>CM062811.1:830877980-831228659 GCA_031772625.1 Pinus tabuliformis | reverse complement strand
CACATGGGTATCCCATCCTAACAAAGATATTATATTGAACCCAAGCTGAAACAAAACCATGAATCACTCTTCCTGCCACCTGCATCTCTGGCCCTGTCAAAATCCACTAAAGCATGCAGCAGCTCAAAGCACTGTGCCAGTGTGCCCTTTAAGTACCTCGCATACCTCAGACCATGGAGCATATTTGCAGCAACCTCAGCTCAACCATATATTAGCAGCCAAGCTGGACAATAAATTGGTGTCTGCGCCCCCTTGTTTGTGAGACAAGGGATCTCATGCACACAACAATTTGACTGCTAAATTCTACCAAATATGTTAGGGAACCTATATACTTTTTGTACGCTGACGAATCAACCAAATTTGAATCTTAATCTACTGATAAATTCAAAATATGTATCATAAAAGTAGCCTATGGTTTATTGTCCATTATCGAAACTTCTTCAGAATCTCAATTGCTTACTTACCCCTATTCGAGGACCACCTCACCTCAACTCAGCCAAACCTCCAAGACCAAGAAATAACACATGAGGTGTATATCCTTCATGTCAACTTCACTTGCCAGTTTCTTCTTGCACCATGGGATAGAATTTTTTTAACTAACTAGAATTTTTTTAACTAACTTTTAGGACCAGGTCATCTACATACAACACAAATATAAGCATATCAAATTGATCATAATCAAACAAATAATACAAGTTAGGACCTGAAACAGTCTTAGTGATGCCCTTAATATGTAAGTACTCATCAAAAAAACAAAGTATCTTCAAAATTTGTTTTGTTGCACACATAATTAGTTTATGTTTGGACCCTCACAACCTAGTGCGCTCCTTAGAAGCTAGAGCGATGCACGTTCAAGTTATTAAAATTTAACACATATCAATCCTTTTTGTCCTCTTTTTGGGAGGCGCTACATTAATTGTGGGTGTGGAATGCTCATCACATTGAACACCCTCCTCATTATTTCTGTCTCCCATTCGCTGAAATTCAACAATCTGCCAAGGTTCAGGAATGACTATTGGATGATTTTGTGCAACAAGCAAATCATCATGTGCTTGTATCTCCTCCCCATGCTCACTCCCAGATGTTTCACCTGATTCCTATACACAACACACTTTAACTTGTTATAATAACATTAAAACCTCCAATTGATTTATTGCATTATTCATATAATATTATAAACAACTAACCTCGGATCCATAACCAGTAATTATTTTTCCCCTCGATTTATCATGTGTTGGCGAAGACCTTGGGAACCATGTAATACAACATATTTTAGGTCTTCCTCTGAAGCTTCCTTTTGAAACTGGTGAACCTACATTAACAAAGATAATCATATCTATAAGGTAAAATAACTAATAAGATACAATTAACTCAACGTGACCATGGTTACTTTGCCTAAAATAGAAAATATAATAGATGGAAATATCACTTACCATACCACCACGAATACTATTATATCCACCAGAGCCTAATTTGTGAGATCCAATTTTTGACACCCTAGCTTGGGTTGCTTTTCTTGTATCTCGTAGGCGTCTCTTAGCTCCTCCTTGTGCAGATGGCGTATAGTTTGGATTTCTGAGGACTTTCCTCTTAAACTTGGCATCTTTCATAAGTTCATCCCACGTCACTTGGTCTCTGATCCAAGCTGGACGTGGATACATCAAGTTTTTTGTCAACTTTGTCCTTAAATTGGACCTCTTTGAGTGCATGTATTTACTTGCAATCTGTAAAATAAGTTCCTTATCAAATCCAGGATTACCAAATGCTATTACTACATCTTTAAATAGTTCCTCCTTTTTGGCATTGGCTTGTTTCCTCCAATCCATTTGGATGGTATTTCCAAATAATTCTTCTGCACGACGAAAAATAAAGTGATAAAATTTCAGCCCTTTTTTCCTTCAAGACATTTCCTTCTGAAGTGAGCAAGATTGTAACTTCTTGCATTCCTTTTGTGGTCACCGATGATATTGTTGTAGTCTTGGGGATTGAGGAAGGTTCCCTTATAGATACATTAGGCACTGTGTCACTTACTTCCTGCATTTACAATGAAATTGTGGAACTATTAAGAACCCAACCAAAATATGAAACTATTTTTCATATCTAAAATAATGATCCTAAACATAACAAATGAAATTATAAAAAAAATAAAATAATTTTACCTGTTGATCTGTTGCAGGAGCTACACTCTCCAACAATGACATTTCCCATAACTGAATTTGTTCAATTATTTCTTGTCTGATTTGAACATTTGCAGGAATATCTGGTAGGAGCCTTAACATTCTTGTTTGTGAGTCTATAAGACTCCTCAAAGAAACTTGTTCTGGTCCTGGTGGGAGAATGCTGACTAGACCCACATTTGATGTAGAGGGAATGTTATGGGGTTCTGGTCTAGGTGTAGATGGCATAACATGACCCTCTATACCAACAGATTGTGTAAAGGCATGTTATGGGGTTCTGGTCTAGGTGTAGATGGCATAACATGACCCTCTATACCAACAGATTGTGTAAAGGGCATGTTATGGGGTTCTGGTCTAGGTGTAGATGGCATAACATGACCCTCTATACCAACAGATTGTGTAAAGGGCATGTTATGGGTTCTGGTCTAGGTGTAGATGGCATAACATGACCCTCTATACCAACAGATTGTGTAAAGGGCATGTTATGGGGTTCTGGTCTAGGTGTAGATGGCATAACATGACCCTCTATACCAACAGATTGTATACTTGTTGGAGTCACCCTAGAAACATCCTGCAAGGCACAAATATAAATAATAAGATGGAATAACAGATGAATAATGTTGAAATATGTAACTAGGTTCGGTCTTCATAATGACATATCTAATCACAATTCTATGTAATTTATGTAAAAAAAGGAAAAAGAAGATTATTTTTGTTATGACTGAGGCATGGGTTTCATGAACACATGAAGAAGCAAGTCCCATTATAGAATGACAATATCTCGGAAGACTCATTAAAAGAAGGTCATGAAGGTGGAAAATGATCAATGAAATGTAGTGTAAAGTTGCAAATAATCATGGCAACCAAAATACTAATCAATACAGATAGGTGTCCATGAGGTATGTATAATAATTTTCTTTTAAAGGGTCCATCATAAGATGTAGTAGGGTTGAATTTATGGGTTTATATTTTAAGAAATACCCTAGTATTTAGAAACCTTAATCTTAAGGTATTTGTTCCCTATGATTTGATTTCTAGGGCATGGGATAAACTCTAGAATGACATAAAGGGAAAATAGTATGATCTAATGTTTGAATTTAAGAAACCCTAAAAAGGCCTCTTGATTACATAAAAACCCTAAAAAGTAACTTGACATCATGTTTTGGAATAACATATTGCTTGGGTTACTTGTTAAAATAGTATTGTATGTACAAGAAGAAAAAAACAGATGGGGTGATCCATTTGAAGGCATGATGTAGCTCTTCGTAACACCTCATAAATCATGGAGTCGTTGTGCAAAAACTTTATTAAATATATGCCCTAGATTTCTCAACAAATAACATAATAAAACTCACATAAATAAATGGTTGAATCTTACATCTTGCATAACATTAGATGTATATGGGGGCATTAACGATCCCTGCATGCCAACATTGGTTGTATTGAGGGGCATAAATGAATCCTGCATGCCAACAAAATGCACGCTTAGTAAAAACACAAATATTAATAAATATATATAGTGAAATAAGTTAACTAAATGCACAAAAATATTGAACAAGTTTTACCACTATCATTACCTTAGATGTTTTATAAGGTGTTATAGGGGTTGGAATGACTTTAGCAATTGCCTGCATTCCACAAACATAAATTAGCATAATATAATAAGGAATATAAGATAATTGAAAATATAAAAGACAATATTCAAGCTTACCTCATGCATCATCATAGCGGTGTCTTGCCCTCGTGCATTTGTTAACATTTCCATGAAAGTAGTGAATATCATTGAACCCCCCATGGTAGCATCAGTAACACCCATGGGTACATTCTTAAAAAAACACATAATAACATAAAAATAAGAAAACCTTGATCAAAAAACCGATAAGAAAATAGAATCGGTAACACCAAATATGTGTTGAGTGAGCATTGAAGATCTGTCCAACACTTTGAGGCAAGCTTATCAGAGTGTTCTGACAAGCATTTAACTAGTCACAAACAAACTTTTGAAGTATCATTTTAAAGTTAATTTCTAAAAACAAATCCAACCTCTAACTAAATCAACAACATAAATAATACAAATACCAAAAGCAACATAAGCAACATAAATACCTAGTCTGCCATTTTGTATAGAATAATGTAATAGAAATCTACGAAGAAAAGTTTGTGGACACTCGTTAGGATCATTACATAAATAAATGTTGAAATATATGACAACGTGTAAAACCATAAAATTATTCTAAAATATGTTGGTTTAAACTTCTATGCATGTAATACTAATTTCATTGAGGAGTTCTCTGGATTATATTACAAAGGGTAATGCACTGTCTTAAATTGTTGTCGCATAATGCAAAGTAATCTCTGTAGAATATCTCCTTGCTGCCTATAAACATTACTTCACTATCTCATTGCAGCCACAATCAACTCCAAACCAGACCTTGCTTGCCTCAAAACCCCAGACCATACCTCAAGATGATTTGCTGCCACATAAAAACCTTAGGGGTGATTCGTTGCCACAAACAATCTGTGAAATCAACATTTGAAAAGCAATGCATATGAAGCATATTAAGCATGCATGGAAACTACTAATCGGAGTCCAAAGAATTATTATGGTAGATGAAGCGATATGGTGTGTTGCCTTAGAAGAGCACCAATATGCAATAAAGAACCCTGAAATATGCTTGGAAAATGAAAAGACATAAAATAATGTAGAGCACTGGTGGCAGAGAGGGTATAAAAACTCAGAATTATGTTTAACCCTCCAATATAGTTAACCACACATGGAATAAGTGAATTCAAATGAATGACAATGCAGTGAATGCCCATGAGCTCTGGTTTCATCAATTCATGAGTAAATGTTGGTGTGGGATTAAACCAAATAATGCCAATTTCATGCCTCATACTTCTCAAAGACCCAAGCTACAAATATCATGGCTTGGTATTATACCTATGCGCAGATTTATGCAGATTTGAGATGTTCAGAGGAGAATCAATCATATTTCCATAACACCCCTCTCGAACCTATTTCATGCTAACGAATTAGAGTCTAGTGCCAAACACATGATCACATATCCAAGCAAAAGATCATCCCAGTGCATCTCCTAGAATGGTGGATATCAAGTGACTCAAACTAATGAAGAGAAGCCACGATTTGACTCCAAGACTATTGAAGATTGGAGAAATTCACTTTTTCGTGTTGCAGACATTAGTGGTTTCGAGCTGGAGGCGTGCAATACTGGGTGAAAACTCAACCTTCACTATCAGTGATAGTATTTTATGTTTGATAAATAGACATAGACGTTTGTTTCTCACTGTTATATTTATTTTCTTCTGAATAACTAGCAAGGAGCTGGAGATGGAGCTGCTAGATAAGGTGGTTAAATGTCTGTCGGAAATAGTGAAAAAGCCAGAGTTGCCCGTGGCCGACTATCCAACAGGCTTGAATTTTAAGCTTCAAGATTTTGAAGAGACAGTCCTATTGCAGCAACAACAAAGGGGGAAATCTCAGATATTGGGGATAGTGGGGTTAGGTGGCGTAGGAAAGACAACTTTTGCAAAACATTGAAAAAAGATGAGATTTTAACCCTGTTTTTCATGTGGCCCCATACCTTTTAAAATTGACAAATATATTTGGTGTAAACATGCTGAAACCTTTGCACTACTCTACTAGGAATGGAAAAGAGTATATATCAAGACTATTACATACAAAACAACTAGTACCAAAATGATAATGTTGATGTCACTAAGTTCTAAACATTGAAAATAGATACAATGAAAAGACAAGCACCTAACTCAATCAATATTTCCATACTATTGAAATATATGTCCCCCAAATCTAGACTAGATGACCTAAATTCACTACCCAGTGATAGATAGAGAAATAGGTACTTTGAGGCCAAATGTTTTAAGAAAAAACTAGATGATAACATGGGTAAAAGTATGGAGAATATTGTGAACCCATATGTTAGAAAAATGAGATAGGGAAACTTGTAGTAGAATTAGTGTTGGTAATCTTCCAGTATGAATGTCACTAATAAATTTAGCTCCGATTGTACTCAAATGTTTTTATAAATATCCTCCATAATATTCCAAGCAATTTAATAAAAGTTTTGAGATCAGAACCGGTTTCAGAAATCAATTTCAAGAGACAAAATCCAATAGTCCTAAGAATAAAAAAGACAGTCCAATTCCTTCCTTGTATTTGGGGATTAACACTATCTTCAGGTTGAAATAAATTTACATTTTTCCAATTCCCAAGTGAAATTTCAGATCCATGTTAGAAAATTTGTAAACTCAGATACATCTAACCAGTATGATGTTTGCACCAAAAGAGCCTAGGTTCCTTCTACAACATTCATGGAAATGAGATGAGCCATCATCTCTTTCATGGCACATTAAATAAGGAAACCAACACAATCTCATGTAAATCAAGATCTAGAATGCACCTAGACATAGGAAACTCGAGGATGAATATCTATCTTGAGTTCACACAAATGGTCGATGTATGCATTATTGTAACTCTAAATATCCAACCTAAATTTAAATAGATTTGGCTAATGTATATGTTAATTTATAGAAATGTACTTCAAAGAAAACCCAAGTGCCTAGAGAGGGGCTGATGACATAAAATTGAAAACCCAAATCATGGTTACAATACTTAAATATAAAATGCTATGTTGTTTAGTTTGAACATATAAAGGAACTTACAAGCATATCTTGCATGAGAAGTGTGGGAAGAGGTTTGAAAGAGGGAAATATGGCATCATTTAAAACAATTCTTTTCTCAGAAACCACTGCGTGCAGATTGTTGCATCTTTGAAGCTCTCCTCCTTTCCATTGTCCAGAAAACTTCATAAACCATTTTTTCCATCTATACATAACCATCCTGAGAGACGACAATAAAGATGGGAATAGACCTTCCATGTACTACCAACTTCAATTCTGCCCATTTTGTGTTGAACTCATGGAAGACCGAGAGGCCACAAAATTGGTGCAACCTAAATTTTTAAAATGGGTTTATGAGCAAACTACAGAAAAACCCACAACAGATTGAGAATGAGTAGTTATGTAAGTATAAAGGTCCCAGAATACAAGGTTCCCATTGATAAACAAAACAATACCTTCGAGGGGCCAATAATAATGCAGAAAAGCCACCAAAAATTTAGATTGAGATTGAAAACCCAAATCATGGTTACAATACTTAAATATAAAATGCTATGTTGTTTAGTTTGAACATATAAAGGAACTTACAAGCATATCTTGCATGAGAAGTGTGGGAAGAGGTTTGAAAGAGGGAAATATGGCATCATTTAAAACAATTCTTTTCTCAGAAACCACTGCGTGCAGATTGTTGCATCTTTGAAGCTCTCCTCCTTTCCATTGTCCAGAAAACTTCATAAACCATTTTTTCCATCTATACATAACCATCCTGAGAGACGACAATAAAGATGGGAATAGACCTTCCATGTACTACCAACTTCAATTCTGCCCATTTTGTGTTGAACTCATGGAAGACCGAGAGGCCACAAAATTGGTGCAACCTAAATTTTTAAAATGGGTTTATGAGCAAACTACAGAAAAACCCACAACAGATTGAGAATGAGTAGTTATGTAAGTATAAAGGTCCCCAGAATACAAGGTTCCCATTGATAAACAAAATGAAACCTCAATACCCTTCGAGGGGCTAATAATAATGTAGAAAAGCCACCAAAAATTTAGATTGAGATAGTAAATTGGATTATCACAAATTTGTCTCGTAATCCACGATTCAACTGTAGCAAATTATAAGTTTTTTCCATGGAAATAAATCGAGTACTGCTGGAAACACGAGAAAGAACTTGTTGACTCAACAATAAGGTAAGATGAACAAAACACATCCAAAAACAACCAACTCCATCGAAACCTTTCGAGAGGACACACAGGATTCTGGTCTGTAGTAGCATATGTAGGAGGATCAGCCTCGTGACATTTTTCTAACATTTCCCTGAAACGTTTCATGACCTCCTCATACTTATTAGGTGGATCAAAGCCGTGGAATTTCTCTAACATTTACCTGAAAATCCTCATGATCTCTTTATACCTATTGAGCGTAAAATGGGCCATCATTAAATGATTAAAAGTCAATGTACTCAGTGTCATCTCAACCTCGTAGATGGTTTTCAGCATATCGAACCAGGCTTCCATGTCCAACCTAACAATGAGTGCTCAAAACTATGTTATATGTAACGAGATTCCATATAACACCAGGTTATTTAATAAATTTACAAAGAGAAACAACATTATGCCCTAATAAACATTATTGCCCTAAATTTACACTCAAATTCAGGACGAAAGGGTTAAATGTCTGTCGGAAATAGTGAAAAAGCCAGAGTTGCCCGTGGCCGACTATCCAACAGGCTTGAATTTTAAGCTTCAAGATTTTGAAGAGACAGTCCTGTTGCAGCAACAGCAAAGGGGGAAATCTCAGATATTGGGGATAGTGGGGTTAGGTGGCGTAGGAAAGACAACTTTTGCAAAACATTTCTTCAATATGAAGAAATCAGATTATCACAGATCCTGCTTTTTATTTGAAGTTAGAGATAGTGCAGCTAAAAACTCTTTAAATTCGTGGCAGAGAATACTTCTTAAGGCCAACATCTTTGCAAGGGAAATACATCAAATTGAACGGAAAATACCTATGGAAAATAAACCCTTTGCTGTCTTCCTTGAAACTTCTAGCTCAGCTTCGAGTTCCTTTGCAAAATAACAGTGAAAGCCCCAACATATAAAAACTAAAACAATTTAGCGCCAAAAAGATTTTCGGCCTCTACACCAAACAAGTTTCGGTGGTTTCAGCGGTCTTGTTTCCATTTTAAGATGGCCTAGCCCGCTGTTTCCTGCTATTTCCCGCGTATGTCTCCCACTTTTCATAAGAATGAGGGTCTTAATATCTATCTCCCGCCACCCACGAATGAATAAATGAGTATGTACTCTGCGGCTGTTGGGCCTCGTGCCCTTAATGCCCATCACAGAAACCCTAGTCTCGTGGCTTTAATAGATCAATAATAAAGCGCATTCTTGGAAACAAGACTGCAATTTCATAACCAAAACCAAAAGTCTGAAAACGAGGAATTATTCCTCTGAGTTTGGCCCAGTCCCTCTGAGTTATTATAACAAAACCCTCAGCCTTAGGCCAAAGAAACCTTTTAAAAATACATTACAGGGATAGTATTCCGTCCAGTTCACAGATGAAGGATGTTAACTAATATCCCTAGCCTAGTTCGACAAACAAACACATACCTGGTAGTGGGCGCCAAGAAACTGGTAGACCCAACCGCAATTCGGCATGACTCCGAAGACCCACACCATAGCCAACCAGGGCTGCACATTCAAGTAGAAAACAAGATGAGTATGTGATGACAAAACAAGAGAAAAGCTATAAAACTCATAAACTATTTAAGTTTAACACCTAAAATGAATATGCGCTTACCTGAAGAGACTATCCAAGCTGGAAACCCTTTCTGAAAACAGAGACTGTGTCTCAGCGCACATCGTGTTGTACCACTGAAAAGAACCAATTTCGAAGGCAACCAGAAGTGGGCAACTTGATCAAAGGCAAACTGTGGCAAGGTAAAGCAGTGGGTAGAGAACCATAATAGAGAAAGACAGAAGTGAACCATTTGAGGACTCGATAGACTAACCCTCCCGGCTCGACAACCCTGGGAGATCACCTCAAGACACACAATGTACCAAGATCTAACACCACGACCGTTGCATTTGGAAGAGGCATCTGCACCATAGAACCGATCCATATTCCCACGGAATGATTCCAACTGGAGGCTCCTTGCAGGCAGTCGAACCATGCATAACCCTAGGCATACGACAACCAGGGTACCAAGTGGAGGCTCCTTGGCAGTCGAACCATGCATAACCCAGGGCTCTTAATACTTAATATATTTTAATTTAAATATTTTATGTTAAATTTATTAATAACAAACATATATTTAACTTAATTTGATTTCTTATAGGTTTAAGAATGTTAAATTCCATAATAATTTTAAAATTTTATGTTATTTTACATAGGTTAAGGTTCCGTTTGAAGTTGCTTTTTGAATTGACTTATTATTGATCTACTAATTGTTGTACTATAGGTAGTGTATCTATTTTATAGTAAGTAATCATTGTACTATAGGTAGTGTCTAGTAATTTTTTAAGGAGCATTCATCAAAACAAAGAAATCTAATGAACCATAATAAATATCATATTTATTGAAGGGATTTTATCATCATAAATTACCAAAATGTAATTTGAGTGACTAATAAAATTCTACTATTACAAATAGATAAAAAAAATTCATTCCACATTCATAAACACTTCAAGGTGGAATGTGCTATTCTTTAGTAATTACACCTTATTATCTTGACATCTTTACTTATGTAATGACTATCAATCCTTCACTCTTTATTTGATTATTGTGATTTATTGTAATTGTTTTGCATGTAGGTAAATTATTTAAATAGAAATGCCTCCAAAAAGGAAGGGTCAATCAACTAAATTTTTTTTATGTATATTTTAAAACATCAAAGACTTATAATGTTAAAGATATTCCATATATACCTCATTTGAATGATGATGCTAATGAATATATGAATGAAGAGTATTTTGTTGATATAGAAATTCTTGGCAATAAAAAGGAAGGACACGATGGTGGATCTAGTAGTTCGAGGAGCCTGCCCATATAAATGAGCAAGCCAAGAGAACCCAAGAGGTAAAACGGAACTAATTGATGTTCTTTTACAACTGTATTACAAAAATTAAAGGTAACCCCCACTTTTAGTGAGCAAGCTTGGAGAAGCTAACCAGGAAGAGGAAAAAAATAAATAAAAACGAAACCCTCCAGGTCCAAAACTGAAGAAACCCTCTTAAAAGGCAGGGCAAGGCAAAAGCACTGTTAACAAGCAAACCCGAATATCTCTCCACAGCTCAGTCTGTACAGGGGACAACATACCCAGAGAGACTGCTCGCTCCATATGCGACTGGAATGCTTCCCCACCTATACAATCGATAGCGCTTTCCGGTCTCACCACTTCCAAAACCTGCGTGAACCATTTACCGAAGTTATGCAGCCAATTCCATAGCAAGAAAGGCAAATGAACTTTAAAGAAGAAGTGCGAGAAAATAGACAGGGTAAAGTTTATCCACCTGAAAGCGAGCAAAGTAGACCAGAATCCAAGGTTGAGGCAGCACCTGACTTCCTCAGTATTTGCAGACAGCGGTAGGCCTCCAAGCTTCGACCCGAGTAACCCACATCCAGAACAGGAACCCCAAACCGAGCTCCGACGTCAAGGGGCGACAAATGAACCCTCATTCCTTACCTAGGAGATTGATAACCCACCAGGAGCGCCTCCAGCCGTTCGATGGAAGGGCATGGTTCCTTGCCGTCGATGAGTGAGAGGATCCTCAGGAAGACAGACATGTCTGCATTTCCCATTAAACAACTTCGCAAAGAGGATTATTCCCATGGGACAGTCGGGGTAAAGATCGAAGAGCAGAGCTGTGTTGTCACACTCTGAATAAGTGAGGATGCAATAGATTTCCTAGTGTTCACAAATATGTATGTTTATTACTTCATCTCATAACTGAAATCTCACAAGAAAATGTGACACATATGTATCTAAGTTGGGGCAAGAGGAAATAAAGAAATTGAATTAGCCAAGAGTAAAAAAATTGCCACAATATAGTAGCAATAAAGGTTATTTTAGCGAACAATATAGTACCAATACCAACATCATTCGACAACCTGGTAATTGGGACTTTTGGCTGAAGTCTCAAAGAAAGAACCAGTGAAGTACATTTGTTAATTGGAGGAGCACCAAGGACCACACTTTTTGTCAATGGCACCAAAACTACCATTCAAAGTACATCCAAGAGAAACCAACATACCATGGGGAAATAAAATATCCACCTTGCATATAAATAATATGTCCAGTAAAGACAAATAACATAGTGTCGAAGACAAATATTCACACAATCAAGTTAATCTATTGTCATAATTTGATAGTCATCCATATAGTCATCCAATATATTTCATAGACTTGTGAGTAGAAATTTCATTAAAGGAGTCGAGAGGGGTCTCCCTTTGTAAAAAAGCATCCGTAAGACAAGTCATGACCCAATGTCTAGCATGATTTAGTGGGTCATTGCACAAATCAGGACACAATTTTCTTACATGACGAAGTGGAGATAAGTTCTTATTAGTTAGAGGAAATTATAAGCATGCAAATATAAGACAAATAAATACACAAGCTTCTACTTGAATAAAGGATTTATATTATGTAACGCCCTCCTCCCACATTTACCTGAGATAATCGGTCCACCGGGGTAAACATGTGATGAAGAGTTACTATGATATGATTAAACTCCCTAAGTGCAGTTAAGGAAGTGGAACCGACTAACCAACTCTTTATAGACCTCCCTCAGGTGATACAAGACCCCCAGGAACCAATCCACTAGTCTCGGCGCCCAACCCTTGAGTTAACCTAGCCTTTCAACCCTATCCTACATCACTTGGTCTATGTGACACTATACCCTACATCACTACATAAATGACACTTCAAGTGATACCTGTAGCCATTATTGCAGGGAAGTTAACTTTTAAAGTGATAATATCTCTCTCTCTTTGTGTGTTTTGAGATAAGTTGATCGTATCGCTTCGATAACACTCAAGGTGTTGGGTTCATCTCAAGTGATACCCATAGCCATTATCATAAGGAAGTTAACTTTTAAAGTGATAATATCTCTCTCTCCCTTTTTGTGTTTCCAAAGAAGTTGACCCCATCGCTTGGATAACACTCAAGGTGTTGGGTTTGTTACAGATGATATTAGAGCAAATTACAACATTATCCTAGTGTTGGAAATAATTAGGCTTAAAGGTTAAAAGTTGCTATGGTTTTTGTTATGGTGATGACATGTAACTAAACACTAAATTGATTGCATTACAACAATGAAGAAAAGACATAAGCATGTGATAAGAGTACAAATGAAGTTATAATATTGACAAGGTTGACATCGAAAATGGTTATTTTGATTATTTGAAGGTTAGTGTTTCATTTCATTAAAATGATACTGCAAGTACCAAAAACAACAACATGAAATAGGATTGGTGCATGGAATCCACCATCCAAGACACCTTCATTTCAACATTTGCATGAGCTCTAGTCTATTCCAATTCACTTGCATGAGGATAAGTTTGATATATCAGTGGACTAATCAATATGTGAGCTAGTCTTGAGTCCAATAGATGCATGAAATCAGGATTGACACCTCCAATGGGGTGGGTTTAGAGATTCCCATATAGGCTATGATGCCTTATGGGAGTGGATTAGGTCTAGCTTTGTTTTTAAGCTTGATTGCATGAAGACAAGATTGAAGGGTTAATAAAACTTGCGAGTTGATAAGTGTGAAAAAGCTTTTGTTTTCTCTATTTGGACAGTTCCACATCATATAACTTGTTGAACTAGAATGGAATATCCCCATAATGGTATTTTGTTCCAGTAAGTGCTCTACTTAATGGATAAGTGTTACAAGAATCAAAATATGACATTTTCTCAGCATACTTGGTTGAAGTTGGGTTGTCAAGCTAAAGTAGAGGAGAGGTTGTGCACCCTGCAAAGAAGTCTGAAGTTGCAACTAAATCTGAAGGTAGTCGCTGATTTTTCTCAGGAGAAGAATAGGAAGACTAACAAGTGTCTTGTTCCTTATACACCACACCAACATGCACAAAACCATCTGGCCCTCTTCAATGTTTCCATGGTTATGGTCAGTGTTTTCATAGTTATAGTAGCATTTAATGTTTATAAACTAATGCTAGCATTAGTTTCCAATCTTGGAAATATGAATCAAATAAATGAATGGAAAAAATATATTGTATGAATAATATCAATGATATGGTTTGTCTACCTTGGGAAGAGGCCAAATAAGACCATCAATTATCTTATTGGTCCTCAAAGTTAAATTGATAAATTGATAGGTTGAGAACAACAATCATTTTATGAACATGGTAAAGTTCATAAGAACTTTGGATTAATATGCACAACTACAATCTATGTTGCACTACATTCTTTAGAATCGGTCAGTTTAGTAGAGAACTAGTCACTTTGGTGTTTTAAGTTCAGTTCAATACAAGACCAACCTTAGCCAATCTGAACCACCAAATTAGACCAGTACAACTCTAAAACCATTGGGACCAACCAATTCCACTAGTTCTAGGTTAGTTCCAATAAGAGTGTGCCCTTCTCATCTTCCTCTCAAGTTGTTTTGTTGGATCCTTCCAAGAATGGTGATTTGGAGAGTGCCATAAACTGTCGCACTGTTCTGAGCACCTAAGATCATAAGTAGTTAAGCCTTGACAAACAGGAATTTTCAAGGAACTAGTACAGACATCCCAAAACATATTTAGTGAGGACGTGCATGCAAGGAACTATTACAGACCTCCCAAGATAGTTAGTGAGGATGTGCATGACCAAAAAGTAATACTCTTCATCTTCTAAGTTATGTAATAAACAAGTGAAAGGGAGCAAGACATGAAGAGGAAACACATGGAATGACTTTCAGTTCTTGCAACCATGCATGTCATTGAAGACAGAATGATTCGACAATGATAAGAAATATTTTAAGCTACACTAAAACATCCTTGGGTGTATAGTATCAATGTTGAATATCACAAGACTCATATGAAGTGTAAAATTTGTGAGAAATATAAGGCTCAAGGTCCATGGGGTATTGGAGATGGATTTAATACGATTCAATATGATGTTGTGAGAACTCATGCAAAATCCATTATTCATCAAACATCAACTCAGAGAAATTTGTATGACACTGAAAGGTTTGAAAATCCCATTAAAGAACACATAGTGGCTATAAGTGAGGCTAATAAGGAAATGGTCAGAACTACCATTTAGTTAGCATATTTTATTGCAAAAAAAGATATTTCAATTTTTACTTATGAAGATCTTTGTCATATTCAAATGCATCTACAGACGCCTAATATGCCTTCTCGAGTGGAGTATTCTTCCCACATAAATAGAAAAGAAGCTACTAAATTCATTCACTCTATATCAAATTATCTTGAAGTGGTGCAAACTAGAAAAGTGTTAGGAAATCCCTTTTTATCTATAATGTTAGATGAAAGTATAGACAATGGTTTGGAACAACACCTTGTTGTGTATTCTACATATCTAGATTTAAAAGGTTTGGGCCCTCCAGTCATACAATTTATGAAAATGATTATTGTTCCTAGTGGAAAAGGAAAGACTATATATGATACCATCGTTAATTTAAAGGAAACAAGGTAGTTGGAAAATGAGAAACTAATAGAGGTTTCGACTGATGGTGCTCCATCTATGGTTGGATGTGAAAATGGATTTGTCACACTACTAAAGAATGATTTAGCAAATTTGATTGGCACTCATTGCATTTCACATATTGAAGCACTTGTAGCATCATATGCTTTGAAAAAGATACCTGAGTATTTGTATGTTGAGACAATAACAAACAAGGTATACTCATGGGTTGGAAATTTAGCAAAGAGAAATAATAAGCTCATTTCCTTATTAGAGATAATGGAATTAGAATCCTTGCAGGTTCTTCAAATCCATGGGATTCTATGGCTCTCTATTTTGAGCTTGTACAAGAGAGAAAGAAAGAATTCATTGTATCATAAGGCAAGGATTTTTTTAATTCAATTTTGTTTAAAAATGCTTGCTGATGTTTTGAAGGAGTTGAATAATCTAAACGAAAAATTTCAAGAAGATAATGTGGATGTCACATTTCTTGGAATACCTATTAACCATGCACTAAATACTCTTAAAAGATATTTTTGTATACTAAATTCTTTTGTAGAAGGTGTTTTACATCTTACTAAATTTTTGAAAGACTCCAAAGATGGTTTCCTTGAAAATGTTGACAAAGAGGGGAATACCCATAGACATGATTTTTTGTATATTTAAATCCATGATGAACAATTGTCACAACCAATGGTAGCTTGCACTGAGCGCTCCCTTCAGAGTTGCATACAACTTACAAGAAATTATGTCCAAGCATTGATTGAGAGTTTCGATTCAAGATTTCCAGATCTTCATCTTTTTAATCCAACAAGTTTGTTTAGTCCTTGTCATTACCCGTCAGATATTTATGTCAGAGAAAATAGTGTAAAGCATTGGCTTGAAATACTTTTTTCACATTTGCAACATAAAACATGTAATGAAGGTGAAAATGTACTAATGTTTGATATTACAACTTGTAAAAGAGAATTATATCAATTTATTGATGTGGTTTATTTGAATAGAGAAAGATTCTTAATGGAAGATGCATGAAAAGTATTTTCTCAAACAAAGATTGGCACTTTAGGTATCCAAATATGCTAAAATTATGGCAAGCAATGCTTGTCATACCAATGAGCACCGTCGCATGTGAATGAGGGTTCTCTAAGAAAAATATGATCAAAGATATAAGGATAATAGGACTATCAATTAACACACTTGATGCATTGATACATATATAATTAATAGGTCCTAACACGACAGAGGTGAAATGGGAACAAATTTATGAGATTTGGAAAGTTGCAAAGGAAAGAAGACTTTTTGACATGTGAGGATTATTAAGTTATATGTTTTTTTACTTTGCACAAAGTTTATATATATATATGTGTGTGTGTGTGTGTGTGTGTCTGACTTTTTTTGTCCTTTACTATATGTATATTTCTTATGAAGTGAATAAGAAGTTTATAATATCTAGAGATGTTATCTTTCTTGAGTCTTCCAATATTGACAATGTTGTTGAGTGGCAACTTAATTGTTTGAATAGGCTCAAACATGAAAAGTATTTTCAAGAGTTTGATAGTGATATTCCACATCTCCTTCTCTTAGCTCTATACTTTCTATGAAGAGTCCTGAAGAAATTAGGTTGAAGGAAATTCCTACCCTTGCTTTGTCAGGAAAGAGCTAAGAGACTACTAGCAGCAGGTAGCCAAATTTGATAAGTAGTGAGGGTACATGCCAGATACAAAGAAGGATTAATGCAAAGGAGTGTACTAACTATATACATATCATTAAACATATTTCATCCCACATAAGATGCCTTGCATCGTGCATGGTTAGTCGTAAGATCATGTTGGTCACAACCTCTGTAGCTTAAATAAACAAGTGGTATTTCTCTTCATCTTCTAAGCTATGTAATAAACAAGTGAAAGGGAGCAAGATACGTACAGGAAACAATGGAATGACTTTCAGTTCTTGCAACCATGCATTTCATTGAAGATAGAATGATACAACAACGATAAGCAAACTTTGAAGCTACAATAAGAGGTGTATTTCAAAATATGTGCTTTGTTTTCCATACCTAGCCTCCAAAGGGTTATGCATCAGATGGAGTCTTCATGCGGTCCCGATATTCTATCATACCTTGGGTTCCTTGGTCTACATATTTTTATCCTCAACTCCTTGAGAGTCATCTATCATGTCATCTTTCTTCGTGGCCCCTGAGAGACATAATTGTGTATTTTCAGCGAGAAGTGACCGTTGCGGAATGAGGCCCTGGGAGGAAACATTTACAAATTTTTAGGTGGATGAAAGGCACTACTATTGGATGAGGTCATGGGAGGACACATCTATGCAATTTCAGGATGCAAGGTAGACTGGGTAGTCAAGGGAAAAAACTGCACAGTTTCTGGAGACATTGGGTTCGGGTTGAGGGAAGGACATTGGAGGAAACCACTCCATAGTTTTGAATGCTAAGGGAGGTTGGGATTTGTGTGCGTTGCACAATTCCAATAGGCAAGGGAGAATCTTGAGGGTTACGTATGTGAAGTGCGCAGTTCAGGAAAGTTGGTTGAGGCTAGGTTGATAAAGATACTCCGAAATTTGGCTAAGTGTAGGAGCAGTGGAACTGATGTGAACAATGATAAAACTTGACTATGATCACACACTTGAAAACTTAGCGATACAACATAAACCATCTAGAACATATAACACATACTTCGCTTAATGAAACAATGTTTGTGGCATCTTACGACAAGTGTGGCTCCGATGATAGACTTTGGGATGATGATAGATTGTGTGAAATGAGTTTGAAACATGTCTATGTGGTGAGGACAACCCATTCTCATAAATATTTCTGCTTGAATCAAAACAAACCTCCCTTTGCATGACAAGCGATAACCCACATGCCCAAAGATGATAGATTCTATGTAAAAATAAAAGCATGAATGACTCTTAAGATCGAAAAGGGGAGATTGAGATCATGATCAACTTACAAATAAGTGACTAAGGAACGATTGATCACAATATCCATATTAGGCTCCAAAATTTAAGTGCAGGCCAAAATTTTCGAGGGTGTTGCAGCCGCTACAATTGAGACTTCACCTTCTTGGTAGCTTCTTTTTCAACCAGTGCCTTGAGTTCTACGAACATGGAGAATGTCTCATCTTTCTTCCACATGAAAAAAATCCAACACTTACGTGACAAGTCATCAATAAAAATGACAAAATATTTATGTCTAACAGTGTAGATTGTCGAGAAAGGTCCATAAACATCATAGTGGATCCTTTCTAGGACTGCATGTGCTTTGTTGTCCTCATCATGGAATGTGGATTTTATGTACTTTTGTAATGTACATCCTTTGCATATATCCTATTGCTTAAGCGCTCCTTTACATATATCCTATTTCTTAAGTGCTGCTACCCACTTTATGTGCTGGAGTTCCCTATAAGATCTGGTTGATCATGTTAATTAAGATCTGAGAGTCCCCTTCAATGATGAGTGGGAAGAATCTATTGTTCTGAGCCAGGAGAAGTCCTTGCCAAATTCCTTCTAATTTGACTGAGTTGTTTGTATCCCAACCTATTGACCCCATGAATGTTTGGAGAACATTGCCCTTGTGATTTCTAAATATTCCCCCAAATCCTGCTTTACCTAGATTTCCCTTTGATGCTCCATCAAAGTTGAGCAGTACCATGTGTGGTGGGGGTGGAGTCCATTTATAAGGTGTATCTCCAGAGGGAGGGATTTTCCTTAGGTGTACCTGCTCATGGTTCCACTGAAGGTTCCAGTTCAGCCATATATTTTGTTCCTGTGGTGTGGATGGGAAATCATCATCAAGCCATGTTTGGAGCATCAAGGTTTCTTGTATGTTTTGACATATATTGATCCATAGAACTTCTATGCGAGAGGAATGGTCTTTGATTATGTGGCTATTTCTCTCTTTCCAGATTGTCCACATGAGGAAACCTGGTATTAGCTTCCATAAGGCGTTTAATATTTTGCTTTTATAAGGGTGAGGTGCCCAAGAATGAATAGTGCTGGCTGAATTCTCCTTATTTCATCCATCTCTTTGACATCTGAATCTAACCTTCTCCCAAAGTCAGGTTGCTAACAGACATGAGTTTAGGAGATGTCTGTGTTAAAGTGCTCGATCCATCCTCTTAGGTATAGCCCTGTTGCGTTGAAGAAATATGGTCCTCCATCAAATACCCTGTTTCGGTCCTCGAGACAATTGAAAATGGTAGTAAAGAAGCCCTTAGGCCCTAACTGCAGTGTTATGTGACCTTTTGGCTTCCATTTGGCTATGATCTAGTCGTGCAAAGCTTTCTCCGTTGGCCAAAGGCCTATGAACTTTCATATCAAAGCATGATCCCTCATAAACTGCATCTGAGTGTTGATGCGCTGACTTGGGAGCTCGATTTTGGGTTTGTCAACTGCTACCGGCTTGCAAGTGTTTGACGCCACTCGTGGTTCTTCATTTGTGTTGTTATTCATTGGCGTATTTTCATTCTATGTTGCTGTATCTTTTGGATGGTCCATCTTGACATTTTCAGTCTGTCGCAGGCCGTTTTGCATATCAACGGGGGGAGGCATCATGTCCTCCCCCTGAGGGGGTTCCATTGCGCAATAGTTGTTCCTTATTGTGTTGTAGCTGCCTTATGGCTGAACGTTAATGGCAGAACAGCGCAGTCTGTGAAGGTCTGCCAGTTCCAGAGCAGCATCAAACCCTAAGTGCTCCCCTCTCCATTTTCTTTTCTTTTTTGACATAAACAGTTAGTTTTTATTTAAAATTCGGCAAATAAACTGCCGAGGACTTTAACACTGAAACCCTGTATTTCCTTGTTATAGTCGGCAGGGAAAGAAGATTTTGCTTTTGAATAGTCCACTGAATGAGTTACACTGTGAATGCAGATAGAGGCTTGAAAAAGAACTTGAATTCGTTTTAGAATGGTGCCTTGAAATTCTGCTGCTTTTGCTTTCCGTGACGTAGCTTTGCTTCCTAGCTTGCAGAGAGAAGATCCAACGCGCCGAAGTGCCGAATCATCCCAAGAATCATTGCGTTTTCTTTTTGAAATGTCTGTCAGAGTGTTATATAGTGTTCAAGAATGCCAAGAGTGCTAAATTGGCCTTGAAGAGGCCCTCGTGAACTCCCCAGCACCTACCCAAATGCAGCAGTGAGTTCCAATGACAAACAGAGATCGAAAATGCCACGGTTGCATTCTGAATTTTCCCTTGTGGATGAGTCCGCGTTTCCTAACAGCGGCCAGCTCAAAATGGTATGGTCTCGATGTCTGGAGAATCTGAATCAGTGAAATGCTCAAAGGAGCAGAGGCCCAGACAACTCCAAAATTAAGGAATGTTGCAGTCCGATTCAACATAATTTACTAACAGAGATCTCCTGCTCCTGAGAGAGCGTAGGTTGGCTGCCAAGTCCGCCTGTGAGTTTAACTTCCTCAGAACATGATAGAAAGAGATTTTGTGGAACTTGGGCAACAGTAGTCTGATTTTTTTGAGGATGGGGGCTAACTGCACCTGAGAAGGGATCTTTTTTTGGAGAGACAGAACGGGGATAACTTGGCCCAGTTTCTTAGTAGGTCCTGAATATTTCCTAGAAGCTCTATTTTGTCAGGTCCTAACATTAGGACACCCTTCAAAACTTCTTGAGCAAAGGGGCACAATAAGAACAGGTGGTTAGCCATTTCTTCATCCAATGCACAAAGAGGGCACCTTGAGGGACCTTCCGTTCCACGCTTCCTCAGGTTATCTCTAGTGAGGATACTTTTATGCGCCAGAGTCCAGCAAAAGAAGTCAATTTTGGGGAGAGCAGGAAAAGACAAAATAAATTTCCATTGATTTGGCTATGGGGGGATTTTAGGGACAACCATCACACTTTTGTAACCTTCTGCTGCTGAGTAAGAGCCTGAAAGAGAACCCCACCCTCTTTTGTCCTTAGAAGAGGCCTTTAAGGGAGATTTTCCTTGGAGAAAATCCAACAATAAATTGGCTTCACCAACGAGCCAATGAGGGACCTCCCCCAAATTCAAACCATCCCATAGACTTTCTGCATCATTTTTCCAATTGTAGATGTCCCAAAGGGTTTCCAGATTGCTGGCCTGAAGCCAAGCTCTGATATTTTCCGGTTCTGCCATCTGATTCAAGGGCTGATCTCCAAGAATAGGTGTCCATCTCATGCTATCAGAAACAAGGCTCCCTATGAAATGTGGTATGGCCACATTCCTTCAGTGAGGCATCTCAGGGTTTTTGGTTCCTCCTGTTATGCCTTGATACCCAAGGAAAAAATAAAAAAACTTAGTGCAAGGAGTCACAAATGTATCTTCTTTGGATACTCATACCTCCAAAGAATACCATCTCTAAAGTGAATAAGAAGTTTATAATATCTAGAGATGTGATCTTTCTTGAGTCTTCCAAGATTGACAATGTTGTTGAGTGGCAGCGTAATCATTTGGATAGATTTGAACATGCAAAGTATTTTCAAGAGTTTTATAGTGAGATTCTACATCTCCTTCTCTTAGCTTTATACTTTCTATGAAGAGCCTTGAATAAATCAGGTTGAAGGAAATTCCTTCCCCTACTTTCGCAGGAAAGAGCTAAGAGACTGCTGGCGGCAGGTAGCCAAATCTGACAAGTAGTGAGGGTACATGTAAGATACAAAGCAAGGATTAATGCAAAGGAGTGTACTGACTATATACATATCATCAAACATATTTCATCCCACTTAGGATTCCTTGCATCATGCCTGGTTAGTCATAAGATCATGTTGGTCACAACCTCCGTAGCTTAAATAAACAAATGGTAATACTCTTCATCTTCTAAGTTATGTAATAAACAAGTGAAAGGGAGCAAGACATTAAGAGGAAACACATGGAATGACTTTCAGTTCTTTCAACCATGCATGTCATTGAAGACAGAATGATTCGACAATGATAAGAAACATTTTAAGCTACACTAAGAGGTGTATTTCAAAAGATGTGCTTTGTTTTCCATACCTAGCCTCCAAAGGGTTATGCATCATATGGATTCTTCATGCGGTACTGATACTCTCTCATACCTTCGATTTCTCGGTCTTCCTAATTTTCTCCTTAGCTCCTTGAGAGTCATCTATCATGTCATCATTCTTCATGGCCCCTGAGAGACATAATTGTGTAGTTTCAGTGGGCAATGACTGTTGCGGGAGTAGCATCATTAATATATTTGGTTTACACTTGGCACCACTACACTAGGTGTTTGCTTGCTATTTTTTGCTTTTTTTCTCCTATCATCACTGTTTAGTCCTTAAGGTCATCATTGTCTTGACATCATTGTGACCCCTAGGCATTTTTCACTGAGAATTTGAGGCCTTCACCCTCATTTTCTATTAGGACATATTACTCCTCGTCAAGTTAAAGTACATCTTCTGAGTCCTCCATTGAGTCCTCATTTTGACTCTAGTTCTACTAATTCTTCCAATTCTTCCTTTCATTCCGCATCTTCTCAATGTTATACCATCACCATGTCAAGCACCAATGCGGGTGTGGGAAACCAAGGTGGTAACCCATGAGCGTAACCTTCACTAATATGGGCACTCCTACTCCATTGCCTCCTTTTATGGCTAGTTTGAGTCTCCCTAATTTAGCCAACTCATCAACGACCCCCTTCTTCATGACCCAAATTGGCCAGTTATGCCTACCAATATTCCTTCCGACATCCCCAATTTTGAAGGTAATCCTAGAGAAGATCCCACAAATCATGTTCACTCATTCCGTATGTGGTGTTCATCCAATTCTATCATATAAGACTCCATTTGTCTTCGCCTTTTCTACTGCACTCTTACTGGAGCTACTGCTAAGTGGTATGTCGATCAAATCAGATCCACTCATTCCACTTTTATGACTCTTTCCAAAGATTTTATAGCCTATTTCAAGTTACCTTTCTATTATGACACTAGTACCAAAATTTTCACTTCTTTTCGTCATACTTTTTCCATTGGCCTATCTGATCATGTTCAAGAATGACATAGAAGGAGGAGCATATGTAAAGCTCCTGAATTCTAAGACTGTGTCTATATGGATTGGTACCTTAAATCTCTTTTGGCCCCCATTGCTAAAGAAGTCAATTCTCACTTCCCTTAATCTGAGGAATATTCAAACCTTTTCTATAAAGAAATAAGTTTTTTTTCTTTAGAGAACATACAGTTTGAGGTTAAAAAACTTGTAAAGGGAAAATTCAAGAACATCAAAAGCTACCAAACAAAAATCTTAAAAATTGCTTTGCATGTCCTTTTTTATTTAACAATCAAGCAAGACTTCCCTAAGCCCTGGACTCAAAGCTTTATTGTACCTGCTTTTAAAAGTGGGGATTGTATAAATTAATGTGAAAATTCTAACTGCTCATGAAATTTTCTAAATCACAAGACTAGAAGCTACTCTACTGATATGCAAAAGTAAATTCATGATCGAGAACTCATATCATCAACACGCATAAGGATTCAACACACATACACAGAGATTTATCTAAGGAAAAGCAACTTTCCCTGAGAGACAAACAGTTCCCCATCTCCTTTCCATACTTCCAACCCAAGGAGAGTACACACGATAGTTGTGAGTTGTGCCTGTGTACCTGTTGAAGGCTCGAAATTCTTTGCCTCAACATTATAAGGGAGACCACCTAGCCAGGAACTTAAAGCAGCTCATTTTCCGTTGAAATGGTGGTTCTAACTGGTTAAACTAGGTCCAATTAACTTCTTTCTATCACTAATGGCGTAAAGTATGCCTTTTACTTACCAATAGAGAAGAGACGTCAGATCAACGCTCTTACTGATCACACAAGAAAGTGATCCTTAAGCTGATTTGGGGCTCAGCCAAGCCACAACTAAATTTTGCCCCTTTGATAAGAGGACTTCTAGGAATGTAGAATTAAATCTAAATGCAAGCAAAATGAAAGAATCCTAAGCCTATCTATAGCAACTCCCAATAGTGATCTGTAACAGCTCTTTGAATGGCTTCCTAAGTCCTTTGTCTATCACCTTCTGCATCTAGGATGGAGCTAACATTATTCCTTATCTTTCTGGCTGTTGTTTGCTTGTGAAAAAAAACTAAGTTCTTGTCACCCCCTTGTAACCATAATTGTCTCGACTTGAGCCTCCATTTTGTTTCCTCTTCTCTGTTCATTTTCCTGTTGTTTGTTCTCTTGAGAAAGGCCATTATCCTCTATTAGTCTTTGGATACTCTCCAGATTGTTCTTAATTTCTTTTTTTACCTTCTCTGGTTGTTGATACTTTGTTTTAGCCCATTCTTTGATGGCTTGTTTTTTTTTCCGTATTTTTGTTTCCCAAATGAAACTGAGATAGCCTTCCACGTGTTGGATGTAAGAGCTATAAACAATTCCTGCAACTGCTGGTATATCATTCTAGAGAGAACTGTATCTGAATGGAGTGGGCCCAAGTGGCCTATGATTTTCCAGCATTAGAGTTATTGGGAAGTGGTTGGAGGCAGAGCACATTAGAATGTTAGCATATCTGATGGAGAAAGCAGAGAAAAGTGTAATATTGATGAGAATTATGTCCAACCGCTCCATGATGTTACCAGAACCCATCTTGTGGTTGTTCCATGTGTATCTACAGTTTTTTGGAGGGACATCCATAAGATCATGCTCCTACATGATATTTTTGAATTGTATTCTATATGGATCAGGCATAAAACTGCCTCCCCTTTTCTCATTGGCATGGAGGATTAAATTAAAGTCACCTCCTAGAATAATGTTAGTGTTCTCTTCTGCGTCTAGACTATCTCTTAGATCATGCCAACAACTATCCTTATCTCTGTAGTGATTCGGCACATAGATGTTGTAGATGATAATGGCTTGCTGATCTGCTTTATTTTCCAGAGTTGTTTTGATCCAGTGTTGATTTATTGTTTCCGAAATACAGTTCCATATACCTTGATTCCAAATTGTTGCTATTCCTCCTAAGGCTCCTCTTGCCTCACTAATGCTTCCTCTATACTGTCTCTACTGCTCAATGACTTTATTCATTTCCTTGTGGTTTTGTTTTGTTTCTTGTAACATAATAATTCCTGGCATCTCAGAAATGATAAGATCCCTTAGGGCTGCTACCTTAGAGGGGTGCCCAAGTCCCCTGATGTTCCAAGATAATATTTTCATCATTGGATATGCAGTATGTGGGGAGGTGCTTGCCCCCTTGGTCCTTGCTGATTGCTTTTTTGTCATGCTGCCCCAGGATATAAGTTTCTATGGGTGTCTACGTTCCCATTGCTATGTCCTTTTGTGCGTTCTCATCCCTGTGATGCTTAGCAGATTTCTTGCCTGGGCCAGGTTTCTTGGAGGGTTCACTAGAACCCCCGTGATCTTTAGATGAGCTTCTGGTGATTCTGTTGAGGGGAGGATCAAGAAGAGGCTAAGAGGAAATAGTAAGAGGCAATGACGATTCGATAGTGTCTTGGCGTTCACTTTTAGGGAGAGTGGGCTCCTGGGGATCAGGAGGAGAGTGGGGGGATGAGGGGTCTTCTTCCTCCAAAGATTCGAAGGGGTTCGATGTAGAGGGTAATGGCTGAGTCAGGATGGGAGGGGAGGAGAAGGATGCAGCTTGGATTTCTGGGAGAGGCTTTGGTTTTGGGCCAGACTGTTTGGGGTTTGCTTTCTTTTTTTTGACTTGTTCCCATGTGTCTTCACTGGCTTTAACATTTTCATTCATTTCATTTTATTTTAGTTTACTACACCTATTAGCAAAATGACCATATTCATGGCATACCTTACATTTGAACGGGATTTGTTCGTAGTCCAGCTGCTGAATATGGGTCCATTGGTCCACCTTGATCTTGATTGCTTCCGGAAGGCCCTTTCCTAATTTGGATGGATTGTTTATCTCAGATACATTGAGATTGGTTAAATTCAGCTTATCGGGTTCATGAGGGTAGGAGAGGGAGGCAAAATAGAGATGGGAAGCTTAACAGTCATCCAGAAGGAAAATATATGCCTGCATGTAAAGGTAAAGGGAATGCTAGGGGGGTAATTTAATTCAAACAAAGGGTGAATTATGCTTCCCTGAATGGACATCATGAGACTGTGTTTAAGATTCACCATTCCGAAGCTGCGAGAAGACTAGAGTGTAAGCACAGGAGAGAAGCTAAACATATTGTGGGTTGTGAAGAGGGCCAAGAAGGCCCTTTCTGGTTCTTCCTCTTTTATATTGGAGACACAAGATTTAAGAGTGTTTATAAGATAGCGATAAAGATGAGATGGATTGTCAAGCATATGCTGGCAGGGGTGTTGTTGGACTGTCACAGTGGAAGAAATGATCTAATGGATAAAATGAATGTCTACTGAAAAGGAAAATTTCAATGTTGAGGTGCAACTTGGGAGGGGTAGCTGATTGTTCCCTAAGCTAGGTCAAGTGCTTGCAATGGATTAAAGATCAACTTCTGCTGCAAAGTCTCATGAGGAATATGATTATGCAATAACTGCACCTAAAAAATTGGAAGTCAAAGTCTAGGACTCATTATAAAGAAGTGTATAACCACTAAGTTTTGAATGGGATCTAAAATTTGACTTTCTCAAAATTGAATGAAGTTGGAACCACTCTGAAACAATGCGAAACAATTAATGTTAATATTAAAAATTTAAGTAAAAGCTGACATTATCCTTATCTTTCCTTTTCAAAAAGGAAAGATAAGGAGAATGTCAACTTTTACTTTAACTTTAAAAATTAATATTACCATTAATTACTAGGGTTAGTTTTTGTAGGGCCCTAGAGTTAATAATTTTTTTTTCCTTTTCAGTATTTTTTATTAAAAAATTATTATTTGATGGTCATTAGCTATGTTGCACTACATTCTTTAGAATTGGTGAGTTTATTAGAGAACTAGTGAATTGGTGTTTTAAGGTCAGTTCAATACAAGACCAACCTTAGCCAATCTGAACCGCCAAACTAGACTAGTACAACTCTAAAACCATTGGGACCAACCAATTCCAATAGTTCTAGGCTAGTTCCAATAAGATTTTTCCCTTCTCATCTTCCTCTGAAGTCATTTTGTTGGATCCTTTCAGGAATGGTGATTTGGAAAGTGCCATAAACTGTCGAATTTTTGTGGGAACCTACGATCATAAGTAGTTAAGCCTTGGCAAACAGAAATTTACAAGGACCTAGTACAGACATCCCAAAAGATATTTAGTGAGGATGTGCATGCAAGGAACTATTACAGACCTCCCAAGATACTTAGTGAGGACGTGCATGACCAAAAAGCATAATAAAAAAATATCAACCCTCAAAAACCATGACCAAAACATTGAAGTGTCGTGCAAAACAAATTGTTGGTAGGCTATTAATGCTACCAACAATCATTCGCTCTCTAATTTCACAAGAATCCCCTAATCAAGCTACCTCGTCCACTATGGTTATAGCAAGTTCTTGCAACTGTGTGAGCTACAAGAAATTAAAACTACCTTCGAATCTCCACCAATTTTAGGGGACTTGACTTCTCTTCATGCCCCAACTATTTTGGGTTGATTGATTAGTTAACTAGATGATCATCGAGTTTGACTGAAGTCCCACTGCTTAAATGACCTTCCACTAGTTCCTCCAAAAGTTAGAACTAGTTTAACTAACAACAACCTGAGATAATTGACCTTTATTGCCACAAGTTAGCAATCGAATATGCAGAACTGAACTCTAACTCCTCCAACTCGAATTTATTGAGTAAACTAGGTGACACAAGCCATGTCACACAAGTTAACATCATCCAAGTTGTCTGTTGATGTGGAAATTTTAATTTTTTCAATTTAATCAAGGAAAAATCAAATTGAGAATTTCTTGCTGCATTTTTCAAAACATAGTTCATTGGAATGTATTACTTTCACTATGAACTTGGCATAGTTCACATGTTAAGTTCATAAGGTTTCTGGCTGATGTGGTTCTATGTGTTGTGTATATAAATAATAGGTTTCCAACTCTTGCTATTAGAAACAAGACTCCCTATGAAATGTCGTATGGCCACATTCCTTCGGTGAGGCATCTCAGGGTTTTTGGTTCCTCATATTATGCCTTCATACCTAAGGAATAGATAGAAAAACTCAGTGCAAGGAGTCACAAATGTATCTTCTTTGGGTACTCATACCTCCAAAGCATACCATCTCTATGATGAAGTGAATAAGGAGTTTATAATATCTAGAGATGTGGTCTTTCTTGAGTCTTCCAAGATTGACAATGTTGTTGAGTGGTAGCTTAATTGTTTGGATATATTCGAACATGCAAAGTATTTTCAAGAGTTTGATAGTGAGATTCCACATCTCCTTCTCTTAGCTCTATAACTTCTATGAAGAGCCTCAAAGAAATCAAGTTGAAGGAAATTCCTTCACCTGCTTTGTCAGGAAAGAGCTAAGAGACTATTGGCAGCAGGTAGCCAAATCTGACAAGCGGTGAGGGTACATGCAAGATACAAAGCAAGGATTAATGCAAAGGAGTAATGCAGAGGAGTGTACTGACTACATACATATCATCAAACATATTTCATCCCACTTAGGATTCCTTGCATCGTGCCTGGTTGGTCATAAGATCATGTTGGTCACAACCTCAGTAGCTTAAATAAACAAGTGGTAATACTCTTTATCTTCTAAGCTATGTAATAAACAAGCGAAAGGGAGCAAGACATGTAGATCAAACACATGGAATGACTTTCAGTTCTTGCAACCATGAATGTCATTGAAGACAGAATGATATGACAATGATAAGCAAACTTTTAATCTACATTAAGAGGTGTATTTCAAAAGACGTGCTTTGTTATCCATACCTAGCCTCCAAAGGGTTATGCATCAGATGGAGTCTTCATGCGGTCCTAATATTCTATCATACCTTAGGTTTCTTGGTCTGCTTATTTTTCTCCTCAGCTCCTTGAGAGTCATCTATCATGTCATCTTTCTTCGTGGCCCGTGAGAGACATAATTGTGTAGTTTCAATGGGCAGTGACTATTGCGGGATGAGGCCTTGGGAGGACACATTTACACAGTTTTAGGATGTAAGGCACTACTTGGGACAAGGCCCTCGGAGGACACATCTATGCAATTTCAGGATGCAAGGCAGACTGGGTAGTCAAGGGACAAAACTGCACAGTTTTTGGAGACAGTGGGTTCCGGCTGAGGGAAGGACACTGGAGGAAACCACCGCACATTTTTGAATGGTAAGGGAGGTTGGGATTTCTGCGCATTGCACGGTTCGAACAAGCAACGAAAAAGCTTGAGGGTTACATATGTGAAGTATGTAGTTCAGGAAAGTTGGATGAGGCTAGGTTGCTAAGGAAACTCCGAAATTTAGCTAAGTGTGGGATGAGTGGAATTATGTGAACAGTGATAAAACTTCACTACGATCACACACTTGAAAAATTATCGATACAACATAGACCATCTAGAACATATAACACATACTTCACTTAATGCAACAACCTTTGTGGTAGCTTACAACAATTGCGGCTTCGATTATAGACTTCGGTAGGATAAAGGCGACACTTGTGTAAGAGTGTGTGAAATGAGTGTTAAACATGTATCATTCTCATAAATATTTCCCCTTGAAGCAAAACAAACCTCCCTTTGCATGACAAGCGATTACCCCCATGCCCAAAGATGACACATTCTATGTAAAGATAAAAGCATAAACATAGGTTTGATCTAAAGTGGTCATTGTACTAAATATAAAGTTTTGTCTTAAAATATTTTTGTCTCAAAATGCTTTTGTCTTAAATATAAAGTTTTGTCTTAAATTGTTTTTGTCTTAAATTGTTTTTGTCTTAAAATAATTTTGTCTTAAACTATTTTTATCTTTAAATTTTTGTCTCAAACTACTTTTGTCTTAAATATAAAGTTTTGTCTCAAAATATTTTCGTCTCAAATTATAAACTGAATATATTTATTAGAATAAATAGAACCAAAACGAATAAGCCTATTTGGGTTTTTTTTAAGAGTCTAATATTATGTCTTTATTAGATATAATATTAATAGAATATAGATATTAGAATCGAATTTAATAGAATATTTTTATTTTTATTAGAGTCGATTTGGAATTTCACTCTATGGAACCATATGAAAAATTACAAATATCACTTTGACATCGCGTACATCCTTTTATCCTTCTAAATATGTTTCAACCTCGAATATGCATATGAATATTTTGTTTATACTATGATACTTTGTTTATACTCCGTTGTTTAAATGGTATTATTGGTGTAATACAATCATCAACATCATAGGAGATTCAATGATCACTTGTTATTTGTTTTTTTTGGGAGATTTAACGAACAACAGGCACCTATTATTTCTATTATTTGTTTTGCCTTATTTTCCTTGGAGGTTTAACAAGCATCTATTATTTGTTTGTTTTTTTTTTATTTGGTTGTGAGATTCGAGATCTATTATCTTCTTTATTTTATTTTTCTAAGAGATCCAACAAGGACATATTATTTGTTTGTTTTGTTGGGAGATTCTACAATATATTTTACTTAAGTCATACTCAAATATTGAACTTGTCATTTGCATTCAACAAGTTATGTTAGCTACTTAAATTTTCAGTATATCATCATTTTTCTTATTAATATATCATTTTTCTTTCTTATTAATATATCATTTTTCTTATTAATATATCAACATTAGGTCATACGGGGTAAATGTAAAAGGAAAGCTACTCAAAACAAAAATATATCGTGTTGCTTATTATTGTATCAACATTAGATTAGATGGGGTAAATGTAAAAGGTAAGCTACTCAAAAGGTTTATGTAAGATAGCACTCAAATCATTTTCAGTGCATCTATCTTTTAAATTTATTTTTCCAATTTTTCAATGTGTTGATGTTTTTTATTTATATATTAACAGTAAGGTACTGCGTAACAATCAAAATCATTTCATCGTTAATCTCACCCTCTATGTCTAGGTAAACTAACATGATCTTCTAGTTTAGAGGCTCTGAGAACTTTGTAGTGGCAAATTATATATATTCATATTTTTCCAATGCATACATATTTTTCTCTTGTAGTTACCATTCTTACGTATAATATTTTCTTTTCTATGTAAACATTGTAAGATTTATTTTCCTTTTGCGACTATTAGCAGTTGGAAGAATAAAAATCCGGATCGTTATTCAACATTTGCAAGCAGTAGTATACAAAAATACTAATGAGGGACAATCCTTAGGGTATAGGGGACTAAATACAAATATAATATACCCCATGGACTATCATATCCGATGGACTAGGGATATAGGGATACTAAAAGTCTATATCCCTATATCTCTATATCCCCTTAATGCTATATTCAGACTAAATAGCGATATAATGTTATTAATAATAGGGATATTAACATATCCCTAGGATAAGTCCATTGGAAATAATCTTTATTATAACTAATATATGGATTACGGGCCTAGGATAGGTTATAGGGATAGGGATATGAATTTATTTGGCATAATCTCAAATTGTTCCAAAGGCTTGGTGACCTTCAACATGCTTGTGGCTATCAATCTCTCTTTATAATTCAGCTGCTTGGCTCAAATGACTATTAGAATGAGCTTTGTGTATAAGTAGCTTTCTGAAGGGTGATTAATCCCTCGAACGGTGACTCAGTAAGAACTCGAGCATCAAAGTAAAAATTGTGTCCAACACCAGGGAAGTGTCAGACATGCAGCTTGCCACAACACTATGCATTACATTGGAGTGTTGCCTTTTGATATGTAATACACTAAAGAGTAAAAACATTAAATGTATCCTAAGTAATTCAAAATTACAAGTTAGCATTAAATTGGCATTAGAGTAAAATTTTAAATCATTTTTGTAGGTATTAATAAAATAAAACTCTTAAGTAAATTTTCCATCCTAAGAACGAAATTTACTTATTGCAAACCATGGAATGCTAATGAAACCCTCTTGACACTTGGGATTTATACAACTAAGCATTGAACATAGTACATCCTTATCCTGCTCAACTTAAATTAAATTAGGTGAGATTTCGACTCCAAAACCACATGTTCATCTCATGTCCTATATTAACTTATGATAATAAAATATCTTAGAAGATTGATTGTATTCTAATAATGTATTCTTTAGATTAATTTGTTTGTATTATTTATAATATATTCTTTAGATTTGTTTTTTTTGTAATAATATTATGATACCAAAACTATCAATCTTGTATAAATGGAATAATACTTATTAAATAACTTATCAGCATCTGAAGTGTTAATTGCCAAGTCCAAATGGATATGAACCTTTTGTTTTCCTTTCTCGCTGTGATACTATAGACTCACTGACATTGATGCCATTTTTGGCAAAACCAACGAAAATGGAAATGTATAAGGAATTTTTCTTTGTATTCTTACCATGCAGATAAAAAAATATAGCTTGCTGATATTCTAAAGCCACTGCCATCCCATGCAAACCCCTTCGAGCCTTGAGTTACTTTATTTGCAATGGAATGCATGGAACTGGTGTCAGCCATTCTATTTACAAAGTACCTCAAAGTAGACATGTACTTATCATTTTGTTAATTGCTTCCTTCAATGTTTCCAAGTTTGTGACTAACCTTTAGGGAAAAATGTTGAACTTGGTTAAAACTGTAACAATTGAAACCCCTCACACATCCAATTTACAAGAAAATAATCAATGATATTTAGATGCATATACGAGTTCAACTAACAAAGTTGCATTTCTGAGTTGAAGAAATCTAAAGAATTGAAGGTTTACATGTAACTCAGAAAAAGAAGGGGCTACATGAGCAATTCATTGGTTCGATACCAAGAAACAAGATAAACAAATAAAACAATGTGAATGTTCCAACTACAGTTTCAGAAAATGTAAATCTCTCACGTAATTGGCATAATGTTGTAGTAATGGTGGTCGAATGAGTAATGTTGTAGCCACTAGTATATTGGATTTTTTTTATTCAATTTAATGTTTGAGGAGTTTCAACAGGGACATTGCTAAGTGGCATGAACATGGATGGGCTTCTAACATTTCGCTATAGCGTGGCTGTAGCCATGGAAAGGTGGCATGGGTTATTAGCTATGCCCATCGACAAGTTTTACAAACCTGGACATCTGCCCCTTTTTCTATTTCTTTTCTAACGCATAAATGTATTCTCGCCATTTGTTATATTTATTAGAAAAGACACATTTTCATTTATTATATTTAATTATATATTTTTAATTAATAAAAATATCAAATAATTTTATTATATAATAACATTTATTAATATTAATTCACTAATTTCAAATTACGTATTTATATATAATCAATTTACTTTAATACTTTTCAAGTGCGATAAGGATTTATCATAGATTTACATTTCTATATCCACATCAGAAGTGACTTTCTTCATAGATTTATTTATCTTAGAGTTTATTTTAACTACTCTCAAGAACTTAGATCAACTTTCACACCAATATCATTCACCTTTGTATTATATTTAACTATTCTGCGTTATGCACATGTCAATTCGACAAAGAAAATTATAGAAGGAAAAAAGAAAATTATAGAAGAATAAAAGCAGGTTGATTTTCTTAATGTTATCTGAATACATAAAGTTACTAAATATCTAGTTAAACCATTTACTTATTTCATCTTTATAGGTGATGGTAATATTTATATGTGAGTCCATATTTAAATTTCTTTGCCATAATATATTTATTAGTATTAATTTTATCCTCTTCGAAGATGTTTTGGATTATTTTTTTTCAATTTATATGATTATCAATATTTAAGCAAAAATATCATTACTGAAGGGATTCTTGCATATCACGTTAATCCTTACAATATATGATAATTCCTTCATTATTAAGGTGGAAAGAATACTATTATACAATATAAAGTGTTTAAAGTGTTTAAAAACCATCAAAGTCTACGCATCCAGCCAACAATGCTTTGAGATCCTATCCTAAGAAAACATTTCTGAGAAAAAATTTGAAAAGACATTTTTATTTAAAAAAAAAAAAATCTCTCAATAAATCTTCTTCTTTTAATGGTCTATGAATCATTATTTTGTTGTAGCCAAATTTACTGTCCAACTGAAGCACAATACAATTTATGAAAGTTTGTGATTAGAAGCTATGTCCAACTTTCGACTATGTCAAGTTGTGGATACAATGCTTAAGATTGGGACAATAAAAATGGAAATCCTTAATGCTTTAGAATCGGTCAACAATAATAGAAATCAAAGGCTTTGAAGATATTACAACATCATGGATGGGCACTGAAAATTTCAATATATGTATCATTAAAAACAAGACCATGCCAACAACAATGGCAACCAAAGTAGGTGATTACAATTGTATTGATGTGATTGCAATGGAAACTATAATAATCTGAAAGTAAATATTTTCTATTTTATGGATGTGTTTCTTTGAAAGTTGTCTCTGTTTATAATCTAGATCTTGCAATCCTGTAAATTTAATGATGATTGCAAAGGCACATACATTTTGAAATTTTAAATATTTCTTGCAATTACCGAATAAAATTTTGCATGGTTGTAAGTTCTAAGACATAATATATACTTGTCTCGATCTCCTGTCAAATTGGCACAGACTACCATTGCATGCAATCCCCATAATCCCCAAGGCCTATGCTAATTTTGTAAGAATAGGGATATACATATAATATAGGGACTAGGTATTATACTACTAGTGTGGTATAATCCCTACTATTCTTGAGGGATAATATTGGTATTATTATATAATCCCAATAGGGGCTATCCTTATTCTAGGGGCATAAGGTAAGAGAGAGTGGCTCTATTCCCTAATCGCTATCCCTCCGCTAGGATATCCCCTTAATATATACTATGATACCAATAGGGACTATCTCAATAGTAATCCCTATATCCCCTATATACTTATAATTTCTAAGTATTAGCCCCCTAACATTAGTTCCTTAGGGATAGTTATAATAGGATAAGTTACTCGTTGTACTACAGTTTCTACAGTGTATAACGAGTAAAAATAAAGAATGAAAAATATGATTAAATGACTAAATTTGAATATGAGGGGGGAAATTTGGTATTTAGTTATAAACCATTATAAAATCTCTTGATCGAAACAATGCTACCTTGTAGTTTTTTAATTTTTTTAGCTATGCTTGCTTGCAATAGTCAATTGGTATTTTATATGAAGTAATGCTCTTATCTAAAAATATAAGGCTTGCATTATAATTAGTAACATAAGTTACAACAATACAAGGGAATAAATTACATTCATACATAAAAAGAATTATCCACGTGTACCTAATTGTAATTGATTTCGTGAGTGTTTTTGAAGCTATAGTACCATTTTACTTGTTTCTTTGCAGGTTTCTGAATCTGGACAAGAAATATGAAATTGCATCAAGATGATTGTATGTAGAAACAATTGTATGTCGAAACAATTAGCTGAAAAATAATATTGTCTGTGCAATTCAAATATACACCAAGACTGTACCAAGATGCATTGCATTGAGGATTATCCACCACGAACAAGAGAATGCTAACATTATAGCAATTCACAACAATAAGGTGAGGAAAGGACGAACTCGAGAATGTTCACATCGTAGAAATCCATAGAAATAGGGCTAGGGAAGGGCAAGCCCTAGTTAGCGGGAACCATGGCTAACATAAAACCATGGTGAACAATGAAAGCTGGAAAAAATGCACCATGGAAGATGGCACACATGCAGATGTCACACATGCAATAATAGTTGTGGGATACTATTTAACATTAACATTAAACTTGGGCTTATAGTTTCTTTGCTTTAGCATGAATTAAGACAGAAGATAGTAAGAGTTTAGTTTAAAATTTTGTTAAAGAGATATAATTTGGTTAAAGGTGTACATAATTTAAACTGGTAGGGGCATAGTTTAAATGGTATGCACATGTTTTGTTGTTGTTTCTAGAGCAATAAACATGTTTTTTTGTTGTTTCTAGAGAAATAAAAACATAGTTTTTTTCCTTTATTAAATTCATTTAGAAAGAGGCTTTTTAGTTTCCATGTTATTAATTTAGTTACATATACTCTGAACTCAACTCGTACTTCCCTTCATGTTTTAAGTCTGTTTTTTTTATACAAAAGAAATAAGGCCCTAACTGGACCTACCTCTTCATATGGTTGACCTGCTCGCATTGTTGAATCCATAAGAACGTCCTCTCATAGTAGTGCCAAGCCCTCTTGGTAGTGAGACCTCATGTTGCCACTGTTATGGAACCTCAAGAGCAAGTTGAAACCTCATGTTCCCACCAAAATGGAACGTCAATAAGAGCAAGTTGTGTTGATGGCTAGCTAACCTAATAAGAGCAAGTTGTATTGATGGTTAGTTAGCCTCCTTCCATCCAGTAAATCCTATCATGCCAATACATTGAGGGTAAAACATGATCAATCTAGATAGATGGGTGAATTCCATAAAGTAAATTTTCCATCCTAAGAATGAAACGTACTATCATGCCAATACATTTAGGGTAAAACATAATCAATATGGATAGATGGGTGAGTTCCATAAAGTAAATCTTCCATCCTAAGAATGAAACATATTTATTGCAAAGCGTGGAATACCAAAGAAACATGCCTGATACCTGGGATTTATACAAGTAAACATTGAACATAATACATTCTTATCCTGGTCCATCTAAATTAAATTAGGTGAGATTCTCACTCCAAAAGCACATGTTCATCTCATTTTCTGTATTAACCTATGATAATAAAAAATCATTATCATAATCAAATATCTTGGAAGACTGTTTGTATTCTTTATAATGTATTTCTTAGATTCATTTGTTTTTATTCTTTAGAATGTATTTTTTAGATTCATTTTTTGTAAAGACAATGACATGATATTATGATAGAGAAACTGTTAGTCTTGTATTAATGAAATGCACTTTCTTTAAATTCATTTTTTTGGTAAGAAACAATGACATGATAGTATTATAGAGAAACTGTCAATCTAACATAAATGCAATAATAAATATTAAATAACTTACTAGTATCTCAAGTGTCAAGTGCCAAGTCCAAATGGATATGAACCTTGTGTTTTACTTTCTCATTGTGATACTGCATATTCACTTGCATTGATGCCATTGTTGTCCAAACCAACAAAAAAGGAAACATACAATGAATCGTTCTCTGAATTTTTATGATGCAGATAAACAAATATAGCCTACCGATATTCTAAGCCCGTTGTAAGGCCATGAGAGCGCCTTCGAGCCTTGAGATACTTTATTTACAATGGAATGCATGGAACTAGTGTGAGCCATTCTATTTACAATGGAATGCATGGAGCTAGTGTGAGCCATTCTATTTACAATGGAATGCATGGAACTAGTGTGAGCCATTCTAGACATGTACTTATCTTCCTGGTAATTGTTCACTTATCTTGCAAATCGAATTTAAAAGCAAAAAATTGATGATATTTAGATGTATATACGAGTTCGACTAATAAATTTGCAATTTTTAGTCGGCAAAAAACGAAAGAATCAAAGGTTGGCATGCAATTGGGAAAAAGTAGTGGCTACAGGAGCACGTCGTGGATTCGATACCAACACACAACATAAATAAAGAAAACAATGTGAATGTTCCAACTAGAGTTTCAATAGCCATCCAAGGTGGCATGGGTTATTAGCTATGCCCATCGACAAGCTTTACAAACATGGACATCAGCCCCTTTTTCTATTTCTTATATAACACATAAATGTATTCTCACCATTTATTATATTGATGAGAAAAGATATTTTCATTTATTATATTTAATAATATTTTTTGAGATTTAAAAATATCAAATAATATTATTATATAATAAAATTTATAAATATTAATTCATTAATTTTAAATTATATATTTATATAGAATCAATTTACTTTAATAGTTTTCAAGTGTGATAAGGATTTATCTTGCATTTACATTTCTATATCGGTATCAGAAGTGACCTTCTTCATAGATTTATTTATCTTAGAGGTTATTTTAACTACTCTCAAGAACTTAGATACTCTTCTACACCAATACCATTCACCTCTGTGTTAGATTTAACTATGATGCGTTACACACATGTCATTTCTACAAAGAAAATTATAAAAAGGAAAAAACTAAAAAAATTATTAATATTAACTTTATCCTCCCAACATATGTTTTGGATTAATTTTTTTCAATCTATATGATTATCAATATTTAAACAAAAATCTCATTACCAAATGGCTTCTTGCATATCCAGTTAATTCTTGGCATATATAAGAATCCCCTATTTTCTAGGGTGAAAATAATACTATTATACAATGTAGAATGTTTAAAATCCTGTACGCATCGAGCCAACAGTGCCTTGAGATCCCAATTTAAGAAGGCATTTCAGCAGAAATTTTTGAAAAGACATTGTTAAGAAAAAAAAATCTCACAAGACATTCTTAAGAAAAAAAAATTCTCTAATTGTACCAAACTTTATTGGCCAATTGAAGCACAATACAATTTATCAAAATCTCTGATCAGAAAATATGTCCACCTTGTCAAGCTGCAGATACAATGCTTTAGATCGGGCCAACAATAATGGAAATCCTTAATGCTTTAGACTAGGCCAACAATAATGGAAATCAAAGGATTTTAAGTTATTACAAAAGTATTTGAAATTTTACATATTGGAGATTTTATAATATTTGAATTTAAGGAATTTATATAGAATTTCACATATGGATGCAATGGCTTGTGTAAATGTTAAAGTTAAAATGATAATAAATCTAATATTTTAATGAAAAACTTGATTATACAAGTTTACATATTTGGTATATGTATTATTATTATTATAATAATAAAGTTCTCTTAACAATATATGTGAACATTCTAAATATAGAAAGTATGAACTCCTAAGAAAAGTAACGCAATACTTAGTTTACACCATCATAATAATAAAAATCTATACAATTAACCACTTTTATTTTTATTATTAATTTTTAAATATTAAAAATTCCTTAATATAATTTAATTATTTTATTTATAATAATAATTTATTTTTTTATTATTATTATTATGACTCATTTTTACTTTTATTATTAATTTTTTAAAACTTTATTAAGAAAATATAAAAACTGTTGCTAGAGTCTATTCCTTTTTCCTTTTACCTGCCCACGATGTCTCGCGTGTATAGATAATGTTTCCCAACTCTGGGAAATGTTGCTAGAGTTTGTCTTAAATACAAAATGACGGATTAAAAATAAACGAAAATGTTTGACGGATTAAATAGTAAATCGCGAAATAAGATGAACCGAGATTAGTGAATAAAAGTATGTCCAAGGTTAAATACCTTTCTTCACAATCGTATACATCCCCATTACCTCGACGGATTAAGATCATAAACGTCTCAATTACGAACCCGCAGCTTCTGTATGTGATAGCTTTATCATCTCATCCGCCAAAGTCAATTCAACACTGGAGATGAACGGTCTCCCGGCATTCACACAGTTAAGACACAAAGATTGAACCATCGAAGAACGACGCGGTTTCAGCTTAAGTCCCGTGTGCTCTACGGACGAAGAATCCTTCACGGTCAATAATACAATTACAATGGTGTCTGTTCTCTCCCGTGTGCCCTACGGACCAAGAATCTATCGCCAATATTACAATTAATTTGAATTCAATACAATACAGCAATACAAACCCAAATTTGTCTTAAGAACCCGGTTGAGCGTCACCTCCGCCCCTCTCCTTCGTATATTTATAGCCGATACCTTCATCAGAAAATTGCACGGTCTGTCGAAAAACCCGGGTTTGCCTTCGCTCCGTCCCCTCTCCCTCATATATCTACGGACGGTACCTCCATCTTAATGTTGTATTGTATGTATGCACGAAATATTCCATCTGCTAATACAACTCAGCAACAAATCACCTTTCCAAAAATTCCATTTATCCCCAATACTTACCACCTTTCCAAACATTGATTAAGTATACAAGAGGCTTCCTTGATCAACGACGATGATGCCAATGCTCCTGAAAATGAAAGCTACCGTGTCTGCTCTTGCGGTTGCTGCTATCGCCCTACTCATGACTACGTTATTGTTTAACGAAACCCCCGTACTTGTGGTTACTGCTTCTCCGGCGCCTCAACCTCACCAAAATGTTCCAACTCCGCCAGGACTTCGTTTAAGCAGCAATGTTCCTTCTTCCATTAAAACCGCGGCAACAGGGAGATGGAAATCACTTGGAGGTGATGGTCCTCCTCGACTTGATCGCAGCCCCGTACATGTGGTGGCTGCTCCTCAACCTAATCGCCATGTTCCAACTCCTTCACATCCATTTTATTTCCATTCATCCCTTCAGGAGTCGGCAGCAGGACAGCTTGCTAAATGCACTCCATCACCGCAATGCAACGGCCATGTTCGAACTCCTGGATGTTGCAATCAAGAATCAAAAAAGGAGCAGCAAGTAGTCGTCAATCGCAAGGCAGGCTTAATGAGGGATTATTACACATGCATGAATACTGTAAAGTAACGCATCAGCAGATCATATCATCAAAGATGTTGGAGGAAGCCGGTTTGATGATTCAAAAGCTGTTCAATCCATTAAGAAATTAGTTGCCGTTTGAGGCCCAAAAACAAAATCTCTCTCAGCCACATACATGCGTAGGCGTTGCTCTAGGTTTTTGAACTAATAAGTCAGAAGAAAAAACATGAATATAGATGTCCAAATAAGACATGGCTGGATAATTTATGTTTACTATTAGGATTTTTTCATGCAATCTATGTATCATTCAAAATCTGGATATTTCTATTTTATGTTAAAATAATGTTTCAAAATATTAATTTTATCATTAATATTTATTCAATATTATCATTAATTTTCTCATCAATTTTTATGTAACCAAAATGCCCATGGTCGACATGTTACATATTGGTGACCATGTAAGCCATGAAGATCACTATTCAAAGAGGTATGGCCATATTTCCTTTTAGTTGACTATTGCATTCCAAGATTCCTATGGTGTATAGTGGTTGATTATTGCCAGCTAAGGTTAATTGTGGTTGACTATGGTGAACATATGATTGAGTAAGTTTGATTAAGGTTGGTTGTTGTTGACTATGGATGACCATGTTTGATGATGGTTGATGATGGCTAAGAAGGTTAATGCAGTTTGACCATGGCTATAAAGGGTTGATGAGGGTTGACCATAGATGATCATGGTAGGCCATTGGTAACAACATTGACAATTATTAATGAAGGTTAGGGATGATTAACCATTAATGATCCTTTTAACCATGGTTGAAAATTATTTAGATGTTTGACTATGGCTCGACGTCTTGTTCATTCTTAAACATGGTTACCTTATTTGAGAATGGATGTGCTTCCAAGAGCAGGGTTGAATCTGGTTGAGTATAACTCACTATGTGTGAACATGGATGGCCATGGTTGACATTGTTTAACAATAGATGATTATGGTTGAACACATTGATTTTTCTTGGTCAAGTGGTTGACCACGGATGTCCATGGATGATCATGGTGGCCATGGCGATTATGTTAATGATGGTTGATTGTAGTTGAGATGTTTGAATAATGGTCAGACATGCTTGACTAAGCTTGAGCAGGTTGACTATGGTTCATTATGGTTGATAATGCTTTCTATGTTGCATATGTTGATTATGGTTGATTGTGTTGAATGTAATGACAATGTATGACTATATTAACTATTTGATAATGTTGAATATGGTCAACCATCTCACAATGATTGCTTATGGTCAAACATGTTGCCATGGTTAGTCCTGGTTGAATGTTTGGTTAATCATTGAAGAACATAGTTTGACATATTTTTCCATGTTTGGCCATACTTTTCTATGATAGATTATGGTTATTCATATTGACAATGGTTAACAATGTTCAACCATAAAGACCTTGGTTCACAATGTTTGACCATTCTAACCATGGTTGACCTTGGTTGCTCATCAAGAATGAGTAGAGAAAGGGGTTTTATTGGTAAGAGAATATACTAGACATAAAGGATTTTAGCAAAAAAAAATTATGTGATGCAAGTTTACTAATGGCCCTTTTATAGATTTAAAATGAATCCATTTAAAGTTATTAACAGAGAATTTCAACATAAGCAACAAAAAATACTAGGTACTGAACCACCTACATCCATCCAAATGTTTAATCTAAAAATATTAATAAACAATAGCTCAACAACCATATTTATGTCCTCTTAGATGATGTAGAAGCTTGCTATGTGGTGTACTACTCAATGATTGTGGCCCCATGTTACATCTCATTATAGATTTTCATGTGTTAGTTTTTTCATAATTTGAGTCTTTTATTGACTATATAATGATGGGAGATTGCTAAATTCTCCAATATTTTTTTTTTCCAAAAATCATTTGAGGACAATATTCGTAAATTGTATTCTAGGCTTACCGGCTTGAATAAAACATATATTTATTTCGTTCTTGAAATATGAATATAAATATATTTTTGTTTATAAGGAAAAAATAAATCTTTTTAAATATCTATAATTATTAAATTGATGATTATTACTATGTTAATTAAGACGAGTATTTTTAGTCTCAACCAAGATCAAATTTTATCTATTAAGATTAAGAAAAATATATTTAACTAAATAGTAATACCATTCATCTACCAAATATATATAATAAAAGATAAGAAAGTAATTTTTGAAATATAGACTAATTGGTTTGTGTGAGTTTTAGTATCTAGTGGGTCTTACATTAAAATTTCATAGATAGATTTTGAGTATCGGCCAATTTTTACATACTATATGATCATTAGTACTAAGAAAATTTCATATTGAATGAATTCATCGACATAAAAATATGTTTTATGACATAGGAAAAAATGTTTGAAATTTTAAGTAATAAATATTTTATCATGTTTTCATTTAAAGAGTTTGTACTGAATTTCAAATATACAATTGTTTCTATAAATGTTTTTTTTGGTAAGAAAACATATTTAGATTATATTAACAAGCAAAAATGTAGTTTACAACCATGAGTGCATTCTCTACATTATGTGAGGAAACTAGAGAAAAGAACTAAAATACTCTGTCGCAATAAGGAAAAACCCGAGCCCGGAAGTCTTATATTCAAACTCAAATGTTAAAAAAGAATGACAATAAGATGTATCATTTGAGTTGTTTGCATTAATTGACCAATACTGTTGAGATGCCAAAAAACATCAGCACGCCTCGACGTTCTATGTCACATATTCGCTAGCTAAACAAAAATTAACACGATTGTGAGATTTCCATTGAGCCAGGCCAAATTGAGAGTACCAAACTAAGAATCATCAGGAAACTATAGTGCTAGATTTTGTCACATTAGAACTACATGTTTGCCAAGCTACAACCATGTTGAACCTAAGTGCTACCTTTGCCTTACACATTTCCGAAATCCATTGGGAGCCCCTCCAAGATGTAATAGCCATAGAAACTTGGGCGAGGAGGGGAGGGGGAATGGGTGTTATCCATTGGAGGGATCAGAGGGTGGCAAGGTATGAGAGGGGTCACAAGAGCACTAATGATAGGTGGAGATGAGGAGCTAATACGAGGGTAGTACCAAGGAGAGGGAGAAGATGAAGTGGGGATGGTATGTTCGATTGAAATTTGATAGGGGGTCTATAGCCAAGCATTTGAGTGAGGAGAAGGAATGAATTTGATGGAAAAAGAGCTAATTTATGGAGCCACACACTTTCATCTTCACATGGGCTCTCTCCTTGAGATACTAGGCGAGGCGGTTCTAGAGAGCCTAGAGTGTCAAACAACCTCTACAAGTCTCTGCCTCATCCAAGGAAAGAACCTCTCTCCTCATTGACATTTGGATGCTACAATCAAACATAAGTACAACAATGGCTTCGTCAAAGGTTGTGAGGTGATGTCCATGACCTCTACCTCTCCAAGGACGTTGACTTCTTCCCCTCTCATGATTCATCATTGGATGGCAGCAGGGTAGCATTGTCAGAGCCCGAGCGAGAGGAGATGGAGGGAGTGCAAGAGAGAATAACCAGGGGAGAATGATGGTTGGAGAAGAGAATTTCCATGGTCTTTATTGCCTTATTACATAAGCGAGCAAGCAGGGGAGTTTAGTACAGGGACTCCAAGTGCGAGCGAGGTGACTTAAAAGTCATGAATACCACGTGGTTAAGGAGATGCGCTAGGTGGTGGCTGCTGACAGTGAGCCTGGGGAGCCGCGTTGGTTGTCTCGCAAGCACTCGAATCTAGGGGAACGATTTCTATAAATGTTAAAATGAAATGATAATGAATTTAGTATATATATTTATATAAAATTACTCAGTATAAATAATATAAGTTTTCTAGAATAGTATTCATATCCTTAGCTCTCATAAAAAAATTCTATTTGACGACTTACTCATATTATTATTACTAGAACAACCACATTAGTAAATGTAGTTGATATATCCATATATCAAATACATTAATAATTATTAAATGTGTAGTAGAGATTTAACCTAATTTTAACCTTAATATTAATTCAAAATAATTAAGAAACTACAATCCCAATAATTCAATCAACGAACTTATTTATTTTTGACATCAAAATGGCATACTATTTTTGTGTAATAATAACTTAAAAATGAACCACAAACTCTAATAAATAATTATTAAAATTTTCTAGTATTTAAAGCAACAAATAACCGTAATATATGTCTACTTAGGTTCTCTCGTTATCTAAATAGGTCGAGCTAAACTAAATAACATTAAATATATCTAGCTGAACTAAATAATCGATAAACCTATTGTGAATAATAAGTAAGGCAAATATAAGCATTGTCTCTTATTTATTTATTTATTGGGTTAACAGTGTATTTGTAGCTTTTAATTTCCTAAAATATATATATTTTTTATATTAATAGATATAGTATTTTCAAAAATAAATATGTGTAATATAATTATGGACGAGATTACACCAATTAAAATTATAATTCTAACCAATTTCTACAGATTCTAAAAATTTTCCAAACTTAAATGTAAAATATATTAAAATTATATCAAAACTCAAAAGAATTACACTACGCCACGACCTAAATAATTCAAACAATTTTATTCAAATATGAAAAGAAAATTAATTATCTAGCGATCAAACATCGCTCTAACAAGACAAACGATTATATTCAAGTGAGGGATATATATTTATATACAGACCATAAACCTCCGCTTAAAATAAATAATTGAGGATACAAAACCGAGTTGTACTAAGCAGGAGAAACCAATCACAGATATTTAATAATGTCGTAGGAGGGAGGTTGATCGCATATTGTACATCAAAACTAGAAAACTGAAACGAATCGTAACGGGTCTTGACAGAAGGTAGAGTCTCCCACGCTTCATACATAAATTTATTCGTGTAATAAATATCAATAGATTGCTTAAGTGTAGATATGAGGTTGTAACTGTAATTGATGTTGTTGTGTAGGGAAACCCAAAAACAGGTTGAAATTCATTGTTCCCATAACTCTTTCGCGTTAGTATTTAGCTCAATGTTAGAATGTAACGAATGGATCTTGCTGATAGGGAATGAAAGGAATGGATTTGGCCGATGGGGAATGAAACATATAGGGAGAGAGTGCAATGAAATAAATAGAAAGGATGGTGGAGAATTATATAATATATTTTTGAATTGCATATTTGTATGAAACACTTTTATTGAAACTGAAAAACTATTAGTAAATTTTGATATTTTCTATTGGTTTGTTTATTAGTGGAAGAATATTCCCACTAAAACTATTTATTTAATTAAAACTTAAAATTCTCCAAACCCAATTCGAATATAGAATAATCATATAAAAGCAATGTTAAAAACATTTTAATTTAATTTTTAATTTATATTATTAATTGCTTTATCATAATAAATGCAACTATTATTATTAAAAAAATTATAGAAACATTTACAATTTTTCCCTTCTACCTGGCTATAATGTTTCTTGTGTATAGATAATGTTGACCTAAGTCTGGGAAATGTTGGTAGAGATTGTCTTAAACAAAAAATAATGGATTAAGATGAAGAGAAAATGTTTGTAAACTCTTCTGCACTCTCCTAAATAGAAAATGATGGAATAAGATGAACTAAGATTAGTGAATAAAAGTATGTTCAAGATTAAATACCTTTCTCCACAATGGTATGAATCCTCATTACCTCTATGGATTAAGATCATAAACGTCTCAACTACGAACCCACAATTTCTATAAGACCAACAACATATTTTTATGTATGTGGCAACATTGTCATCACATACATTGAAGTAAATTTGCACAAGAGATGAATCATATTGTCTCTCGTCAAACATTAGTACTTCCCACATTCACACATTTAACACACAAATATTGAAGCATCACAGGAGAACCCGATTTAAGGATAAGTCCCTAATGTCATAGTGATGTTTAATGTTAACTCCCTTATCACGTACTCATCCAAAAATTCGTGTATGTTCTCTCTCATGTGCTCTATGGATGAAAGATCTCCTAATGGTCAATATTACAGTTAATTTGAATTAAGTATAATATCCGGGTTGATTGATTATGTAACATCTACAAACCCGGGTATGTTTGAAAACCAATTCTACCTCTCCTATGCCCCTCATCTCCTTCATATATCTATAGCTGATAACTTCATTTGAATATTGTATGGTCTGTCTAAAAGCTTTGGTTTGCCTCTGCTCAGTCTGCTTATTAAGCTAACAAGGTCATTTTACAATCTAGTATGACCTAATCTATAAGTATGTGTTTGTTGTAAGTGACATGTGTCTCTCTTAAAACAAAAATAAAATATAGTCAAAATGGAAAAATAATGTCCACAATAATTTGAAAAAATAAAATGGATATGATCTGCATGTAAATTAATTAAAAGTAAAAACCACCACAACAAAATTTCATTAATTAAATGTGGTTGATATACAACAAGAATTTCATTTTTATCTACCTATCTTCATAAATATATAATAATAAAAATAATAATACAAAAAACTATTACAATAATAATAATAATAAATAATAAATAATAATAAATATTTACTATAAATAATAGAATTATTGGTTTATTAATAATAAATATTTATTATTTAATAATACTTAAATATTAATAATAATAATTATTATTAAATTAGTAATCATGATTAATTAGACAATACATAAAAATTATTATGATTAATTAATTAATTAATTAATATTTAATAAGCCATAATAATTAATTAATTATAAATAATAAGTATCTTTTTTTGCTAGTGAAGAAGACGAACCTTTCATTAAGTCAAAACTGATTTACAATATTTACACACCCCCACGAGTAGAGTGGGCCCCAAACCATGGTGAAGTCAACCAATGGTATGGAGAGAAAAACAACCAAAACCCACGGAATACAAACTCAAGAAAAGAGCCCCCTAAAGTGCTCAGAGAAAAATAAACCGACCTGGCGCTCATAACGGAAATCTAAAACAGCAAAACTTTAACATAACCTGACGGTCCGCCCTAAACCCCAGGGCCCCACAAACATGCCCGAAGAAAATTGACCGTAGATCTTCATCGGCAGATCCAACAGCGGAGATGGATATCGCGGAACCGTAAATGCCGCCATTTAACGTGCGATCACGGTGGTTTTACAAACTGTACTGCTGCCACGCGTCCATTAATGATTGTGATCGCTGCGAAAAGGAAGATACCGCTTACCACTCGCGGGGCATGCGAAAACCCCCCGGGAAACTGGAAGCTAGAAACCACGCGCCAAACCAGATTGCCGGAGGTAATGTGAGAAGAGGCCTTGGTTAGTCTGTCTGAAACTCTAAGAGAATAGCTACCCACTTTGTCGTCACCGAGGCTGTGAGTGAACTTGCTTCTGGGACCAATAGACTGCCAAAGCATGCTGAACCCTGTAAACCTTAGAAAGTCTACTTCTCTACTCTTGCCGCTCCAGGGTCCTTTTTCTGAATATCAACCTATCTTCTTCATCTTGATCGTGGCATTTCGCCTTAAGAACCAGACCAGTTAACTCTTGCCAATTTGTTGCAAACTCTTCCTCTGTGCAATTCACTCCTTGATTGGCCAGAAGGTCCGCCATCTTTTTGGCCGTCCTTCAAACATGTTTGAATGTAATGGTATGGAGGCCTTGAAGGTGGTTGTGGATCCTTAGAAATATCTGATTGAGCCTCCAGTTCATAGAGACCTTTTTCAGAGCAGTACCCCAGCTAATCTTCTTGACTGATTTTATGATTAACTCAAAATCTGCTTCCACTATCACATTATGATGATTATTTAGAAGCAAGTATTCTAAACAATGTTCCATAGCCATAATTTCTGCCACATTTTTGGTGGCTTTTCCAAGATGGCCATGGAAAATAAACAGGATATTCCCTTTTTCATCCCTTAGAATGCCGCCATGACCCGCAGAACCCAGGTTGCCCTTTGAGGCTTCGTCAATGTTGAACTTTAAAATTCCTTTGGGGGGAGGCTGCCAATAATCGAGCTCTGAGTCTTTGAAAAGATTCTTCCCTCCCAAGCTTTGAGTAATCAACCTTTGTAGTCCAAGCTGATAGAGAATCCTCCACTCGGAGGCCGAGGGAGTATTCATAGGAATATTCAGGACAATGGAGCTTACAGTCTCCTGAAGTTGTTTTAGGATCTGATTAAGAAGGTGCAGGGGCAGATTTTTTTCCTCCTTGAATATCCTGTTATTCCTTTCTTTCCAAGTATTCCAGATTATGAATCCTAGAGTAAGAGCCCAGGCAATGCTAAGAACTTCGTTATTTGTGAAATTTCTCCTCTAATTGTTCAGGGTGTTGGAGATGGTTCCAAGGTCTCCGTCCAGCTGCTGGAATATGGAGGCAAAGGAATCCCATAGCTTGGAGGGAAACAAGCAGTTGTTGAGAATATGATCCATTGTATCCTCTTGCATTTTACAAAGCTAGCACGTGGAGGGCCCCAAAATACCTCTTTTCCTAATATTGTCCCAAGTCAGAATTTTTCTGTGTTGCACCAGCCATGTGAAGAGTTTAATTTTCATCCACCCTTGTTGTCTCCAAAGTCTTTTCCAAGCTTTATCCGGAGCCTGGGAAGCCAACCCAAGGAGAATTGTTTTTGCCTCCTTAAGATTGTAGGCACCCTCATTGTTATTGCCCCATCTTAACTGGTCATTCCCTTCAGAAGCTAAAATTTTCCTTCTATTTAACTCTTGCATTATTATATCAGCTTTGTCTTTTAAGGGGTTGTCATCTCTAAGATCTAAATTCCTCCATTGTCTCCACTTTCCTACATTGTTGGTTCGATCCCAAAAATCCTTGACTTTGATTAATCGTTTAGCATCTGTCTCTACCTTCAGTTCCTTCAATTATTCTTTCAATAGAATGGGTTCCTGTTGCCATTTCTCCTCCCAAAACAGAGCTAAGTTTCCCTCTCTAATTTCCCAGAAGCCATTCTGTTGAACTCGACATCTATTGTCCCAGGCCTTGTTCCAAATGTGTGATCCCTTGATATTACCATCCATTCTTATATGATCCTCACCAGGGCATGTAATGGCATATTTTTCTTTCCAGATTGTAGCCCATTGAGCCTTTGGTTGTTTTAGCCAACGTCACCATAATTTGGCCCCTAAAGATTTGCTTAGAATTTTAGGATCATCTAATCCTAGTCCTCCATAATTTCTGGGCTTGCAGATTTTTTCCCAAGCAACCAAGGCCCATTTTTTCTTTTCTTCCCCCTTTCCCTAGAGGAAGTTTCTTTGAATGCTTCTGATAAGCTGTAGAACTCCTTTGGGAGCTGGGAGAACCGAAAGCATAAAAGCTAGGATTGCTTGTAGAACAGCCCATAGAAAATTTTAGGGGCGAATGTTTGCCCTTTGGCGAAATTAAGGGGTTTTAAATTTTTAGTGGGCGAATATTTTGTATCATAGTACATTTTTACAAATCACCTCAAATAGCCCACCTTCCTTTAATGGAGAGGGTAAAAAAGGTAAATTTAGCCCTTGAAATTAGGAGTTACAACCTTCCATTCGCCCATTTTCAAGAATAGGTTTTATTTAAGTGAATCCTATGGGCCAAAGGCCCAAATACCATATTTATAAAAGAGGTGTGGTAAATTAATAAAAATATAAATAAATGAGAGGTATGGTAAATAAATAAAACATTTTTTATATTTACTCCATAAGTCACCTTATATACATGCAAGGGTGTAAACAAATAAAAATAAGTAAAGTGGAGGTATGGTAAATAAATAAAACTTCTTTTTATACTTACTCAAAAGGTATGGTAAATAAATAAAAATATAAATAAACTAGACGCATGGTAAATAAATAAAACCTCTTTTTATACTTAGTCCATAACCCTCATTCTATTTATGAAGGCTCAAGAAAGATGTTTTATTTAAGTGAATCCTATGTGCCAAATACCATATTTGTAAAAGAGGTATGGTAAATTAATAAAAATATAAATAAACGAGAGGTATGGTAAACAAATAATTTTTTTTTTTATATTTACTCCATAAGTCACCTTATATTTACGAACACTCAAAAAATGTGTTATATTCAGGTGAAACTTATGGGAAAAATACTATGGGACAAATACCATGGACTAGATTGTTATTAATACCATGCAAAAAAACATTATTAACCCTAATATTAGTATTAATAAAAATAAAAATGGCACATGGTATTGACCCATGGTATTCACCAAAATCACACAGGGTATTGACCCATGGTATTCACCTGGAATGTAGCCTATTTAAATGGGGGAATTAAACCAGAATAGATCCATCTTTACTCTGGATCTACTAACCCCCGAGAGGTATCAAATATCATGATATGAAAACTAGCATAGAGTGAAAAAATATTTGATCCGATCAAGAGTAAAAATGGATGTTGTAATTTAATGTATGTTAAACATTTTCGCTTGGTTAAAATAAAAAATAAAATAAAAATCAACTATTAATTTTATTAATTTTTATAAATTACTAATAGTAATTTTTAAGCTCCAGGTTTATGATAACCCATGGTAATACAATGGTATTCATGTGAGCATAGACTATTTAATGGGGAAATTCTATCATCTTAGATCCATCTTAATTCTGGGTCTACCAACTGCTCAGAGGGATAAATAGATTTCATCCCCCTAAGAGTGGTAGATGTGGAGTTAAGATGGATATAGGTTGGTTTTTATGATAATGAAGATATTAAATAGACTTAGGAAATTATATTGTAAAAACATCTTAAGGTGAATGGTTAAAGCATAGACATTGGACAAGTATATTTGTATACTTCTGTTTTAAACTGAAACAAATCCACGGCTAAAAGGAATGGATTGACTGCACTAGTCATCCTTCTATAAGGATTGATTGCACTAGTCATCCTTTTATAACTTTCCAACATATGCTAGAGTAAACAGATTGTAATTTGGGTAATTTTTCTAATTGCAAACAGGAACATACTTGTGTATTGGCAGAGTGGTTACGAGGTCCCTAGAAGTGATGAATTTGAATTTTTCTTGGTTTTATATATATAGTATTAGGTTTTTTCTCATGCTTTCTGTGAATGGCACGGGTGAATTTTATCCTACACTCACTAGGTTATCGATATGTAATTTCGGTAATTTTGATTTCAAAAGATATTTTAAAGAAATGCAATGATTTCATTTGTGTATTCAATAAATACAAGATTTTATAATTGAGTAAAATATTCGCGATGCTTGGTGAGAGATTGGCCAAAAAATTATATATACATATCATATTATTGATAAAATCGCCTTCCATTTTTCCTATATACCATGGAGATTAGCCTATTTATTATTCATGTAAATATAGGGGGGGGTTCTTAAAATTTTCCCTAGAACAGCCTTTGTGAGAACTAGTCTGCTTGCTAGGTTTAAGGATCTAAACGTCCATTTTCTGATTTTGTCTTGTAGTTTGTTAATAATTGACTCCCAGATGCTTTTGTGAAGTGGCTTAGAAGTTAGGGGGATCCCCAAATATCTAGAGGGAAGAGAAGCTCTTTGAAAGCCTAGAATTGTGGCAATATTCTTTTGAATGGCAATATTAGTATTAAAGAAAAAGATCTTGGATTTGGTGAGATTAAGTTCCATACGTGAAACCTTGGCAAATTCATTTAGAATCTGTTTGAATTCATGAGATTCTTTGACAGTAGGGATTCCTTGCAGCATCGTGTCATCTACAAAACGTTGATGCGTCCATGCCTGACCCCTGTCAGTAAGTTGGAGATCTTTGGCATGATTGATAGATCGACCCAATCCTTCCATCATAAGGATGAAAAGGAAGGGAGAAAGTGGGTCCCCCTGTCTGAGGCCTCTTGAGGGAAGAAAAGTTTCAGAGGGAGAGCCATTGACCAGAATAGAGAAACTTGAGGAAGTGACCAGGGCCATAATCCATCTTACCCAGTTGTGATCAAACCCAAAGGCTATAAGCATTTTTTTGATATAGTTCCAACTTAGTTTATCATAGGCTTTAGCAATGTCCAATTGCATGATCATACCATCCTTTCGGTTGATAGTCAGAGAATGAACCACCTCATGAGCTTGAATAATATTGTTGAGAATTTGCCTTCCTTCCACATAACCGGCTTGTTCCATAGAAACCAGAGACGGAAGGAGAGGTTTTAGTCTATTGGCCACCACTTTTGAAATTATCTTGTAGACCACATTACATAAAGCTATTGGTCTAAACTTGCCTGGAGTTTGAGAAGTCTCCTGCTTGGGGATAAGAGCAATGAAAGAAGTGTTCAGAGCTTTCAGAATAGTTTTATTCATCTTGGAATCTTCTACCATATTTAAAATATCCTTTTTATCAATGCTCCAGCAGACTTTGAAGAAATCCACATTGAAACGATCTGGGCCTAGTGCTTTGCCATTTTGCATCTCTTTGAGCACCTCACTAACTTCCTCTTCGGTTACTGGCTTGTTGAGGTTGAAATTTTCCTCATTGGACACTAGCCTAGGAATGTGTCTAGTGAAGTTTCTGATGGAGTTCTCTCTGTTATAACAAGTTTCTTTGGCTATGTCTTGAAAGTGCTTGACGAGAGATTTTTCAATTTTAGCATGAGAGTTGTGAAGAATACCTCTCTCATCCTTAATCACTGAAATTTTGTTATGAACTCCGTTCACCATTGTGGATCTATGGAAGAAGCTAGTATTTCTTTCTCCCTCTTTGAGACATTGAACCCTCCATTTTTGCCTCGAAAATATTTCCTCTTGTTTGCACAATTCTTCCCATTCTTGATGGAATTTGGTGACCTGCTCATACCTGATTTCATCAAAGCCACTGTGATAATTTCTTGTTTGAGTTCGTGCATTTTTCCTTCTATTTCTTTTTTGGCTGCAAAAATGTTTCCATGTTCCTTCTTGTTCCATTCCTTGAGCTTAAGCTTAATGTGTTTTAGTCTTTTTTGAAGAATAAACATATTGGTGCCTTGGATATTCAAATCTTCTGCCCACCTTTTAGCTATATTGCTATTGAAGTCTGGATGAGAAAGCCAGATGTTTTCAAAGCGAAAAGGTCTATTTTTTGGAGCACCAATACTCTACACCTCCAGAAAAATTGGCCAGTGGTCAGATCCTCCAAAGGGTAGGATTCTTGCTGAGATTTCCTTATTATTGAGCATAAGATCCTCAGATATCATGAATCTATCCAGTTTTGAAGCCACCTGAGACTCTCCTCCTCTTTTGTTGTTCCAAGTAAAAATTCCATTACTGGTTGTAATGTCCACTAACTTCATGATGTCTGTGAAATACTAGAACCTCAGGGAGTCTTGACTTTGAGTTCTAGCTCCCCCTTTTTTCTCTGAAAGCAATTTAATCATATTAAAATCTCCTCCCAGTATCCAAGGCTTACCTGCATGTCTATCCCTAAGCTCTTCCAGAGAATCGAGAAACTTTTGTTTTCCTTCCAATCTTTGGGGTCCATACACATTGGTGATTAGATAAGTTTCCTTATCTCCAACAGGCTGGATGACCACCGAGAGATAATCTCGAGATGCTTCAGCATCTAAAATTTCTATTTTCTTAGGATTCCAAAGGGTGAGAATACCTCCTGTTGTATTCTCTGCTTTGACTTCCAGAAACTCATAGTTATTGAGCCACTTGCTGTGAATCTCTTTTAATTTATGAATGGAACATTTGGTTTCCTGAATGAAGATCACATCTGGAGCTATTTGTTTCATTCTGTTACTAATTAGTCTTTGTTTCCTTTTACTACCAAGACCTCTAATATTCCAAGAAGTAAAATTCATTATTAAAGATTAGTGAAGGAGTAGCCGGTTAGATCTTTCATCTTACCTGAGTCTATCATTAGCTTTCCACATTCCATTAATAGCTCGTTCTTCTTTTTCCTGCCTCTTTTCTTCCTGGGTTTTTGGGTGCTAATATAGGTATGGGTTTTACCATTTTTACCCCCTCATTGCTCTGCTTTTCCTTGCTCCTTTGCCTCTCTGGTCCTTTATTTTGAGTTTTCCATAAATATAGCTGCTAGACTTTGTTGAACTCCTTAGGAGGTAAAGAGTCTATCCCTTCTTTAGTTCCTTGAATCAAGAAATATTCCAAGTCAAGATTCTCTTTCTCAAGAATTTCCTATAGTTCTTGGTCCTCCATTTCCATCTCACTAGGGGTCATCTCCTGATCCATTTCTATTTCAGCCTCGCTCACCATCACTTCTATCTGCAGAATCTTATCTAGTGTTTGTTCCTTGTCCTCTACTTTCTTCCCTTCCATTAATTTTTCCCCTTTCGTCTGGTTTGCTGTATTATCTTCTTCTTCCACTTCCAAGACTCGGAACCTGTTCTGGCTGTTTTGTTGTCCTACAGATTTCTGTGCTTTTGTTCCCTTCTTGTTTCCTTTTACCTTGTGTGCCATTTTGTGAAAGCCTTTGGAATCTTTCATAGCATTTTCTTTACTCTTAATCTCTATTTTGGAGAGAGGGCAATCCTTGAACAGGTGTCCATGTTCATGACATTTGTGGCATCTGAACGGAACGTGTTCATAGTCTATTGTTTGAACCCATTCTTCATCATGAACTTCCAAGATTATCTCATCTGGAAGAGCTCCAGAGAGATCCATCTCAACACAGATCCGAGCAAAGGAATTATACTTTCCCCTCCTAGTGGCTTCAGAAGCTTTAACAAACTGACCTAGCTTATTTCCTATGGTTGTTAATGATTCTATTTGCCAATATTCAAGCGAAAGAGAATAGAGCCTTACCCAAACTGGGACTGAAGTAAAGGTCTCACGTTCTGGGACAAAATTCATGATCCAAGGTCACATATAGAGACCCGCAGCAGGAAAGAAGTATGGCCCACCTTCAAAAACTCTGTCCTTGTCTTCGATATTTGCAAAAACCACGGTAAAGAATCCCTTTGAACCTAAGTGTAGGTCAATGTTTCCTTTTGGTTTCCAGTGGTATCTTATCCACATTTGTAAGGCTTTTTTAGTGGGCCATAAACCCATGAATTTGCAGATGATTGCATAGGTTTGCATATATTCCCTGTGCTCCTGTAGAGCAAGCTCATTTAACGTGACTCTGGGAGTAACTGCAGCTTTGGGCTTACATGGGCCCATGTGTGCTTTGATTTTTGTTCCTTGTTCTTTGTCTTCTTCCTCATTCTCTCTAATAATACTTTTCACCTTGGATTCCTGTCCATTTTGTTCCTCTTCACTGTTCTTATTCCTTCCCATTGAAGGTCCCCTGTCATTTTCCATGGGTTTTTTTCCTTTGCTGATCACGGCTTGCTTGAAGGAGGGAGTGGAGCTCCCTCCTCTGCGCCCCTCCATGGAGTGTTGCCTCTGCAACTACTCTGAAACCCTGTTAATTTTTTTTGCCACCTTCACTACCGACTTCGTCTCCAAGCGTACTTCTCCTTTCAATTATAAATAATAAGTATCAATAACAAGTATTTATAATAATTAAATGATTATTGATAATAATTAATTATAAATAATAAATTATTAATAATAAATTAACAATTAATTAATTATTCATAAATATTATTGATTAATTAATTATTATTATTATTAGTTGTTAATCATTTATAATATCTATACTAATAATTATGAGTTATTATTTATTAACAACAAATATTTATTTATTTGTTAATTAATATTTATTTGTTAATAATAATAATTAATAATAATTAATAAATATATATATATATTAATAAATTAATTAAATAATAATATTAATTGAAATACTTAAATAAAAATAAATAATTTAAATAAAAGCAAATAATAATATTAAAATTAAATAATTTATAAATAATAAACAATGAATATTATAAACCCTATAAAAACATGGTAAACCATGGTTAGTTTTCATATTGAGACAATATTCCTCACAATGACGTTGGACCATAGTTAACCATGGCTGACCATGGTTGTCACAATGTGATTTTTGACCAAGCGATATGAACACTTCAATTTGTAAACCAAACGGATCGATAGTATAAATTCAAGGGATTAATGCTAAACCCCCAAGGTATTATAAACCCAAGGGATTAATATTATAAACCCAAGGTATATAAACCCTAAATTAAATATTATAAATCCAAGGGACTAATATTAAAAACCCAAGGAATTATAAACCCAAGGGAATAATATTAAACCCAATGGATAAATATTATAAACACAAGTTATATAAGCCCTAAAATAAAGATGGTTGACATGGTTGAGCACTAATAATTTTCATATTAACACAATCTTTGTCACAATGCAACATTGGACAATGGTTGGTCATGCTTGACCATCATTGAATTTCATATTGACACAATCTTTATCACAATGCGACGTTGCAAAATGGTTGAGCATGGATGACCATGGTTGTCACAATTTGACGTTGGAACAAGAGAAAATCTTTGTTACAGTCAAACATTGGATCATGTTGATTTTTATACTGAGATAATCTTTGTCACAATGCGACAATAGACGATGGTTGAAAATGGTTGACCATGATTTATTTTCATATTGAGAAAATCCTATTATAAATCTGAGGTATATAAACCCTAAGATAAATATTATAAACCCTAAAATAAACATGGTTGTCCATGGTTGACAACAGATGATTTTCATATTAACACAATCTTTGTCACAATGCAATGTTGGACTATGGTTGACAATAATTGATTTTCATATTGAGACAACCTTTATAACAATGCAACATTGGGAAATCCTTGACCAAAATTGACCATGGTTGATTTTCATATTGAGAGAATATTTGTCATAATGTGACGTTGGAGCATGGTTGACCATGGATGACCCTGGTTGTCTCAATGCGACGTTGGACCAAGAGACAATTTTTGTCACGATAAACCCCATAATAAACATGGTTGACCATGGTTGATTTTCATATTGAGACTATTATATGGGATTTACTATTGCAGACAAAAATATCTCCCTTAGGTTTGGTGGCTAACATAGAACAATAGAGAGACAAGATACCCAATTCTTTTCTTAAAGTAAATAGAAGACAAAATGAAACCTACATGGAATTTGTCATGGATTTTTTTCCTTCCTTAGCTTCAATGCTCCAATTATAACTCTAATTGCAAAAATTAGAACATGCAAAGTTAGGTAACACAAGCCAAGAATCAACGAGATCTATGGAGTATCGTCTAAATACTCTATTCAATAGATCAACATGGTATTGAAATATATAAAATAACAACATCACATATAGGAAAACAAAGAATTATTTGCATTAGCGTAAATCAAAGGAGTTTACAACCATAAATATGTGTTGATTCTGTAGAAGAGATCCTCCAGACTGACTTGTCCTTTCCTTGTCACAATGTGCACCTCCAGTCACCCTAAATGCTTGAAATGAAAGCTCTTAGAACCACAACATAAGGGTTGAATCACTCTCCAAAATCCAACCTCTTGCATATGGAATGTTGTAAATATATAGAGGAGTGGGGTAAGTTGTGAGTTCTTATCCAATTACCAATCCAAGGTTTTAGATCCTCCTTTGATGGGAGGATGGGATTTAATGATAAAGCATGGAAAATCTAAAGCAGGATAGGATAGGACTCAAATGTTTGATATGAGGTAAATGGATGTAACAAATTATAGAAGCTTTTGGAAAATGAGTCTTCCATAATTTCTCTCTTTTTCCTTAATTTTTAGAAGCAACGTGGGTGAAAAGGGGATAAACCTCTAGGTGATCAATGTAGACCACAGTGGAGAAACCTGTAGGTGAACATTCTCTAGTAAGTGGTCGGGGTGCATTGGTCTTAAATGTTCAAAATAAAAACAAGAAATTTTAAAAATAGCATCAAGAAATTCTAATTTAATTTTTCCTTAAACTAAGTTAGGAATTAAATTGTAATTCTATTCTCATAGCAACATGTAATAGTTAACTAACTTAATTTGACTTAGTTGGATTAGTAAATTTGAGTTGGAAGTCTATCTAGAGTTATGTAGAGTGATTCCTAAATTTTAGGGGTCTAGGTTGTGTTCTTTTGAGTTGTAATTAATTAACTCAATCTAACGGAGTTATAGTGAGTCAAACTGGCTCCATCAGTTGAAGGAACTAGTAGGAGGTCTAGTAGTGGGGAGAACCTTCAGTGTAGCTTCACTACTTAACTAGTTAACTGAAGATTCACTCGTAAATAACTCATGTATGTCAGTTCAAACGAATACCCATTTGAGATTAGAGTTCAGGGACAATGTACTATAAATTTTATTACTTTCTAAGTTGTAGAGATGGTGCATACAATTAGTAGATGGCATATGATGGATTGCACAATTGTGGTGAGGGATTTTCCCAAATAAATATGGGCTAACTCCGTTAAGGATTGTGCAAGTAAGTAGGGCTTGGAAGGATAGGAATTTGTCTAAGTACTGGCGAAACATAGTCACTCAGGTAGAGGATAGAAAATACATGTGCAGGTTGAGCTCAAGATTTAGAAGAACATATTGTATTCATCAAAGGCTTTCTTGTGAAGTATAGAGATAGCTTGTACTTGTTCAAGAATTGTTTGGGGTTGAAGCATTGTATTTTATTCTAAGATCTTATGGTTAATGGAATATAGGTAGTTGGGATTTTGAGCAGTTTCTTTTCTCAGGAAAAGATTGTGTTATGTGTGATTGAAATTCTTCCTTTTCTGCTTAGTGTTTTAATCGATCAATTTTCGTTACCACTAAAGAGTAGAGTAGATTCTTGTCATTTGTTTCAGCATATCACATAAGTTGTTGAATCTACAATAAAAATCTAAATGGTATCCGAGTAGGAATTTTTTGGGTCGTGACTTTGCGTACTAGATTTGAAATTGTTTGTGAAAATTTTTCAATAACAAATAGAAGATATCAATTCCCGGGGAAAAAATACCCAAATTCAAAAAGCAAGTCGACCGAATCATAGTTTGGATGAGGGAGATATCACTGATTTAAAATATACTCTTTTTTTAGAAAATTTTGTGATGGCGGGATAGTTATAGTGTGGATCTAAGTTTCCAGAGTGCCCAGACAATGTGATATTTAGCAAACAAAAAGTTTTCCTCAGAGACATTGCCATGAGATAGATGAAACAAATCGATGTGCGAGTCAAAAACCTGTATTCTCTCAAGGTCGAAGATGCATGAAAATCCTTGAGAAGTAAGAAAAGGTTAGAGACTTGGTGGTTGAGAGGGATCATGAATTACCTATCAATATGCAGCCTTAGATGCAACCACAGAAGGAGCCTTAGCAGGTTGTGGAGTAGCCACAATTAGAGAAGTAGAGAGGAGACCGAGTGGAGGCATCCACTCAAGAAGTGACCTCCACTGGGGAGGACTTTCCTGCTAGTTGGGCATAGGGTGTACATGCAACCATACCTCAAGGTGAGTGGTGGGGCGATGTGAAGTAATATTCCCAAGAGGGAAGAAATTTGGCTAGTGTCCATTGATATCTTTTGTCTCATGGATCATTACCTTTCTACGAGAGCCCACAGTACACAATAAAATGACAGATCAATGGAAGTTGATGTAGTCAGATGTTAGAGTGACATAGGAAAAGACTATGAGTAGTTAGATACTGGGGAGTGCAGAGGAGAGTCAACAACAACACATAGTTTTCTGTAGACAGTACATTAGCTAGTAGCAGTTAAAGACTCTAGTGACAGATGCATCATACTGATTGAGTTTGGATGTTATTTCAGTTTTTGAAGTTGCAGTAGAAACAACACTAGAGATAAGTGTTGCATGCAGAACAAGATCACTGTTAGTGAGATACTAAAAAGTGCAGATAATTTTTTACAATAAAGAAGGAGGCTCAGGAGTAGACTCAACAACAACATAGTTTTCCCAGTAAATAGTTACAGTTGCAATAGAAAAAACAACATTGGTAAGTGTTGCATGTATAACATGCGAAAGGTACCATATTGGGATAGAGTTGAATTCCTTTCTTGTTGAGAGGGAGTGTTGAAAATAACAAGAAATGTTAAAAATAACATCAAGAAATTGTAAATTATTTTGTTCTTGAATTAAATTAGGAATTAAATTGTAATTTTATTCTCATTTCAACTTTTAACAGTTAACTAAGTTAATTTAACTTAATTGGCTCAATAAATTTGAGTTGGATGTCTATCTAGAGTCATGTAGAGTGATTCCATAATTTTAGGGGTATAGGTTGAGTTGTTTTTTGTTGTAATTAATTAACTCAGTCTAACTGATTTATAGTAAGCTAAACTAGTTCAATCAGTTGGAGGGACTAGTAGGAGGTCTAGTAGTGGGGATCAACTTCAGTGCAACTTCACTCCTTCACCAGTTAACTAAATATTCACTCGTAAATAACTCAAGCATGTCAGTTTAGAGGAATACCCAATTGAGATTACAGTTCAAGGAAAATGTACTATTAGTTGTATAATTCTCTGTGTTGTACAGATGATTGTCCAAGGAAGTAGGGTCTTGGAAGGCTACGAATTTGGCTAAGTGTTGGCCAAAGGCAGTCAGTTAGGGAGAAGATAGAAAATACTTGTGTAGGTTGAGCTCAAGGTTGAGTAAAGCATATTGTATTCACCCAAGCCTTGCTTTTGAAGCAGAGAGATAGATTGTACTTATGGAAGAATTGTTTGGGGTTGAACAAGCATTGTATTTTATTCTTAGATATTCTAGTTAATATAATATAGATAGTCGGGGTTTTAAGCAGTTTCTTTCCCCATGAAAATATTGCCTTATGTGCATTTGAAATTCTTCCTTTTGTGCTTAGTGCTTTCATCGATCAATTTTGGTTTTTGTTGAAGAGTAAAGTATATTCTTGTCATTTTCTTAGAAGATCACATAAGTTGTTGAATCTACAACAAAAACCTACACTAAAACTAGCTTAGATGATGTAGTTTAGGGATAAAACTCTCAGGAATGAAAGAGGGAAGCTTAGTTATTTGTTAAAGATGATGGCAAGGGGGGAAATGATGTTGATTGATCCCATTAGGAGGCCTATTGATCAGATGTGAAAACTTTTCCTATAACAGATTGCCCCTCAAAGCGTAAAGTCAAAAATGATGATTGAACCGCTTTACCTTGTGACAAGTTAGGATCAAGAACAACTAGCAAGCTTCATCTATTACAATACATTTTCATCATTACATCTTTTTTGTTGAGGGAGGGATACCCATCCTCAAAAAATAGGTTAACATAACATGTGCAATGATCATAAGCTTAACTTGTATGGGGTGAATGCAATTGAATGGGAAATTGTTTAAGTAATTATAACAATAGAGAACATGCAAAATATCGATAATTTTATCCTTTGATAAAAATTCCTCAAGATTTAGAATCTTGCTCAGGGTTGATTGGTTGCAAGAAAGGACATAGTACACACCAATATAAGATTGGGTGGAGACTTCAAGTCCCAATCTCAGTTTCTAGTTTCATATTATAAAACATAACTATCTCCTTATGTTCATATACTTTGAATGTTATATATTTGTCAAATATGTTAATCAAGATTGGATTTGGTTAATGTTGAGTAGTGACAATTCCTATGTGTATGGATAATGATAAATTCTATGTGATTCAAAAACAAGGACTAATACTCTAATGTGTGATGAGTTAATGGTGGCTCATGTTTCACTTTCATTTACTATTTCACATGTTCCATTTTGATTATAATGTGTTTAGAATGGTATTAAGGGATGTAATTTCCTTTATGAAATGGTGTTGTAGATTCCCTAGACATTGCTTTAGGAATGGGTTGATTCCTATATCTAATCTAAGCATAAATTTTAGTTGATTGTATTAACATAAATCACTATATGATCTTGCTACTATTTCCTGAGTTAGAATATTGTTTGTTTTTCCTGAGCATGAGGAGGTGGCTAGATCTTTGTTCTGTGTAATATTTTGGCTATAAAGCATTAGATATACATTGAAAAACTAGGGGATGATAGCTTTGCATATCATTTCTATGTGTTTGTGTGTGTTTTTATGTGTACATTAGAAGGATGATGCCATTTAATCTCTACAAGGACAATTTTTTATTTTCTATGTATATATACTTTAATATGTCAAGATGATACTATGCAAACGTTAGGAGGGATAGCACTAGGTTGTGGATATGTATACATGGCCGAGACAATACAAGTTATGGAGGGATGCGTCGTGCATATGCTACACACATATGTTATTATCATACAGGAGCAAGCTGTATAAGCTTAAGGCAGATAGAAATCCTCCCTACTATTAATATGTGTGTGTGTGTGTGTGTGTGTGTGTGTTTCTGTGTGTGGATAATGTCAAGTTTGGCCAAGATCTTGTTCAAGCTTAGAATATATAACAAGGTGCATGTATGTATATGTGAATATGAATAAATATATATTTTGATATGTACATGTATATATTTGGATGAGCTTGCATGTATACTCACATATGTTTTCCACTAGCCTTGGGTGAAGGCCAGTATTTCATACTTATAATGCACGAGAGTTGGAAGTGCTTAAGATTTCAGAGGAATGGAATTAAAGCCTTATCAAACTGTTTGATTAGGTGTCGTGACCAGTATCATATGTAGAGGACATGAGCCTTCTCTAGCAATGTTAACTTATAAATAATTAAAGTCATAGTGTAACAAATGTGAGTTAGGGACAAAAAACACCTAGAGATAGACATAAGAAGTATTCTATGAAGAAATTAGACTATAAAACGATGGATTAGGCTTATGAGCCACAACAATGCAATGTAATGATTTTTTTTTTAAGTAAAGAAAATATATATTTTGGTTCATAATCATTTACTATACATTATGGTGTAAGTGGGATGGTTTATCTATTATACTTTCTTATACTGATGTACAACATGAATTTGGGGTATACTTAAAATTTAATTTTATGTTGATAATGGTCATGGCAACATGTGTTCGATATTTTCTTCACCAATGTATTTTTTCACCCTATATGCAAATTTCCTGTAGCAAGATTCTAAAAACAAGAAAATAAACAATGATGAGAATATAAAACAAGTACACAAAGATTTTCCCATGGATCACAGAACCATGACTACTACATTGATTTTTCTTTATGTTCCTTTTAATGTTACAATACATATATATACATTCCAAAGCATTCATAAACCCCAATCCATTAACCCTAGATTAGAACATAACCATAGTTCCCTTGAAAAGATCTATACAATACCATCGACAGAAAACCATAATGCCCAAAACCGTGTGCAAAACCCATGGAAAAAACCAAAGGTAGGGCTTCCCACCTAATATAGGGTCCAAAAAAATTTCCTAGGGTGCTATCCCAGACCTCGTGCAGGGGGCTACCGCCCTGTTGAATGCTCGAAATTATTTACCTATAACATTATAAGGGAGACCACTTGGTCGGTAGCTTAGAGAAATTTCTTTCCTAATGAAGTAGTGGTTCCAACTGGTTAGATTAGGTCCAATTACCTTGTCTCTATCTCTAATGGCTTAATGTATGACCTTCATCTACCAATAGAGAAGAGACATCAGATCGATTTTCCTTGTTGATCAAGCAAGAGAATGATCCTTAAGCTGGCTTTGTGGCTTAGCCAACCCACTCTAAAGACTACCTCTTTGATGAGAGGACTTTTAAGATGTAGAAACTAAAATTAAAAGGAAAATTTTAACCTAAAACGCACTAATCCTAGACCTATCTCGATTGAAAATAAGAGTAGTCTTTCTTTCAATCAAGAGAAAGCAAAAAGGATGGGAAAATAAACATGTTGGAATTGAAATGAGATAAACAAAATAGACCAGGGAAATAGTTCACAAGATCTAATCCTTATTAAAGAAGATACAAACAACTAAATGCCCAACAAATAGTTACATAACACTTAACTATAAATAACTCCAATTCCTAATAAAAATATGCATAAGAAATGAAATATTCATGCCATAGTACTAAAATAGTTATAATAAAATGACATGTAGAAAAGCAAGACATCTATAACATTAAACTATTAGATAACTAGCTAGCCTAAATAAATAAATGTTTATTCTTATACAATTTCTAGTTTTCAAGACACATTTATGACTAATCATGCAAGATAGCTTGATTAGATTTTAAATAAGGTAATAGGTAACATTTAACAATACTGCTAAAGCCAACTAATCTACTTAGACACCATAAATATATTTGAAAGTTGGATAATTTATTTACAATAACTGACGCAAACAATAGTGTTATGCAAACAATTACAGAAATAAATCTTATTATGAATATCAATCAAGTTACATAAACCTCAGAAGATTACAGTAGTGCAAATCCCCTGCTACTACTAAGATCGATTCCCTGTCTGCAAAGAAAGGCATAGATCCCACTACAATAGTGCACATGACCATTGAACTACCTCTCAACCAAGCTATAAGATCCTATATTGTTCGACCTCTCTCCTGGATTCAAATCCTTTCGACTCAGCCAGAAGATGAGTATTAAAAACCAAAATGGGAAAATACAATAGACTCCCTTTATCTCTCAACATCATAGTTAATTAAAATACAATGAAACATGAATATTTCTTTGGTTGGGTTCCGGTTGAATGTGGTGTGGAAAAGTTAAGAAAAATCCTCTCTTTTGGTTGGACAATGATAGGAATGATCTCACTTGTTTCCTACTTGTTTCGAACCGATAAGTGAAATTTCACGTGAGGTAATCCTTTGACAACTAAGTCAATGATATTTTTCCAATTAAGAGATTATTTTGCCACTAGGACATATTTCATTAGAGATAAGATAATTGACCAGATCTATTTCGTTATTAAAATTCATGAAAGCTTATTCGCTATTCATCCGCTTCATCTCTCCACAAGTTTGCTTCTGGACACTTGACAGAATATCTTTATAGATCGGTTATAAAACAAATCTTCTGCATCAGGCCTAATTGACTCTCTGATGCAATAGAAAACATGGTAATACTTGTAATGTGTTATTTATTTATTAAATGGTGAAAAAATATATAATAATATGAAAACAAACTATATTTACACCCAAAACAATATAAACTAAGCATATTTGTTTTTAATATGAAAATGTCCCATAGGAGGTGACAAGTGGCAAGGGGAGATGTACATTAGGAGATGGACATTGGGGATTTCAATGGGACACTCTGGAAATATTACGATATATGGAAAACATGATATGTAACATACATGCTAATGTATTAAATCATTGTGATAAATCCCATCAGATCTGAAACCCCACCTAAGGTCAAAAGATTAGGTTTTATCATAGATTTTAGATGTGTGCCCTTTCAAAACTTATGAAATATAAGAGTGGACCTGATATTTCAATAAACTAATGCTAATAATCATATCAGATCCAGAGGTAGCGAGATATATAAGGAAGAATGACATCAGAAATTTTGGAGGGAGCATTGTTGTGATATGACGTGGCTATCATAGATTTTCCCGATATCATAGATTAGGGAATTGAAGGATACAATATATCAAATATATTGGAATGAAGATAGTATCATAAGTATCAGAGTGAAGATATTAGAAGTTCTGATATGGAGCGATATCATAATATCAGAAAGTGTGGTTATATCACATACCAGAAGATATGAAAATCGTAAGTTTCAATTGTGCACAATAATAAAATTCTGATATTTCAATATCTACAATATATAGGAGTGTAGTAGGATGTGGAATGTGGGACTAGTCTTGCACCATGTTATAATACTTTTGGCCACTTTATAATAATATTCTAATATACCATATGCCAATTTATATGGATCATACTTGGGTATCAATTTTATTATTTGAAAACCCACCTTATAATATGGCTTAAACTTGGATATTGTGGATTTCAAAAGGATTCTCCTGACATAAACGTCCTGATACCATAAATCTCTGATATATGATTTATTATATATGCCAAATTGTTTTGTGATTAAGGCTTAAATCCTATGCATGATTCTTGGTCTCGGTGGGTAGTTGTCTCGATAGGTAGTTAATGAATTAAATATTATTTACAAATAAATATTTACTAGCATAGGTAAATATTTACAAAGAAATTATAACCTATAAAACAGAAGGTAGAGTAAATTAGATACATCTTATAAGGCCAAGGGAGTGAAAATTATCCAAACTTCAATTGGCACCATTTGTAAGCCAAATAACCAAATGAGATCAGACATGTTTTGAGAGGAAGATAGGAACATATTGAACTCATTGAAGCAACCCAAATTCCCAAACTTAGAAAATGAAATGACAAACATTAAATCAAAGGGTCCCCATTATGAAATTTAAGTGAAAATTTGGGGGTGTTGGGCTTTCCCTACAACACTGGCGACACACTAGGAAGAACTAGTTATCTTTGGTTAAAGATAATGAACTTTAATTTACTGAAAGGTTAACACTAATGGAGTGTTCATCAAAAAATAAAATATTTCCATGGTTATGAAATATATATATTAAGGAATATAATTTTGAAGAGATAAGTAGTAAAAAGAAGACTTGAGTAAAAATCACGAATCCAAAAATTGGGAAAATGTTATTTTAAAATTACCTCATATGACAAATAGAAGAAAGTATAGATATGATTTTTTTGATAAATAATATATCCATTGTTATGACTGGACTCTGACATCACTTCGCTTCGAGTGAGCCTATACAGTACCCTGGCAAAGTTGTCTTTTATGCCATACAAGTCTAGACCCACTGCCAGTGAGCATCCATAGCCCTGATGGGTTTGCATCTATTTCCCATGCTACCTCTTTTAATCACCCTTTTGATTAAGCACATTTGAGCTTTTAGTTTATGCTGTACTTGAGTGAAAGAGGCGGGATGGTAATAGAGACTTATGTCAATATATACAATACTTTCGTAATGTTGACTCCAAAATCTTTCCCTGCAACTATCAATCAGATTCTTTTATAAAGTGGAGGGGTGGGAGGGATCCATTGAGTTAAACTTAGTTCAGTTATTTCCTTGAAAAGGTAAACTCTATCACTTAGAAAGGTTGTGTGTTCCTCCATGAAAATTATTTAGAGAAATAGGGCTTTATGTTTCCATACAAATATACCTTTAATGATAAATAAAATTTGTTGAAATAGACAAAGTAAAGATTTACCATGTATGCCAACCATTGTTGGGTGGGTAAAAGGCCTTCCACATGAATCATGGTGGAGTCACCAAAATAAAACCATAATAAATGACAAAAGTAGAAACAAATCTAGACTAAAATGAAAGAAGAAAAAAAATCCAATCATGTCAAAAATTTGGAAAGGAGAAGTTGAAAGAAAACCCCAAATCAAATTAAAGACAAAAACCCAACAAGACTAATCATGCAAAAGTCTCAACATAAGAGTAAATTAAGATAAGAATGTGAACATTCATTCTATTTTGAGATATTAATAAATTCTATCTTGTAGAGTTATCATAAATGAGCCTCTCAAAATGTAAAGGGTGAATAACAGTGTTGAGAGATAATAAGCTAATGAGAAGCCTTTGTCTGCTAGAAATTTTCTTATTCCAAAGAAAAATCCTATATAAAATTATTTTAACAATTTCTAATAAAAGAAATGCTTTAAGAAAATAGATTAAAAGCCATGAAACTACCCAGTTTAGCTGATTTGACGAGGATCATTACTGCTTCTCCAAAAAACCTCAAGTCTCCAAAATCAAGCCAATGAAGACTTGCAAAAAGAAACAAAATAGAAATAAGAAATAAACTATGAAAAAAATAAAATCAAACAAGAGATGAAGATGAACTTGTTAATGCATACCTGGAAGAGTTTTGACTGTAAGTTTACCTCATGAATCTTCAAGTTCTCCCATGCATTTCTCAAAATTTTCATATGTTCAAAATCATTTACTTATTTAGTCAAAAATGTTAAGTAATGAACTTTCAAATTGCATCCACCTAAAATTTACATCGGAGGACAAGACTGGTGAATATGATCCTTTTTAGAAATACTTGTGAATCAAAATTTTCCAAGCCATAGAAATCCCTTGGAATTTCTTCATATATGATCAAGGTGATGAAGTTTTACAAAAAAATGCCAATCCGCCTTTCACAAGTGTGTATGATCTGATTTTATAAGAACTTTGATATGTTCCAAACCACTTTTCAAGAAAACGAAAAGAAATTCCAAGAAAAACTTAGATTCATTAATTGCTTATTAAAAATATGAAATAGTAAAATGCATGCAAATGTAAAAGGAATCTAATATAAATTAATTTATTCTTATTGCTAATTGAATGGAAGAAAACATGACTTGGTATAGTCATACTTTCAATGTAACCATTCTGTCATTTTGTTTCGTGCATATATATTTAAATCAAACATTAGTAAAAAAAATAAAAATATAATTAAAATAAGATAACTAAATTTGAATGCAAAATGTACATTTATTGCTAACATACTTACAGAAAGTAGCTTATTTACAATTACCTTCCCTTGAAATGTCCCTTCCAGTCGAATTTCAATCGGATCATAAAGATCTTGATAGATTTCGATTAATGGTTGGGAGAGGTTCAAAAGAGGGGATAACATGGCAGATTGTAGAAATGAACTTTTAGATACAATGGCTTGCAAAAATATGTCAGTCTTATGTACATATGTTAAATTATTAATAGCCTTTCATGTAAGAGAATTTTCCAAGTATCATTCAAGTGGGTCAATCGAGTATGGATGAAATTTTCATAGATTCAATGAAAGATCATTAATTGAAATAGATTGTTGGTCACATTGCAAAAATACAATCTCTTATTGACAATCGTTTTGACAGAAAGGGAACAAGTGATAAGAGATGAACATCAATCGAAAATGGAAGAGTAATAACTCTTGATGTTCATGATTATAATTTGAACCTTCATTTTCGCATTAAGGAAATGTATCGTTTGATTGTTCAATACTAAGCCGCTCAATATTCGAGCATAAGATATATAAAGACTGAAAAAAATTTGAAATTAATCAAAATAAGTGAAGGAACAACAATAAAATCAAATCACTATTTGAATTAGTAATAAAATTATTGCTACAACATAATTGGTATTGACTTGAAGTAATTTCCTGTTCACAAGGATTGGCTAGAATAATGGAATTAGAATGATTTATAAAAAAAAGTGTCGGGACTATGAATATGAGTGAGAATTTGAGCATCATAAAAATCATAAATTGGAATGGGCTCTTGAATAATGAAATCATGAGTATGATTAATTGTTTGAAATTGAGAACTAGTTGCAAAACCTTTTGAGTTAGAGTGTTCTTGATGTTCACATGTGATTTGAATTTTATCATGATGATTCATTTGAGAAGAAGAAAAAACAAGATCCTCAATGTCAGAGTAACTATCTTAAATGACTTCACAACATTCTCTAGTATTCCCTTCAATCTCATCTGATGTATCTGAAAAAGAAGGAAAATGAAGCACATCTTCATTAATGCCACAATGTTGATCATGAATGATTCTCTATCTTGATAAAAACTAATTGTGAATTTATTGATATCAACTTCTCTATTTTCTAAAATAGCATTAAAGTAAAGAGGGGATAAATTGTTCTCAGCAAAAATATCAGGATAGAGGTGAAAATGAGAATTAGAAGCAATGAATTTCAAAAAATCTCTATTTGTGAATTCTTATACATTTTCTTCATTGAAAATTTCAAATTTATGGTCATTTATTTGTCGACTTGTGCTTTCTTGAATAATATTGCTTGATTTCCCTGAATTTTTCTTTTGATCATCATGATGAAACTTAGAAATTTGTACAACAGATTGCATATTCTTGGAAACTTCAATTTCTTCTTGTACTTGTTGATTTATAATATGATTTTCCGAATTTAATTCATAATGATTTTCATATTTCGTGGCAGATGGTCATTCAAGATTATTGTTGTTATATTCTTTCCGTTGATTATCAAATCCTTGCAAGCTTTATGATAATGGATCATCAACATGATTATCATTAAAATTATGATAGGTGTGTACTAGATTTAAGAATTTATCATACATGGCTGAGGCCACTCCATCATGGTCAATATGCACCTCTAAATAATTTTTTTTGATAATAATACTAGAAGTTGAAAAAGAGTAATACAAGTTTGCAATTGTTACCTACAGATTTGAAATGGGAGGAAGAGAGAAAATATATTCAAACCAATCTATCAATTCAATTTTTGAAGGTTTATCTTTAGCTTTGAATCTTAATAAAATTAATTGAAATCTAACAGTAAAATATAAGAGAGATTCATTTTCAAATAATCGTAAATCTTCAAATTCATCACATACACATTCATAATCATAATGATCAAATTGATAAAGGAACATTGTCATAAATTGATCCCAACTATGAATAGAGGGAACTAGAAGAGATTAACACTAGTTTCTAGATTTTCGTGAGAATATAAGAGTAAAAATCCTGCATAACCTTCATCAATATCATGATAAGTAGAATTTCATTTTTTTGAATAAATTGTAAGGCATGAGAAAATGCAGAAGTATTACTCTTACCATTAGACTTTACCTTTGAAAAGTGTCTTACTATTTCTGGTGGAGTATTATAAGATGCACGTTTAGAGATACAACTCCAAATTGGAAGTTTGACAGGATCCATTTATGATTAAAATGAAACATATAAATAAAAAATTTCTGTAATACAACAAGTCTTTAGGCCCTCCTTCTAGCAGAAAAAATGTTGAAGGCTAGAATTTATGTGCCTACAACATTATAAGGGGGACCACCAAGTGAGGAACATAGAGCAGTTCCTTTTCTGTTGAAGTAGTGGTTCCAACTGGTTAGATTAGGTCTAGGTAACTTTGCTCTATATCTACTAGCTTAAACTATGACCCTCATCTATCAATAGAGAGCAGACATCACATAGATTCTCCTTAGTTATTTGGCAACAAAATGATCCTTAAGATGACTTTGTGGCTAAGCCAAACTACTATAAAGACTACCTCTTTGATGAGAGGACTTCTAAGATGCGGAAACTAAAATTAAAATTAAATATTTAACATAAGATGCATTTATCCTAGACCTGTCTCGATTGGAAAAGGCAATAGTCTTTCTCTCAAACAATAGTAGGCTAAAAGGATGGGAAAAGAAGAGTGTTGGAATTGAAATGAGATAAATGAAATAGACTAGGGAAATAGTTCATAAGATCTAATCCTTGTTAAAGTAGATATAAAGAACTAAATTCATTATAATAGTTACTAGACACTTGACTATGGCAGAGACATGATTTCGGAGGCAAAGAGGTCAAAACTGTTTCAGGACGACCCTCCCACTGCCACAACTTATTTGGTGGCCACTTTCAGCTCCCTCACTCTGCTTCTCAATTCCTTGACATCTTCTTCCGTAATTAACATTTTCATGAATCTTTCCACATCATCACTGGTGACCAACCAATTATGTTAAAACCTGTGTGGTGCCTCCAGCGCAATATGGATCTCGTCGCCCACAAATTTAGATTTGAAGTGATATACTACAAATAACACCCACGGAATCATGCAAAACTCGTAGCAATCATTTCTAGCATGATGTTTCATCCGCAGTTTTAGACAGATGCAATAGTAGCGTGATGTGCTAGAATGCTCAATTGTAGCGCCACCCAACAAAAATAAACCCTTGCTTCTTCTCCACCATACGACTGTGGAAGTCACCGGGGAGGAAATCTAGGGGCGACAAGAACACCTTCGATCCAGAGTAAGACAGTGTTCAGAGAACCCATAGGAACTTCACAATGCTCGCCTCTAAACCCATGGCCAGTTCCTCAGTCTAAGCATTTGAAATAGAATTCTCGCTGCCAAAATAAATGTAAAGCACAAATTGTCTACCTGTGTGTCGATCCAGTGCAATCAATTGTTTGATTTCATGTTTCCTGCTTCGAGTGCGGCGCCGATTCTCCGGGTTTGTCATGGAAAGCCTCGGGTGGAAGGAAAGGGCATATTGTTTGCACAGTATAGTTGACTCTCTGAAAATTCTCCGTGGAGGGCCTATGGAAGCAGAAGGCCTATTTATTCAATATTATCATTAATTTTATCACCAGTTTTTATTCAATATCTATAAAAAATATATGTTTAACAATTATAATGACTAAAAAGTTTACAAAGTTCAGCGTTATAGACCAGATAACTGTCGTTTTGGTTTTTTAAGAAATGATTATTCATATTAATAATAATTTGATATAAAATAAAGTTATATTTTAGTTAATTTTTAAAATTTTTATACTATGAAATGTATTATTCATTAATTGTGTTTAAGTTTTTCGTGGGTTGATTTTTATTCATATTTATATAATTATAAAAAATAAAGTACATTTAATTAAACATATTTTAGACGACTTTATTATTTAAATTTAATATTTGATTTAAAATATAACCATAATTTATTGAGGCTATTTTTATCTTTTTTAATAATATAAAAGTTACATATGTCAAAGAATCTTAACTTGAATTTAGGCTGAATGAGCAAGCATTTTTCATTCTTATTACCAGTTTTTATAAATGTATATATGTTTAATTTATATATTACCTATTTTTATAATTAATAACCATAATAGTAAATCTAAAATAAAACTATAATTTAAAATTAGTTTATATATATATATATATATATATATATATATATATATATATAATTAATGATAATGTGAAATGTGTGATAATGTAATTGTTTTGATGCCAATCATGATTTGGCACCTATATAAGTTGATTATTCATTTATTTTGAATAAATACATTACTTTAAATTTATTAATTTAAATCCATATGGAATTCATGAGTATAAAATATAGAAAATACCTATTATTTAAAATAAAAAATAATTTATAGAAAACCCCAACAATATTTCATTTATTTTAATAATTTTTAAGTTAATAATAATACTGTCAAATTTACATACAACTAGCACAATGTACATACAACTAGCACAACGACATCCACGCATATAAACCACATTTAATAATGTGGTTGTGCAAGTTGACAACCAACATTTGTGGGGTGGAGTCATTGAGTATGGTTGATCGCGGTTGAAAAGGGTTGTTGAGCTTGACCGGGTTTGAAAATGGTTGACCAAGGTTGACCGTGGTAAGCCTTTAATATAATATTATATCAATATTACATTGATCTAATAATATAACATTAATTTTCTCTATTTATACATCGTTACATTAATGTTACTTTAATATTGACAATGCTTGATAATTATCAACCATGGTTGACAATGGTTGATGTTATTTTATTATTAATGTTAATTTTACATTAATGTTACAAAAATTGTTGCATTAATGGTTGAAGTGAGTCGACAGGGTGGACTATGGTTGAAGAAGGTCAACCATTGTTAACCTAGAGAGACCATGCTTTACCTCAATTGACCACAATTGATAATGATTACCATGGTTGACTATGGTTGAAGAAGATCAACCATTGTTAACCTAGAGAGACCATGCTTTACCTCAATTGACCACAATTGAAAATGATTACTAGGATTGACAAGGGATTAAGAGGAAAGATTATGGTTGACCTTCATTAACCATTTTTGATGATGGTCAGGGTTGGAATTTGATGGGCAAAATGCCTGTCAAAAGGCCTTTTGACCGTAAAATACGTTTAATAATTTTACATGGCTATTTCACACAATATTTTTTGAAACTTCCAGAATGTTTTTTTGATGGTTTAATTGTTTTCGAAAACGTCTTTATACCTAGTCACCTATTTACCCATATTTTCCCACATTTGTGCTCTCACGCTCCGGTAGGCTCGAACTCTTCGATGTAATTAATGAGATCCACCAATTTACATTCAATTCCACCATTCAGCAGTGAGTCCTCTACCAAGGTAGGCAGCTAAAAGTGGTCGGAATCCAGGGTAAAAAAATTCAAAAAATCTTGTAGTGGCAGTGTTTGAATCATGATTTTGATAGTGGAAATGGATTCAACACCATCAAGAACATCTAGAACACCTAAAATTTTGAAGTTTAACAACTATAACTTGGATGTGGAAAAATCCTTGCCAGATTTCTCTAAATATGACCAGAATTTCCATAACTTTTCAAGCAACTCCTCTGCCTCATTAGACTGTGAAATTTAGAAATCAGCAGTGATCGAAGTTGGTAAGTATGTTGTGTTGTATCTAATGAATTAATTAGACATGCGAGTGATGCCATCATAGCATTTGAGATATTGGATTTCGACAGTCTAACTATTCTTTGGGTTATTATATGTGCATTCATTATGAAATCTCAACTACTCAAACAATTATTCATTGGTCATTTAACTAACGAAAATTAACCAAAAAAATATAAAAATTTGGTAGCAATGAAAACTAAATCAAAATGAGCGAACTAATTTTACATAAAAACCACGATGAAAGAAGATTTCCAACATCCCAAATATGTGAAAGATTTACAATGTAAAATGAGATAAATTTACATAAGTTTCATTTTAGAGGAAGTATATCAATATGTGCTCTAAAATGATGAGAAATTGACAAATAAAAGAAAGAAAGACAGGGAGTTAGTTTAAAATGATAAGAAATTAGCACACAAAACAAAGAAAAAATTGGAATTAGTTTAAGGATGAAACATTAGGAGTGGGGTAGAGGAAAACCTTATAATTTCACATGAAAATTATAATATGTGCACCATGAGATGACTGAAATTACATGAGGGTGACATGATAGTCATTCCCAAGGTAAAGGGTAAGGATACATTAAAAGATGAGGAAGAGGATATAGTATTTATTGACTATTGATTTACTATTACATTGGAATTGGTTTGAGGATGAGACATTAGGAGTGGGGTAGAGGAAAACCTTATAATTTCACATGAAAATTATAATATGTGCACCATGAGATGACTAAAATTACATGAGGGTGACATGATAACCATTCCCAAGGTAAAGGGTAAGGATACATTAAAAGATGAGGAAGAAGATATAGTATTTATTGACTATAGATTTACTATTACATATATGGGCAACAAGGATATAAATTATTAGAGAATCTATAAACTTGTAATGTAGGATGCAAATCAAAAATGTAATTTAATCAATTTTTCCTTAGACCGGCATTTTAGGGTTGATTTCATTGGACTAGTTTTTCCTACAAGTTAATGATGTATGAATAATTTGTAATTGTATACCTATGTTAATAGTTTCACTAGCTGCAATTTGGAAAGTGATATAATGGGATAGAACTTATTTTCAAAAGGGCTGTGTAATAGGATAAAACTTTATTTTCAAAAGGTGTTGCTTTCTTTAGCTGGGTGGAGTCCTCATAGTAGCCCTCATGAGGGTTGGGATTTGACAACTTAGGTCAATAATGATACTTAATTGAGTCTAATTGGAATTAATAATAACAATTGTGTACAAATAATAATTGAAGAAACATCACACAGCCATAACACACTAAAATAAAATACTCACACACATAAGATAAATAACAGACATATGGGAAACTGACATGGCAGAAAAGGCAAAACGTATTCAGCATTCCTCACATTCTCATTATTAAAATAATGTTTATGATAAATATAGATACATGAGAAAATTGGTCTCAAGATAGTACGTCCATCTTGGACACTTAAGTTGAGCAAATATCTCAACCACACACTAATCTAGGAGCGTAATTAGTTGGAGAGAATATCTCAACCGACTAAGCCTAAACTGACTCCTAACCATGAGGAACTAACTCAATTTAGAAAGGTAGGATTAAATCCAACTTTCTTGATTTTAATTAATTTAATTATTTGGACATAGAATTGTTTTAAATGTGAGAGTGAGGCTAACATTCCCCCTCTCAATGATAAGTCCAAAACAAACAAGGAACCATTTTCTAGGTTCTTAAGTTGATCCTCAAAAAACACTGCCTGAAGAGTTGCCAAAGCTGGATGCTGGAAAATCTCAAATCTAAAGAGGACATGAATCAGTGGCATGTCTGATTCATCTCTTAATGTCACTTGACAACTCCATCACGTGCGAAGCCGCAAAAGGATCCCACTTTCCTTTGCTTGAAAATAGCATCCGCTATCCATTGACACGATTTGATGAATGCCCACTGGCGTATTTGTTGATGATGATCACCCACTGGCTGAAGATGTCCAAAAACAACTCAATGTTTCTTTTGTTGTGATGAAAGTTGCTCCCTGCAACTTTTTTTGTTGATGCCCACTAGCTAATTTGAAGATGCCCATTGGCTACATTTCCCCCCCTTTGTCAACTGAAAGGAGAGACAATCATCTGCATTTGATATCTGAACTGCCCCACTTCAGGTGTAGGGGAGTTTCACTATTGTACTCCCCCATTCAGCGGCATGAGAGTACTGTCATCATTTGACTGTTGACTGCAATATGTGTGAGTGAATCCAATTGTAAAACTTGTACAATCTTCTAGCTGTGGATGACCATCCCCATGGATCAATCAATGAATAATCGATTTTTAATCTCTTATGTTGGCCTTGTTTGGAGCATTTCTCTGATGAATGATTCTGCTTGCCACAATGGTGACAAGGATGGAGATCAAAACACTGATCTTCCATATGACTGGTTCTTTGACAATGAGAACATTTTGGTTTGTCTGCAACTTGAGTTTGCATGCATTTCTCTTTGTCTGCACTTTTTGTTTGTGTGCATTGATGTTTGTCTGCAACATGCAGAGAACTTGCTGAGGTGATATGTTCAAGTAATCAAGCACTGAAGAAACTTAATGGGCTTTGAATAATCAGGGATATGTAAGCTGTCATCATCTTCGACATATCCTAAGCCGCGACAATTTCGATTAATTTCAATTTCTTCCCATATATTGATGATGGGTTTAGAAGAAAGTTGAACTGGAACAACTTCAACACTTGAAGGTGGTTGGATGAATGAGTTCGAATGATTAGTTGTATCTGGAAAAGACTTGGAAGAAACACGCTTCTCTTGCAACTCAATTCTCTGCAGTCGCAATTGTAGTTGAAGGAACTCAATCATTTCATGTGCATGTCGAAGATGTGCTTGAATGTCAACAAGAGTGGTTTTGTTGATGTTCACCATGTCGTCGGCTGATGATAACATTAAATTGTGAATAATTTGGGACAGCTGAATGTGTGTCGCCATGTTGCCTTGCTTACTTTGAAGTCAGGCTTGCTTGTCATAGAAGTCATGCTTGAAAATTGCTCACTTGATTCGATCACTGAAATGAAATGCTCGCTTGTACTAGTTGTTGATTGTTGATGCTTTTAAACACTTGCTTGAACTACTGATTGATTACTCAGACTTCGTGCTTTCTTTAACGTACTCACTGAATGTCTTGATTTTTAAAAAAGGAAGGGTGTCGAACATTATCGAAAATACACCCAAATGATAAATGATAAGTTCATTGTTCAAGTAACAACTGACTTGACTTAATGATGCACTTTAACAAATCAAATGAGGATGTCGGTTGCAACCAAAAATGCACCCTTACAATTCAGTTAAAAAATGTTTATCAACAAGTGATACAAAAAGTGTTGATGATGTTGATTGTGATTGTAATTTGAAATGCTTCTGTGTGTATCATCCTTAACTTGATGGCATGAATTAGCTATTGTGAAATTTTGTTACAGAAGATTACTTTTATCAAGTCAATGATGTAATGCTTTGTGCTTATAAACTTAATTGATTATGGGAGATTTGATTTCAGGAGCTTGATCGATGACTTGTTTTGTTTTAACATAATAAAGGGAGTGTTTTACAAACACGACTTCAAATCATGCAAGCATGTTCACGACACAGAGTGTACATATGATCCCCTTATTCAATTTTGGGTGGATCTAGGACACGATCACCACAAAAATATATGTTTTTATTGACTATTAATTACATCAACCTTCACATTCACAACATTGTGAATGAAATTCTTCAAACAATGAGAATGCCAAGCTTGCAAATGATTGAAGTAACTTGTCGTCAAAAATGAAAGTACACTATTCTAAAAACATTCTTCAAAATACAACAATGAGCTTCCTTTTAAAAATCCTCACTTATCACTCACAATTTAAAAAATGTCGTATCTCTCCAAAATAAAAATTAACGCACCTGACGCACTAATCCTTTTTCTCCATTACATAAATAATTATAAGTACTCCTTATCTCTCCAAAATATTAAAATATGTCATTATTCCTCCAAAGATTGATATCACTTTATAAAAAAATCACTTGATGATGTAACTTAAAAAGTGAATTAATGTTTATGATTTTACTTTATAAAAGTGAAATGAATTCAAAAATAAAAAATTTGTGCAAGCTCCCTTCTTAAAAAAAATTATGCACACCTTGTTGGAGAGAATTTAGCTTCGATGACCCCTCGGGAAAAGCCACTGGTCCAATTTGTGGAGGAAAGAGGAAGACATTTGAAGAGTGAGCTGGGCCGCGGTCTGGAAAACATAGATACAACAGAGCAGGTTTTGGTTTAGGGTTGATTGAATAGCCTCAGGGCAATTCCCAAGCACTTCTATGGGGGGATTGACCAAAAGCCCATTTGATTATGAGTCCAGAAAGAGGACTGAGTCACCTCAAGAGAGACCAAACTACTTTGAAAATTGACCAAGGCTCTGCACAGATCATGCCATAATTCTATTTCTGAACTCTCTCAAGAACACCTCCAACTTGGTCCCAGGAGCACCAAAATTGCCATAAGGAATTGTTATGATTTTGGCCTCAGAACAAATCCGCACTAACTCAGAATGATCAGGTTACCTTTCCTTGGGAAGTCCCAGGCTATATTAGGATATTTTCCACTGTTTTGGCCCAAAATGAATCTACACAACCTCAGAAGGATCCCAATTGTATTGCCTTAGAAATACTCGATTGGTCTCAAGCAATTGGTGATAATTTTGCCTCAGATCTTCAACCAAAAGTTTGCTACTTTGTTTCTCAACAAAAATCATTGACAACAAACCTTCAGAAATGTTAGAAGAGATAGGCCACAAATTTACCAACGACCTCTAATCAATAGTGAGTATTTGGATTCTTAAAGACCCTTTTTTTTTGTGAACTAATCAAAGTGGATATGATGGAACCGAACTTCTGTGGCGGAGGAGGGAATGATCCATCCATATAAGAGTTCCATGAATACCAGATCTACCATGCTTCCTCTAAGCTTCGTTCAACGATTTATCTATTGTCAGAAATCGATTCTTTTGCTCAGCTCACTCGACATCAAATGTCTTTGTGTGCTAGATGGTTCCAATACTCATCAACAAATAAAGACACCATGCTTCAACACAGTGGACATGCTATGATACACCAAGCCATATCTCTTCAATGCATAGGTCTCAATGCTTCTTCAGCTGGCTAACTTCTCTATGCAGGTTTCTAATATAATTTCATGCAGGAAACTTGCTCATAAGGCAAATTCCTCTATATACAATTATTGGGCATCGAATTAGTGGTTATATCCACACATCTCTATCGGAAGCATTATATATGCACTTTTACATTAAAAACTTGGCTATACATACTTTATCAAATACAAAGGATTACATGGGAAAACCTTCTCCGAACTCATAACTGTAAATCAAAATTCATAAACCCGCTTCTCTAAATATTTTGGGTCCACCTCTTCCATTTGTCTTATCGCCTTTCCTCCGATCTCCGCTTTACATAGAAGCACATAGAAAAAAGTTCCAAAATTTAAAGATTGGAGTCCAAATGGAGTTAAATCCACTGTATAAACCCCATCTGGTTCAACTTGGAAATTAACCTTCACCCATTTTTACGCCTGATATCCATCTGATTGTCCATTCTATGGATGGTCCTAATCACCCCGGATTTCAATTTAATTAAAGCACAACTCATTACCTCATAGGGTCCAATTTCTAGAAACCACTTACGGCTTTTGAGGTCGTCCGATAATCCACTTACCACCTTTGAGAAACTGTCTTTGCTATTTAATGTCTTTCTGAAGTGCGATCAATGATTTCATTCCCGTCGTTGATCAACTATATGATCCAACGGTCCACATTATATCACAATGTCATAATCAACGTTTGGCAAGTGTTTAGGCCTGGTCCATTCACACAGACTTTCACCGATGTTATATATCAATGCGATCACAATCGCAACTCCTTAAGGCTTGGGTTTGTCCCACTTATAACAATCTTTGCTGATGCGATAAAGTGCTCTGCTTTCCCTAATTACATCTGGTTCGTTGAAATTACATATCCAACGGCGACGATATATTCTCACCTTTATTCCTTCTTATCTGATTTCACTTGTTTTTCAATGGACTTTGCATTAAAAATAAATCTCTACCATATTCTATTTTCAATCATGATTTCTTATATAACTTCTCCTTGATATCTTTGGATAAAAGACTGGGTATTAATTCACCCAAACACTATTATTAACCCTAAGGATTCCCATTACGCTTTGAACACTGTTATTCATAACTTCAAGCATAAAAACAGAGAAGAATGCCACAGTTAATCCACAACCAAACAATATAGAGACAACCAAGGCACTTCAATATAAATGGCCATTCTCACACACCCAAAATCATTTATTCAATATAACAAATTTATAGAGTTTCACCTCTCTGGCCAAATTACATCAACAAAAAGGCCCTATTTCAATCTTGAAATCCTCGCTCTCTACGCTCAGGTTTCTCTCAACCTCTAGCTAACCTATCTATCCTCTCTAGCTACTCCCTCACTAACCTATCCAACCTCTGAATTATACAAAAAGATCACAATTTATACAAAAGTGGATTCATGAACCAATTCTGGTTCACAACCAGAAATCTCTCACTCTCTCCTAAAAAATCTCTTCACTTCCACTCTTCTCTAAACAAACACTAAATCAAGCGTTCAAAGTCCTCATATTCTATTCAAACCAAATAAGTCTAACTATTTGGCCTGATCTCCACACATGGAGGATCAATCAGCCACTATGCCCTTTTCTCATATTTGACAATAAATAAACACCCTCACACATTTAAATAAATAAATTTAACTAGTCTCTTATGTTTCAACCCCCTGTTAGTCACAACATGTGATCATGTTATCATGTTGGTGACTAGGCATGAATGCTCCTGCATCAGACTCCCAAAGTTGAAAGCTTTCATGACCTCCTGGTCATGTGTTTCTTCTACTATCCATCCAGTATCCTAATCTTTAATTTGTAACTGGTGATCACTTTCATCATGTTGTTGATTCAATTCTTCTGCCACTCTCACTTCTGTTCTTCCATATTTCCAAATCTCATTTTGCTTCTGTCCTCTTTCCTTTCTGATACAAATTACTCTTGTTAATTTCTCTTCCTTGCTGTCCCTCTTCTCATCTCATTTCATCTTCCACAATTTCTCAACTTCCTCTTTACAATTTGTCTTTAACTGAAATCCACTAACATCTGCCTACTGTACATTTCTTTCCACCATAAAAATTATGAAATTTATGTCTAATTCTTCTTCACCTCTGCCATTTACAAACTTTTTTTTGTACTCTACATCTTCTCTTTCATTATCATGAAAGATAATCCTTTCCTCTATGTTATCAAGTTCATCTAATAACCTTGCCAGAAAAATACAAATTTCTTCATATTCAATAAGCATGTCATTTGCATATGACTCCTCCTTCATCCATAAAACAAAATTTCCATCACAATTGTCATGTTCAAAATAACTATGGTTTTCAATATTCATAGGTAATTCTACCATCAACTCTTTATACTGTCCTTCTGTGTAAGTCATGAAATTGTCATCAATTTCCATTTCCATACTTTCCTCTGCATTATACAGTGTTCCTTATTCTAACACAAGATTATCATTCAATAATTCAATAGCTAGGATTTCTTGGAGCATATCATTATGAAGTATCCTTTCATCCTCTATACTTATACTATCGCAACAAAATGATGTTGTTTCATCTTCTCCTACATCAGAAACAAAATTTTGGTTTTCTAAAGCTTCTTCATGGTTTACAGATTCATAAATATATTCCCCTTTAAAATCACAAAATTCCTGAACTTCTGTATCTGTCAACATCATCTTATATTCCTTTATATTTCCATAATACTTTCATTTTGATTCTCTACTGAAGATATTTCATTCTGGTTATCATCACAAAATTTCATTTGCTTATCTTCAGCTTCTTTAATCATGACAATTTTCTTGTCAATACTATCATTCTCAAAATTACTAAATACATGCTCAAAATATCTTTCTCCTTCAGCCGTTTCTTCCAATAATCTCACTTCTTCATCAACATGCATAAGCACATTGTCCAATTTTTGTTCATGACCTGTCAAACCTGAAAACATACACAACATGTCAGTTTCAAAACTACAAGGCTCTTCATTTGAAGCCTCAGTGATCATCTCCTCATGCTTCTCTGAACTATTATGATAGTTCACTAAATTATTTAGAAATTCTTCCTCAACGTCTCTAACTTCTTCTTCATCAAAGAAAACTTCTGGGACTGCAACTTCTTGACTATGCTTGCAAGCTTCATCATAAGTTTGTAGAATACCTTCCTGTTCTACACAATTTCTTCCAAAACTCAATTTATCCAAACAAGACAACAATGCCTCCTCCTCTTCTCTGATAAGACTTTGATATTTCAAAGATTTCCTTGGCTTAGTTTCTTCAGCTAAGTTCTCTGTGTCAGTTTTCCTTCTCTTCACTCCACAAGTTTGCAATGCATTTGTTTCCTTTCTTGTTTCCATTTCCCATTGGTCTTCTATACATGCTAAAATTCCTTCAAATTTGATCCAATAAGTTTTCACTAAAAGAAGACAACCATTTAGCTATACCTTTAATTTCCTCCACCAATTGAAGTCTTGAAAGTCCTTATGGATCTCCTTTTCCGTTTGTCTTTCCTCTGTCTCTTTGACCTCTTTATACAAAGGTTCAAATTCATTAGGCTACGTACCTGCAATTACATTCATAGAAATAATTAATCCCAAATATATGAGACACTCTTGTTTGTGAGGATGTTATCAACACATTCCTCTCATTCTAATCTGCATAGATTAGTTCTTCATCACTGTCATCACTGCCTCCTTCCCCAAGGATATATCCTTTCTCTGGTTCACAGATGTATTCTATTCCTTCATTCTCAACTCTTTGAAGCATTAATTTCTCAGCAAACAATTCTCTGACAGGCCATTTAACTCTTCTTCCCACATAAAATCCTTGTTTCCATTTTTCTCTAATTCTTTTCAATACTAGCTTCTCCAAATGACTGAGTTCTGCCTTCATCTAAGCCAACTCTATGTCCCTTTCTTCTTTACTCATTCCTTTGAGCCAAATGCTTCAACATTCTTTCTCCTTTGTCTCTGACTCTCCTCTGTACCCCTATCATGACTATCAATAGTCAATTCCTTTCCTTCCTCTGGTGAATATTCCTTGTTCACTAGTGAGTTGCAACTAACCTTTTCTATTTCACCTGTATCAAGTCTCCTTCATGCCTCACCAAACTTTCTTGAGTTCAACCTTTTGGCATTTATTGGTTCTTTCCCCAAACCTTTCACTAACTAACAATTCTATTGAGCACTCCTCTTGTTGTAATTGTTATCTCCTATCCACAATCATAATTGTGGAGCTACCTCAACAACTTCTACCCAACCACAGTTGGAAGTTGTTCTCATCTCTTCTTGAATAGTCCTTGATTTAGGCTCTGCATCTTCAATTTCTCACTTCCTTCTTTCCTTCAGTAAATTCATTTACTATTGGGTATTGTCACCTTTACTCATCTGAGAGTTCTTCTTGCTCTATATTCTTTAACATAGCTCATACGCTCTGATGCTGGTACAACTCATTCCACCTTTCAGCAATTGTACTGCTTCCACTGACCTGCACAATCTTATCTCAAGATACATCAAAGTATCTTTCAAACCTACAATATTTCCTTCAAAGATGTCTTAAAAATAATTCCCATCCCATTAGTTAAATCTTTGCCAAATGATTCATCTGTTCACTATTTCATTTAGACTTTCCATTCAAAAGACTCCATACAACCAACAACTATTTCCCATTCTACATTTTATAATAGACTCTTCAGCTTTCAAGATCAATTAATGTTAGATCTAAATTTCAATTGTATTTACCAATTCATCATAAAGACTATTAATTCCTCTTGATAACCGGGTTGTAAGCAAATCCTAGTTCGCTTCTACGAATTCCAAAATTCATTCCTTGGAGTGGTTCTTCTTTTAGTCCTATTAAACCCAATCTCTACTCTTTCAATCATCAATGTCATTGCCTTCAACAATACTTTGAGCAATCCTTAATCATTCTCAGTTTTCACAAAATTCTTAAAATTATTTAACTGACTTCAATGCCATAGCAAACCACTCTTGTATTCAACTTTAACTTCTAAACCTTTCATTTCAATCAAATCAATCATGCAATCAACTTACACAAAAATTTCATTTTCCTGAAAGGAAAACACCTTCTCCTTTGAAATTTTAATCCCTTGTTGTTCTTTATACATTCAAACAAGTCTCTGCAAAATTATCAAATTTAAACATTCTTACCAGACCTTCTTCAGAAGTTCATTGTTTCCCTATTCTGATCTCGGAGTCCTTTGTAGTCTGATCCCCATCTATATCAAATTCGCTTCAGTGCAATCATACACATGCTGAGATTACAACTCAATTTCCAAACCATTCTTTACAGAGCATTGAGCTAGCTATGATACCACAAATGATGCAGGAAACCCGCTTATAAGGCAAATTCGTCGATATACAACTATCGGGCATGGACTTAGTGATTATATCCACACATCTCTATCAAAAGCAGTATAGATACACTTTTACATTAAAAAATCGGCTATACAAACTTTATCGAATACAAAGGATTACACGGGAAAACCTGCTCCAAACTCATAACCAGAACTCAAAATTCATAAACCCACTTCTATAAATCTTTCGGGTCTGCCTCTCCCATCTGTCTTATCGCCTTTCCTTCGATCTCTGCTTTACACAGAAACACATAGAAAAATGTTCAAAAACTTAGAGGCCTGAATCCAAATGGAGTTAAATCCAGTGTATAAACCCCACCGTGTCTGGATTGGAAATTAACCTTCGCTCATATTTGCGGCCAATATCCGTACGATCATCCATTCGATGGATGGTCCTGATCACTCTGGATTTCAATTTAATTAAACCACAACTCATTACCTCATCGGGTTTGGTTTTTGGAAACTGCTTATAATCCGCTTACCACCTTTGAGAAACCACCTTTCCTATTTAGTGTCTTTCCGAAGTGCGATCAGTGATTTTATTCCCGTTGTTGATCAACTGTATGATCCAACGGTCCACATTATATCACAATGTCACAATTGGCATTTGGCAAGTGTTTAGGCCTGATCCATTCACATAGACTTCCGTCATGCAATATATAGGTGTGATCACAATCGCAACTCCTCAAGACCTGAGACTGTCCCGCTTATAACAATATTTTCCAATGCGATAAAGTTATTTTCTTTCCCCGATTAGATCTAGTCTGTTGATCTTACAGATCCAACGACTATGATATCTTGTCGCCTTTATTCCTTCTTATCTTATTTTGCTTGTTTTTCAATGGACTTTGTGTTAAAAACGATTCTCTGCCATACTCTATTTTCAATCATGATTTCTTATATAACTTCTCCTTGATATATTTGGATAAATGACTTGGTATTAAAGTGCTCAAACACTAGTACTAATACTAAGGGTTCCCATTATGCTTTGAAGACTATTATTCATATCTTCAGGTGTAAAAACAGAGAAGCATGCCTCAGTTAATCCGCAACCAAACAATATAGAGACAAGCGAGGAATTCAATAGAAATGGCCATTCTCACACACCCAAAATCATTTATTCAATATAATCAATTTACAGAGTTTCAGCCCTCTTGCCAGATTACATCAATAAAAAGGCCCTGTCTCAATCTTGAAATCCTCACTCTCTCCACTCAGGTTTCTCTCAACTTCTAGCTAACCTATCTATCATCTCTAGTATCTCCCTCACTAACCTATCTAACCTTGGAAATATACAAAAAGATCACAATTTTTACAAAAGTGGATTCATGAACCAATTTTGGTTCAGAACCAGAAATCTCTCACTCCCTCCTAAAAAGTCTCTTCACTTCAACTCTTTTCTAAACAAGTGCTAAATCGAGCTTTCAAATTCCTCATATAAATAAATAAATCTAAATTTTTGGCCTAATCTCCACACAGGAAGGATCAATTAGCCACTTTGCCCTTTTCTCATATTTGACAATAAATAAACACTCTCACACATTTAAATAAATAAAATTAACTAGTCTCTTATCTTCCAAACCCTTGTTAGTCACAACACGTGATCATGCTATCACATTGTTGACTAGGCCTAAATGCTCCTACATCAAGATCTCACATATTTCTTCTTGCATAGACCACACTCTAAATCGCTTTTTACAACAGTCTATGAACATGAACACTCCAGGGCAGTGCGCTTTCATAAAACTTCTTAATGTTGCTATACCTAGTTCTATGCAGATTGTAAAACTTCACACAACACACAATTCATTCTTTAAAAAACTCACATACACCCAGAATCACCGTAAGCTTTGATACCACATGAAGAAACATCACACAGCCATAACACACTAAAATAAAATACTCACACACATAAAATAAATACCAGACATATAGAAAACTGACATGGCGGAAAAGGCAAAGAGACTTCAGCGTTCCTCACATTCTCATTATTAAAATAATGTTTATGATACATATAAATACATGAGGAAATTGGTCTCAAGATAGTACATCTATCTTGGACAGTTAGGTTGAGAAAATATCTTAACCACACACTAATCTAGGAGCCTGATTAGTTGGAGAGAATCTCTCAACCAACTAAGCCTAAACTAACTGCTAAACATGAGGAACTAACTCAATCTAGAAAGGTAGGATTAAATCCAACTTTCTTTATTTTAATTAATTTAATTATTTGGACATAGAATTGTTTTAAATGTGAGAGTGAGGCTAACAATAATATGGCTATGTACAAAAATAGAATATTAACATGGTGACTTATAAATTAAATTAAAAATAAATGGTTGTCTAAAAATGTCCAAAATACCAAAAATTCACTTATGAAGAACTCTATAATTCTTTGTACAAGACTTACAATGAAGTACTTTTATTTTAATTTTTAACAATTAATCTGATTTTCAATTTGGTTATTGAGAAATTTTCATATAAAAAGATATTTTAAAATAGAAAATATGTTATAATTATTAATTATATGGAAATAATCAAATTCAAAAACTCGTTTGTGTGTTATGGTCATTTTTTATTTTTTGTTATGATAAATATGTGAATTTTTTAACATAATTGTGTTATAGAAGGGTAATTTTTTACTTAATTTTTTTTTGGTGAATGGTTTAATTTATTATCAAAACATCCCTGGCGAAGGGTAAAATTAAACACACTTTGATGGGTACTATGAAGATCTAAAATGTCAAAAAAAAATTGTTTGACAGGTAAAGAAGAATCCAAATTCCAACCCTGATGATGGTTGACCATTGTTACATAGTTACAATGATGTTACATTAATATTGACCATGGTTGATAATAGTAGATATTACAACCTGATGGATGGGCATTGAAAATTACAGTATATGTATCATTAACAACAAGACCATGCCAACAACAATGGCAACCAAAGTAGGTGACTACAATTGTATTGATGTGATTGCAATGGAAACTATAATAATCTGAAAATAAATATTTTCTATTTTATGGATGCTTTTGTCTTAAATTTTTCTCTGTTTATATTGTAGATCTTGCAATCCTATAAATTTAATGATGACTGCAAATGCACATAAATTTTGAAATTTTAAACATTTCTTGCAATAACCCAATAAAAATTTGCATGCTTGTAAGTTCTAAGACATAATATACTAGTCTCGATCTCCAGTCAAATCGTCATAGACTACCATTGCTTGCAATCCCCATAATCCCCAAGGCCTATGCTAATTTTGTAAGAATAGGGATATATATATATATATATATATATATATATATATATATATATATATATATATATATATATATATATATATATATATATATATATATATATATATATATATATATATATATAATATAGGGAATAGGTATACTACTAGTGTGGTATAATCCCTACTATTCTTGAGGGATAATATTTGTATTATTATATAGTCCCAATAGGGGATATCCTTATTCTAGGGGCATAAGATAAGAGATAGTGGCTCTATTCCCTAATCGCTATCCTTCCACTAGGATATCCCCTTAATATATACTATGATACCAATAGGGAGTATCTCAATAGTAATCCCTATATCCCCTATATACTTATAATCTCCAAGTATTAGCCCCCGAACATTAGTTCCTTAGGGATAGTTATAATAAGATAGAATACTCATTGTAGTAGAGTTTCTACAGTCTATAACGAGTAAAATTAAAGAATGAAAAATATGATTAAATGATTAAATTTGAATATGAGGGGGGAAATTTGGTATTTCGTTATAGACCATTATAAAATCTCTTGATCGAAACAATGCTACCTTATAGTTTTTGAATTTTTTTAGCCATGCTTGTTTGCAATAGTCAATTGGTATTTTATATGAAGTAATGATCTTATCTAAAAATATAAGGCTTGCATTATAACTAGTAACGTAAGTTACAACAATACAAGGGAATTAATTACATTCCTATGTAAAAAGAATTGTCCACATGTACCTAATTGTAATTCATTTCGTGAGTGTTGTTGAAGCTATAATACCATTTTACTTGTTTCTTTGCAGGTTTCTGAATCTGTACAAGAAATATGAAATTGCATCAAGATGATTGTATGTAGAAACAATTGTATGTCAAACCAATTGACTGTATGTAGAAACAATTGTATGTCGAAACAATTAGCTGAAAAATAATATTGTCCGTGCAATTCAAATATACACCAAGATTGTACCAAGATGCATTGCATTGAGGATTATCCACCACGAACTAGAGAATGCTAACATTATAGCAATTCATAGCAATAGGGTGAGGAAAGGATGAACTCGAGAATGTTAACATTGTAGAAATCCATAGCAATAGGGTGAGGGAAGGGAAAGCCCTAGTTAGTGGCAACCATGGCTAACATAAAACCATGGTGAAAGATGAAAGATGGAAAAAATGCACCATGGAAGATGGCACACATGTAGATCTCACACATGCAATAACAGTTCTGCGATACTATTTAACATTAACATTAAACTTGGGCTTATACTCTCTTTGCTTTAGCATGAATTAATATGGAAGACAGTAAGAGTTCAATTTAAACTTTTGTTAAAGAGATATAATTTGAAACAGAAGAGGAGACTTTGGTTAAAAGCATACATAAATTTAAACGGGCAGGGGCATAGTTTAAATGGTATGCACATGTTTTGTTGTTGTTTCTAGAGCAATAAACATGCTTTTTTTTGTTTCTAGAGAGATAAAAACATAGTTTTTTCTTTATTAAATTCATTTAGAAAGAGGCTTTTTAGTTTCCATGTTATTAATTTAGATACATATACTCCAAACTCAACTCGTACTTCCCTTCATTTCTTAAGTTTTTTTTTGTTATACAAAAGAACTAAGGCCCTAACTAGACCTACCTCTTCATATGGTTGACCTACTCACATTGCTAAATCCATAAGAACATCCTCTCATAGTAGTGTCAAGCCCTCTTGTTAATGAAACCTCATGTTGCCATTGTTATGGAACCTTAAGAGCAGGTTGTATTGATGGCTAGCTAACCTAATAAGAGCAAGTTGTATTGATGGCTAGTTAACCTCCTTTCATCCTACAAAGCCTATCATGTCAAAACATTTAGGGTAAAACATGATCAATATAGATAGATGGGTGAGTTCCATAAAGTAAATTTTCCATCATAAGAATGAAACGTACTATCATGCCAATACATTTAGGGTAAAAGATAATCAATATGGATAGATGGGTGAATTCCATAAAGTAAATATTCCATCCTAAGAATGAAACATACTTATTGCAAAGCATAGAATACCAATGAAACATGCCTGATACCTGGGATTTATACAAGTAAACATTGAACATAATACATTTTTATCCTACTCCACCTAAATTAAATTAGATGAGATTCTCACTCCAAAAGCACATGTTCATCTCATTTCCTGTATTAACGTATGATAATCAAATATCTTGGAAGATTATTTGTATTCTTTATAATGTATTTCTTAGATTCATTTGTTTTTATTCTTTACAATGTCTTTTTTAGCTTCATTTTTTGTAAAGACAATGACATGATATTATGATAGAGAAACTGTTAATCTTGCATAAATGAAATGCACTTTCTTTAGATTCATTTTTTTCGTAAGAGACAATGACATGATAGTATTATAGAGAAATTGTCAATCTAACATAAATGCAATGACAAATATTAAATAACTCACTAGTATCTAAGTGTCAAGTGCTAAGTCCAAATGGATATGAACCTTGTGTTTTCCTTTCTCATTGTGATGCTGTAGATTCACTTGCATTAATTCCATTGTTGTCCAAACCAACAAAAATGGAAAAATACAATGAATCTTTCTCTGAATTTTTATGATGAAGACAAGCAAATATAGCCTACCGATATTCTAACCCCAATGTAAGCCCATGAGAGAGCCTTCGAGCGTTGAGATACTTTATTTACAATGGAATGCATGGAACTAGTGTGAGCCATTCTATTTACAAAGTATCTCGAAGAAAATTGCCTCTCTAGTCATGTACTTATCTTCCTAGTAATTGTTTACTTATCTTGCAAATCGAATTTAAAAGCAAAAAATTGATGATATTTAGATGTATATAAGAGTTCGGCTAACAAATTTGCAATTCTGAGTTGGAGAAAAACTAAACAATCAAAGGTTTGCATGCAATTGGGAAAAAGAAGGAGCTACAAGAGCACATTGTGGATTCGATAGCAAGACACAACATAAAGAAAAAAACAATGTGAATGTTCCAACTAGAGTTTCAGTAGCCATCCAAGGTGGCATGGTTTATTAGCTATGCCCATCGACAAGCTTTACAAACATGGACATCAACCCCTTTTTCTATTTCTTATATAACGCATAAATGTATTCTCACCATTTGTTATATTTTTTTTGTTAACTTTGGTAGAGTCGCTATCTACATTTCATTTTCAAAAATTTACATCTATCATTTGTTACAGGTGGTTAACCTGCTTGAGGGAAACCAGGTAACCACCTGTATGCATTGAAACCAGTCCAAAACTTGAAAATACTCATCTCTATGTATCTAGCATCTCTGTTCCTACTTGCTCTACTCATTATCCTATCCTTTCTTTTACAGTAATACATCATACTCCAGTTCATCACAAAAAGAAAACACTAACAGACTTAACATACTGAGCCAATCCTCATCCGAGGATATTATAGGGGCTGGCCCCTTGGCGCTTGATCTATAGATCTCACTCCTCTGCTTCATCGTCCATTTCAGGTCTCGCAGCATTTGTTCAATTCTCCCCAATATGAGGTTGTTGCAAGAGGCTTGAATTTGCACAGCTACAATTGCCTTGAGGAGCTAAGACTTGATATTTTCCATTTCATCCTGACACTGGTTCCTTGGCTCTTCATTCCACTATTGCATTTCTGCTTCTTCTTCTTCTCGAGCATCACGATTCAAGTTCATGGCTCTAACCACCATGTGCTTCATGAACCAGTATTGTTGCAGAGTCTTACTGAAGAGGGAATTGCGGCTCTCCGTGTTGCCAGGGTCCAGCACCATGTGCTCCCATTCCTCCATTGGGACATCCTGGTCCTTGTTGATAGAATTCAACTCTCTCTCCCAGCCAGCTATCTACTCTCTGATTTCAAGCGGGTTCCTAGTTATGTACGCACCTATGATGCTCTTCATTTGCTCTGCCTCAGATTTCCTGCCTCTCCTTTTCGTAATTTTTTTGGTGCCCTCTTCTTGTTTTGGTACACATTTCCCTTTTCTTGGGTCTATTTTCCTTCTTGTCTGAGAATTTGTTCACTTTTCCTCCTTGTCACTGAACATAGCTCTGCTCTTTACTACATATTTCTTACCTATCAAAACATTATAACATAAATCGGTAACAAAGTTTATAATTTGATTGTTGATCCAATTACCTACCATCCTTTCCTTGCCAGGGTTTTGGTTTCCTGGGATAGGAGAATGGAGTAAACAAGTGTCTTGCGCAGGGGGGAGGCCTTTGAAACAGCACAGTTCGTTTCCTCCACTCAACATGACTGAGGTTACCCCATGTTGCCCAGGTTTCTGGCGATCTGAGGGCCTATACATATCGTCTCTCCCCCCTGAATGTCTAAGGCAATGGCTTTCTCTCCTTTTTATTGGGGATTTCCTACCAATTCTTCCTCTGGCCTTTTCTATAAATTTTCATAGAAATTGGGTCCTGATACTTGCGGGGTTTCCTCTCGTTCCTGAGTTCCCCTCCTTCCCCGCTCAGATAACATTCCTAAAATTGGTCTTTCCTTTCCTCAGGGGGCCATAGGAATTTTTCCCCAGGTGACCCGTGTTTTTCCTCGGAGCTAGGACTTTCTGGCCTTTTCCTCTAGCTAAAGGACACTACTGCCCTGGTCTGAGGGCTCCTACAGACTGTCTTTGTCTACTACCTAGTCTGGGCTTCATGGTCCTCTCAAGCATGATGCCTAGACTCCTACTTCTAGCTATAGCGTAATAGACAGAGTAAGAGGTTGAAACTACATACCACCTTACCCAGCCACTTCCGTCTCCTTTGCCTATTCATTGTTCCCTTCTTCCACCACCTTTCATCGTTTCAGCCGACTTCGTTCTCTGATGCATGCCAATAGCTGTTACCACCTCGGGCCCTCTTGGGGTTATTCCTTTCCTTCTGTCCCTTCTTACCTCCACCTTCTTGTTCCTTTACCAGCACACTTTCTGTAGTCCCCATCTGGGTATGTGCCTCGACCGTTTTGTTTGCCTTTACTCCTCATCACTTCCTACGTCCTTCTGGATACTCTTGCCATGTACTGTCTTCCCTTTTACTGCCACCTACCATCCCTTCTCTGACCCTCTACCCATCCTTGCTCCTGCCGTCAATTATCTCATTCTATGATTGTCGTTATGTTGTAATCTCGGGATGCGATCCATCCCTGCACTGCTCTGTCAGCTACCCCCTTGGCCATTTATTCCTTTCATTTTGCTTGTGTGTCCTTTCTGTCATCGCCAGTTTTGTCCTTTCCCTGCCTATGCCACTTTTCGCCTTTTACTGATCATTTTGTTTGCCTCTCTCCTTGATTTTCTGGGTCTCTATTGCCGTCGTTATCGACCTCTAGAAGTTTCTGCAACTACACCTTCTCCTCCAGGTGAGGAAGCTTTGTCCCGTCGAGATCCATCGACCTTCCACTGTTTCAACTCCCTCAATTAACCAGCTAGTCAGCCGGCCCATTTCCTTTTCCCTTTATGTGAGTAGGTAGAACATAGTTTATTTTGGTTATCATTTTCCCTATTTCATTGGTCATCCATGCTGTTCTCCAGCTTCGGCTAATCTTGTCCGCTGGTGTATTGTTTTGCAATTGTTTTACCATGTCAACGACCAATTTCGAATCTCCTTCTATCTAAACTTTCTGATACTTCTCCCAGATGGCAATTTCAAGTCCACGTTTTAGAGCGTGTAACTCAACTTCATTGTTCATTGCTTCGTTGCAGTCCATCGCGTAAATTCTTAGGGTAGTACCTCCATTGTTCTTGAATATTCCCCCTATTCCTGCTTTGCCCGGGTTGCCTTTTGCTACCCCGTCGAAGTTTAGCTTGATAAAAGCTTGGGGTGGATGTCGGTAAGTGGTAATCTCCTCAACCTCTATAGTTTGAGTTTGTCTTTTTGTTCTATCTGTCATGATCTACTTTAATTGTAAGCGTTGCAAGATTCTCTCCTCTATTTTGTTGATTTTCCTATCTTCATCATTCCACCATTCTGCTAAAATAGTTTCTCTGATGTTTTATGTGGTTTTCTTGCATATTTCAACCGAGGCTCTCATGTCTTCATTGAAGATCACTCTGTTTCTTTCCTTCCAAATGTTCCAAAGCATAAAACCTATGGAAAACGTACATGCGCGGTTTAGGATCTAGTTCTGGTAAGGTTTTAACGGCCAATTCTCCATTATATTTTTTATACTATTGTAGTTTCTATGACTGATTTCAAACATTTGTTGGTGATTGCTCCACAGGTTATAGTTGATGATGCAGCTATTGGTTAGGTGCTCCATTGTTTCTTCCTGTTCTTAGCATAATGCGCATTGCGAGGGTCCCTACATACCTTTCTTTTGTATTTGATCCCAGGTTAGTGCTCGACCATGATGTAAAATCGAGAGAAAGAAGGCTACTTTTGGCGAAGTTTTAATTTTCGAGATTTTTTACCATTTTTTTGATTCTGTTGGTCGATTGTGCCATGCCTTTAAATGATAAACTTCCTCTATGGAAAACGTTCCTTTGATTCGGGTTCCCCATCGTAGTATATCCTTCTCTGTTTTAACCACGACTTTCCTGGATGCCATTTCTTTGCTGTAAATTTCCTAGCTTGTATTTTTGGGGCTGCTACCCAATCATCCCTTTGTTGCTTGTTTCTCCAATATTCCCATATACTTGACTTCCAGAAATTTCTGACCAATTCACCTTCTGCTCGAGTGGTGAATTCATGGATTTCTTGGAGGGTTTCTCTATTGAGAATATTTTCTCTCTGTTGCCAGGATTCCTCCTAGAACATTGCGATGTCCCCCTCTCGTTCTCCCAGAAGCTATGATGTCTTATTAGATATTTATTGGTTCTAGCTAGGTTCCATATTGCTAATCCTTTTTTCTCTGTTTGACTTCTCATCTTGTCTTTAGGAGACTCTGCCGCCTTGTATTTCTTCTCCCAGATTTTCTTCCACAGGTCCTGCCCTCCTTGTATCCACCACCACCACAATTTTTCTCCCATCTCCTGGTTAATGGTGTAAGGGTCCCGCAAGGCTAAACATCCATCTTTGATTAGTTTTCTAAGCCAGTGCCAGGAGAGCAATTCCCATTTGCAGGTTTTACTTGTTCCTTGCCATAAGAATTTTTTAAACATAGCTACTAGTTTTTGATAGATAGTTTTAGGGACAGCTTGTCTAGACATCTGACAGATTGGTATGGATTGCAAGACTGATTTTAATAAGATTATCTGGCATGGGGTATTCAAATCCCTGAATGTCTAGTTATCTATCCTGTTTTGTATCCGGCCTAAAAGAGATCCCCAATTTGCTACTCTGTACCGTTGTTCATTAAGCATGATATCGAGATACTTGGTTTGGAAACTTCCTATTCGAAATCCCATTGTTCTTTCTAGAAATTCTTAGGATGCAACCTGGGTGTTAAAGAAGAAGATTTCTGATTTCTCGTTGTTGATCTCTATCCCTGAGGCTTTCATGAACTCTGAGAGGATTTTTAGAATCGGTTGAGCTTCCTTGAGAGTGGCTTGGTAGTAGAGCATAACGTCATCGACAAATTGTTGATGTGTTATAGGAATTTTGTTACCTCATATGCGCAATCCCTTTATCTTTTCATTGGCCAGTCGTGCTTTCACCAGCCAGCCCATACCTTCTGCTGCTAGAATCACTAAGAATGGAGAAAGGGGATCTTCCTGTCTAAGACCTCTCGTAGGGTTAAAAGCTTCTTTTGGGGATTCATTTAACAGGACCAACATCACCGGGGTATTCACCATTGACATTACCCACTTCACCCACCTCTCCTCAAAGCCATAAGCCTTTAGGATTCTCCCCAAGTATTCCCAACTGAGTCGATCATAAGCCTTTGCTAGATCCAATTTTATCAGCATACCTTTGTTTTTGGAATTTTTTAGTGATTGTATTACATCTTGGGCCATTACTATGCCATCCGTTATTTGTCTTCCTTTAACAAATACGGTTTACTCCTGCGCTATGAGGTCAGGCGGGATTGGGTTTAGTCTATTTACCATTATTGTAGCCAATATTTTATATATGACATTACAGAGAGCTATCGGTCTGAAGCCCTGAGGTTCTTCAGAATTCTCCATTTTCGGGATCAGAGTAAGGAAGGTGGCGTTTAGGGCCAGATGCATTCTCTTCGTGCATCTTGATTCTTCCACTAGTTCCACAAGGTCCTAGCTCATGAAGCTCTAGGAGGCTTGGTAGAATTCTATAGTGAATCCGTCTGGCCCCGGGGCCTTGTTCTTTGCCATGTTTTTTACTACTTCCTCCACTTATTCTTTCGTGATCACCCTAAGTAGCGCCAGATTTTGATCTCTGGACACTATTTTATGGATATATTGGCACATATTTTCTATATCCTCCTCCCTTTGTATATTAGGTTCAGTCAGGATCCCTTTGAAGTGGTCTTCTAGTACCTTCTCCATTTCTTATTTTTGTAGTATCCTGTTCCCTTGGTTGTCTTTGAGTGAAAAGATTCTATTATGCTGTCTATGGTTCAACATTGCTTTGTGGAAGAATTTTGTATTTCTCTCCCCTTCTTTCAGCCATTGAACTCTTTATTTTTGTTCCCATAGAATTTCTTCTTGCTTTCTTCTTTCCTCGATTTGGGTAATCACCCTCCCTTCCTCCTCTGCCAGTTCCGCACTTCTTCCTCCCTCTATGATTTGTTGTTGGATTCTCTTCATTCTTTCTTGGAGTATTTCTTGCTCTTTTTGAATGTTTCCAAATTCCTCTCTATTCCACTTCTTTATTTTGCCTTTTAGATCCTTTAATCTAATTTGGAATGTATGCATTTTTTTCCTACCTTCCATCCCATTTTTACTCTCCTACCACCAAGTTTTCATTTTATCCATGAAAGTTGGATCTCTTAACCAGAAGGCCTCGAACCAGAAGGGTCTGTTTTTGTTCTGTGGATTCATTGCAATCTCCAATTTAATGGGCCAGTGGTCCGACCCTATAGACGGAAGAATGGATGCTTCATAGAAGATGTCCTTTTCTATGATTTGTTCAGAGGCTAGGAATTTGTCCAGCCTTGAGGCTATTTGTCTATTCCCTCCTCTTCTATTATTCCAAGTAAATTTTCCATTAATGGTTGGAATGTCCACCATTTTTAATTCTGTTTGCACGTCTCTGAACCTCTCCATCTCAGGGTCTTTTCTCTGAATTCCTCCTTTCTTCTCCTCTTTTGAAGTTGTCATAGAAATCTCTTGCAATGATCCACATCTGTTCCTCATGCAAATTCCCAAGATTTTGCAGATGAGTGATGAAGCTACCTCGATCTGTTGGGGTTTGTGGTCCACAAAATGCGGAAACTAGAAACCATTCACTTTGCCCTATGAGTCTAAATCTTCCTATGAGGATGCTGGGCATACCTATCCACAAGTCTATTATGACTTCTGCTGGGTTCCAATGGATTGCAATCCCTCCTGCACTACCTTTAGCATCTAAGGTTACTTGCTCAAATTTAGGTTTAATTTTATTTAGGATTTCCTCCATCTTCTGACCTGATATTTTGGTTTCTTAGATCAGCATTATCTGGGGTTTGTCTTTTCTCAGCCTTTTCGCTAGGTGTCTATGCTTCCCTTTACTATTCAGACCTCTTATATTCCAGGATGTAATAATGATTGGGGGATTTTGTTAAGGTTTTGGAACACGGCCGCGAGCAGAATGGCTCTTCCTCTGTTTACTAGCATTTCCCCCATGAGCTGGATTGAGACCTTGATGTTTTCTCTGCCTCTTTTTTTTCCTCCTTTTGATTTTCCTTGCTGGTTTGTTCTAATTTCCTTTTGACTCCCTTGATGCTCTTCCATCTATGATTTTCCCTTCCCCTATTTGGCTTGATATTGCTGGAACGTTTCCACATAGAGTCTTTTTTGATCCTCGGGGATAAATCGCTCATCCAAATTTCTCCATTCATTTAATAATTTTCTCAGAACTTCTTCTTCTATGCTTAGGTCTTCCCCCCTGTTTATCTCCATATCTGTCTCCATATTTTCTGTTTGTTCTTCCTTTTCCTTTTCTTTTTCTTAGATTTCACTTTGTGCTTTTCTCTTGGTTTGGGTCCTTCGACTACTTGAGTTGCTTTCTTTCTCTTTATCTTCCTGGTATTCAATAGTTTGATCCTCATCATCCCCTTCTTCTCGTTAGAGAATTTCAAAGCTGTTTGATTTGCATGGGTGTGTTTGTCGTTCATTTTTACCTTCATTAGAATTTTCTTTTGTTGGTCTTCTTCTACTCTTCACCTCCTGGAACCCCTCCTGGTCAATCCATTTCTTTTTCTACTGCTTACTTTTTCTCTCCTCTTCTTCCACTGTTAGCGGGCACTCTTTGACCAGATTTCCATATTCATGACATCTTCGGCATCTAAAGGGTATATGTTCATAGTCCAGAGTTTGCTGCCACACTTCTTCGTGGTACTCTAGCTCCACTATATCAGGAATCGGGTTAGCGATATTCATGTATACACATATCCTAGCATATGAAGTATACCTTCCTTTCTTCATAGTTTCCACTATTTTCACAAAACTCCCTATCGTGTTACCTATCCCTTCCAATATTTCTGGGTTCCAAAAGTTCATTGGTACGCCGAATAATCTAACCCATACCGGTGCTGCTAAGAATTTTTTCTTATTTGGGTTATAGCATTCTTCCCAGTATCTCATGAATAAACCAGCATTATAATGGAAATAAGGGCCATTTTCAAACACTAGTTCTTTGTCTTGCAGGTTTGAGAAGATTACCATAAAGAAGCCTTTTGCTCTCAGCTTCAATTCGATGTGACCTAGGGGCTGCCATTTTTGCTGGATCCATATGGTGAGGTATTTTTCAGATGGCCAGACTCCAATGAACTTGCAGATCAGGGCATGATCTTTCATGTAGCTTTTGTACCGATCTGGTTTGTTTGGCGGGATTACAAACCATGGTTTCTCCTCCACACGAGGCCTTTTCCCCTTCTGCTTGCCTGCCAGGTCGCCCCAAGAATAGGGCTTACATTTTGCTTTCGTGCTACCAAATGACCGTTCTGTCTTTCGGCTGTTGTTGCATATCGGTAGGAGGGGATCTCTCCCCTCTTGACCTCATCCTTCATTACTGTTACTCTCAATTCAGTGCCTGTCTTTTTTGTCTAGCTTGATTCTGCATTGTCCGTCTTGGTTTCTCCGCACTGTCTACCTCATGGTCGCCTAGCCATTAGGGTTTGTTGCAAAGCAAAAAAATCCAATTAGAGTGGGTAAAATGTTAAATACATATGTTTTTCCAAAATTTCACCATTTGTTATATTGATAAAAAAAAGACATTTTCATTTATTATATTTAATAATATTTTTTAAGATTTAAAAATATAAAATAATATTATTATATAATAAAATTTATAAATATTAATTCATTAATTTTAAATTATATATTTATATATAATCAATTTACTTTAATAGTTTTCAAGTGTGATAAGGATTTATCTTTCATTTACATTTCTATATCGGCATCAGAAGTGACTTTCATCATAGATTTATTTATCTTAGAGGTTATTTTAACTAATCTCAAGAACTTAGATCAACTTCCACACCAATACCATTCACATCTGTGTTAGATTTAACTATTCTGCGTTACACACATGTCATTTCGGCAGAGAAAATTATAAAAGAAAAAATATATATATATATATTAGTATTAATTTAATCCTCCCAAAAGATGTTTTGGATTAATTTTTTTAAATCTATATGATTATCAACATTTAAACAAAAATCTCATTACCAAATGGCTTCTTGCATATCCAGTTAATCCTCGACATATATGAGAATCCCCTATTTACTAAGGTGGAAATAATACTATTATACAATGTAGAATGTTTAAAATCCCTTAGAATATATGCATTGAGCCAACAGTGCTTTGAGATCCCAACTTAAGAAGGCATTTCCGCGGAAATTTTTGAAAAGACATTCTTAAGAAAAAAAAATCTCACAAGACATTCTTAAGAAAAAAAATTCTCTAAATAAAGCCACTTCTCTGAATCATTATTTCTTGTACCAAACTTTATTGGCCAATTGAAGCACAATACAATTAATCAAAATCTCTGATCAGAAAGTATGTCCACCTTGCAGCAACATCAAGCCGCGGATACAATGCTTTAGACCGGGCCAACAATAATGGAAATCCTTAATGCTTTGGACTGGGCCAACAATAATGGAAATCAAAGGATTTTAAGTTATTACAAAAATATTTGAAATTTTAAATATTGGAGATTTTATAATATTTGAATTTAAGAAATTTATATAGAATTTCACATAGGTATGCAATGGTTTGTGTAAATATTAAAGTTAAAATGATAATAAATCTAATATTTTAATAAAAAACTTGATTATACAAGTTTACATATCTGGTATATATATTATTATTATAATAATAAAAAGGTTCTCTTAACAATATATGTGAACATTCTAAATATAAAAAATATGAACTCCCAAGAAAAGTACCGCAATACTTAGTTTACACAGTACTTTTATTTTTATTATTAATTTTTAAATACTAAAAATTCTTTTATATAATTTAGTTATTTTATTTATGATAATATTTTTTTTTTATTATTATTATTATGACAACTCATTTTTACTCATATTATTAATTTTTTAAAACTTTATTAAGAAAATATAAAAACTGTTGCTACATTCTATTCCTTTTGCCTTTTACCAGCCCACGATGTCTCGCCTGTATAGATAATGTTGACCAACTCTGGGAGATGTTGCTAGAGTTTGTCTTAAATACAAAATGACGGATTAAAGATAAACGAAAATGTTTGACAAATCGCGAAATAAGATGAACCGAGATTAGTGAATAAAAGTATGTCCAAGGTTAAATACCTTTCATATACGGATTAAGATCATAAACGCCTCAATTACGAACCCGCAGTTTCAGTATGTGATAGCTTTATCATCTCATGAACTAAAGTCAATTCAACACTGGAGATGAACGGTCTCCCGGGATTCACACAGTTAAGACACAAAGATTGAACCATCGAAGGACGACGCGATTTAAGCTTAAGTCCCGTGTGCTCTACGGACGAAGAATCTATTGTCAATATTACAATTAATTTGAATTCAATACATTACAACAATACAAACCCGAATTTGTCTTAAGAACCCGGTTGAGCGTCACCTCCGCCCCTCTGCTTCGTATATTTATAGCCGATACCTTCATCCGAAAATTGCACGGTCTGTCTAAAAACCCCCGTTTGTCTTCGCTCCATCCCCTCTCCCTCATATATTTACAGACGGTACCTCCATTTGAATGTTGTATTGTATGTATGCATGAAATATTCCATCTGCTAATACAACTCAGCAACAAATCACCTTTCCAAAAATTCCATTATCCCCAATACTTATCGCCTTTCCAAACATTGATTAAGTATACAAGAGGCTTCCTTGATCAACGACGATGATGCCAATGCTCATGAAAATGAAAGCTACCGTGTCTGTTCTTGCGGTTGCTGCTATCGCCCTACTCATGACTACGTTATTGTTTAACGAAATCCCCGTACTTGTGGTTACTGCTTCTCCGGCGCCTCAACCTCACCAAAATGTTCCAACTCCGCCAGGACTTCGTTTAAGCAGCAATGTTCCTTCTTGCATTAAAACCACAGCAACAGGGAGATGGAAATCACTTGGAGGAGATGGTCCTTCTCGACTTGATCGCAGCCCCGTACATGTGGTTGCTGCTCCTCAACCTAATCGCCATGTTCCAACCCCTTCACATCCATTTTATTTCCATTCATCCGTTCAGAAGTCGGCAGCAGGACAGCTTGCTACATGCACTCCATTGCCGCAATGCAACGGCCATGTTCGAACTCCTGGATGTTGCAATCAAGAATCAAAAAAGGAGCAGCAAGTAGTCGTCAATCGCAAGGCAGGGTTAATGAGGGATTATTACACATCCATGAAGACTGCAAAGTAACGAATCAGCAGATCATATCATAAAAGATGTTGGAGGAAGCCGGTTTGATGATTCAAAAGCTGTTCAATCCATTAAGAAATTAGTTGCCGTTTGAGGCCCACAAACAAAATCTCTCTCAGCCACATACATGAGTAGGCGTTGCTCTAGGTTTTTGAACTAATAAGTCAGAAAGAAAAAACATGAATATAGATGTCCAAATAAGACATGGCTGGATAATTTTTGTTTACTATTAGGATTTTTTTTTCATGCAATCTATGTATCATTCAAAATCTGGATATTTCTATTTTATGTTAGAATAATGTTTCAAAATATTAATTTTATCATTAATATTTATTCAATATTATCATTAATTTTGTCATCAATTTTTATGTGACCAAAATGCCCATGGTCGACATGTTACATATGGGTGACCGTGTAAGCCATGGAGATCACTATTGAAAGAGATATGGTCATATTTACCTTTAGTTGACTATTACTTTCCAAGATTCCTATGGTGTATAGTGGTTGACTATTGCTATTCAAGGTTGATTGTGGTTGACTATGGCTGACTATGGTGAACATATGATTGAGTAAGGTTGATTAAGGTTGGTTGTTGTTGACTATGGATGACCATGTTTGATGATGGTTGATGATGGCTAATGCAGTTTGACCATGGCTATAAAGGGTTGATGAGGATTGACCATACATGATCATGGTAGGCCATCGGTAACAACAATTGACAATTATTAATGATGGTTAACTATGGTTAACCATTAATGATCATGTTAACCATGGTTGAAAATTGTTTAGATGTTTGACTATGGTTGGATTTCTTGTTCATTCTTAAACATGGTTACCTTATTCGAGAATGGATGTGCTTCCAAGAGCATGGTTGAATTTGGTTGAGTATAACTCATTATGTGTGAACATGGATGGCCATGGTTGACAATGTTTAACAATAGATGATTATGGTTGAACACATTGATTTTTATTGATCAAGTGGTTGAGCATGGATGTACATGGATGATCATGGTGGCCATGGTGATTATGTTAATGATGGTTGATTGTAGTTGAGATGTTTCAATAATGGTCGAACATGGTTGACTAAGCTTGAGGAGGTTGACTATGGTTCATTATGGTTGATCATGCTTTCTATGTTGGATATGTTGATTATGTTTGATTGTGTTGAATGTAATGACAATGTATGACTATATTAACTATTTGATAATGTTGACTATGGTCAACCATCTCACAATGATTGCTTATGGTCAACCAAGTTGCCATGGTTAGTCTTGGTTGAATGTTTGGTTAATCATGGAAGAACATGGATTGACATATTTTTCCATGGCTGGCCATACTTTTCTATGATAGATTACGGCTATTGATATTGACAATGGTTAACAATGTTCAACCATAAAGACCTTGGTTCACAATGTTTGACCATTCTAACCATGGTTGACCTAGGTTGCTCATCAAGAATGAGTAGAGAAAGTGGTTTTATTGGTAAAAGAATATACTAGACATAAAATATTTTAGCAAAAAGAATTATGTCATGCAAGTTTACTAATGGCCCTTTTATAGATTTACAATGAATAGCGACAAAAAATACTAGGTACTGAACCACCTACATCCATCGAAATGTTTAATTTAAAATTGTTATTAAAGAATAGCTCAACAACCCTATTTATGTCCTCTTAGATGATGTATAACCTTGCTATGTGATGTAGTACTCAATGATTGTGCCCCCATGTTACATCTCATTATAGATTTTCATGTTTTACTTTTTTCATAATTTGAGTGTTTTATTGACTATAGAACAATGGGAGGTTGCTAAATTCTCCAATATTTTTTTTCCAAAAATCATTTGAAGACAATACTCATAAATTGTATTTTAGGCTTACTGGCTTGAATAAAACATATATTTATTTCGTTCTTGAAATATGAATATAAATATATTTTTGTTTATGAGGAAAAAACAAATCTTTTTAAATATCTATAATTATTAAATTGATGATTATTACTATGTTAATTAAGACGAGTATTTTTAGTCTCAACCAACATCAAATTTTATCTATTAAGATTAGGAAAAATATATTGAACTAATTAGTAATAACATTCATCTACCAAATATATATAATAAAATATAAGAAAGTAATTTCTGAAATATAGACTAACTGGTTTGTGTGAGTTCTAGTATCTAGTGGGTCTTAGATTAAAATTTCATAGATAGATTTTGAGTATAGGCCAATTTTTACGTACTATATGATCATTAGTACTTAGAAAATTGCATATTGAATGAATTCATCGACATAAAAATATGTTTTATGACCTAGGAAAAAATGTTTGAAATTTTAAATAATGAATATTTGATCATGTTTTCATTTAAAGAGTTTGTACTGAATTTCAAATATACAATTGTTTCTATAAATGTTTTTTTTCGTAAGAAAACATATTTAGATTATGTTAACAAGCAAAAATGTACATAGTTTACAACCATGAGTGCATTCTTTGGATTATGTGAGGAAACTAGAGATAGGAACTAAGATACTCTGCGTAATAAGGAAAAAGCCGAGCCCAAAAGTCTTCTATTCAAACTCAAATGTTAAAAAACAATGAGAATAAGATGTATCATTTGAGTGATTTTCATTAATTGACCAATATTGTTGAGATGCCAAAAAACATCAGCACGCCTCGACGCTCTGTGTCACTTATTCACTAGCTAAACCAAAATGAACACGGTTGTGAGATTTCCATTGAGCCAGGCTGAATTGAGAGTACCAACCTAAGAATCATCATGAAACTATAGCGCTAGATTTTTTCACATTAGAACTGCCAGGTTGCCATGCTACAACCACACTGAACCTAAGTTCTACCTTTGGCTTACACATTTCCAACATCTATCGGGAACCCATCCAAGATGCAATAGCCATAGAAACTTGGGCAAGGAGGGGAGGGGGACTGGGTGTTATCAATTGGAGGGATGAAAGGGTGGGAGGGTAAGGGATGGGCCAGGAGAGCGCTAATGATAGGCAGAGATGTGGAGCTGATAGGAGTGTAGTTTGAGGGAGAGGGAGCAGATGAAGTGGGGGATTGTATGTTCGGTGGAAATTTGATAGGGGGTCTATAGCCAAGAATTTGAGTGAGGATAAGGAATGGCTTTGGTGTGAAAAGAGCTAATTTATGGAGCCATACACTTTCATCTTCACATGGGCTCTCTCCTTAATATACTAGGCAAGGCAGTTCTGGAGAGCCTAGAGTGTCAGACAACCTCTACAAGTCTTTGCCTCCTCTAAGGAAGGAACCTCTCTCCTTACTGATATTTGGATGCTATAATAAAACATAAGTACAACAATGGCTTTGCCAAAGGTTGTGAGGTGATGTCCATGACCTCTACCTCTGTATGGACATTGACTTCTTCCCCTCTCATGATTCATCATTGGATGGCAGCAGGGTAGCATTTGCAGAGCTGGTGCTAGAGGAGACGAAGGGAGTGCAGGAGAGAATAACCAAGGGAGAATGATGCTTGTAGAAGAGAATTTCCATGGTCTTTATTGCCTTATAACATAAGCAAGCAAGAAGGGGAGTTTAGTACAAAGATTCCAAGTGCAAGCGAGGTGAATTAAAAGTCATGAATAACACATGGTTAAGGAGACGTGCTAGGCGGTGGCTGCTGACAGTGAGCCCGGGGAGTTGCGTTGGTTGTCTCACAAGCACTCGGATCTAGGGGAACAATTTCTATAAATGTTGAAATAAAATGTCAATGAATTTAATATATATATATATATATATATATATATATATATATATATATATATATATATATATATATATATATATATATATATATATATATATATATATATATATATATATATAATTACTCACTATAAATAATATAAGTTTTCTAGAAAAGTATTTATATCCCTAGCTCTCATAAAGAAATTCTATTTGACCACTTACTCATATTATTATTACTAGCACAACCACATTAGTAAATATAGTTGATATATCCGTATATGGTATATTTGTAGCTTTTAATTTCTTAAAATATATTTTTTATTATATTAATAGATATAGTATTTTCAAAAATAAATATGTTTAACATAATTATTTACAAGATTACACAAATTATAATTATAATTCTAACCAATTTCTACAAATTTTCCAAAATTAAATGTAAAATATATTAAAATTATATCAAAACTCAAAAGAATTACACTACGCCACGACCTAAATAATTCAAACAATTTTATTCAAATATGAAAAGAAAATTAATTATCTAGCGATCAAACATCGCTCTAACCAGACAAACGATTATATTCAAGTGGGCGAAATATATTTATATACAGACCATAAACCTCCGCTTAAAATAAATAATTGAGGATACAAAACCGAGTTGTACTAAGCAGGAGAAACCAATCATAGATATATAATAATGTCGTAGGAGAGGTTCATCGCATATTGTACATCCAAACTAGAAAAGTGAAACCAATCGGAACGGGTCTTCACAGAAGGTAGAGTCTCCCATGATTCATACATAAATTTATTCATGTAATAAATATCAATAGATTGCTTAAGTGCAGATATGAGGTTGTAACTGTAATTGATGTTGTTGTTTGTAGGGAAACCCAAAAACAGGTTGAAGTTCCCACAACTCTTTCGCGTTAGTATTTAGCTCAAGGTTAGAATGAAACGAATGGATCTTGCGGATAGGGAATGAAAGGAATGGATTTGGCCGATGGGGAATGAAACATATGGAGGGAGAGAGTGGAATGAAATAAATAGAAAGGATGGCGGAGAATTATATAATATTTTTTTGAATTGCATATTTGTATGAGACACTTTTATTGAAACTGAAAAACCTATTGGAAATTTCTGGTAATTTCAACCACAAAAGAACAGAGAACAATGCTCTGTTTTCTCCACAGGATCTTTAACACAGGGAAGCTAAATTGTTTTCTGAGAACAGAGATTTTTCACACCCATAAAAAACTTTATATTCATTAATAAGTACTGCCAGTTACAAAATAAGATCTTCTTCCTCCAACAGAGGGATTACACCAGTTCCAAAAGGAATTTTCTCTGTCTCTGCAACAAAAAAATACTCTGTCTCCCAATAAAAATTCAACACTGCTGTGTAAAATTTTTATTTACGCGCTGCAGCGTTACATTCCATATGCCCTCAAAAAAGAAACATTACATATTCAACCAACAAAAAACTTACATTACCCTTTTTCACTGTTGTGTGAAAAAAAATTTCTTCATTCGCATTGCAGCGAGTTTTCACATTGCTATACAATACAAGACAGAAGTTGACTTTTTTTTTTGTTTTACATCTACGGTAAAAACAAAATACACCCGTGAAAAATTAAAAACATTAAAATTAAAAACTTTACCTATATCTACTGACCACAGGACATTTCCTAGTTACTTCAGCATGGTGAAAAATTAATTTCTCGTCCTTTTACTGACAAACCTGGTAGTCAACCAAAAATTTACTCCACACAAGTTCAAATGATGCAGGTCTGTTGATTTAATCGGACGGTTGACGGCGATATCGGGAGGCCCTTCCTTGCTGAACTTTACCATCCGGGGAATGGGTGGTTTTGAAAAGTCAGCTCAGACACGTGGCAGCTAGTCGGTGTGTTCGGAGCCTCCCAAGGAAAAACAACTTTTGGCAAAAGGTGGTGCGATATAAAACTGCCTGGCTTGTGGAATTAATTCGCATAGTTGAAATTATTAATATTTCAACACTCCCATTTAATTTCAACTATTGGGTTATCAGTCATACCCAGACATTTCCTCAAAAATTCAAAACTCTTCTAACCCAATGGTTTGGTCAGCATGTCTGCTACCTGCTCCTGAGTCCTGCAATGTTGTAAGACAATTTCTCGATTGTTTACCAATTCCCTGATGTAATGAAACCTTGTGTCAATGTGTTTCATTCTCTTATGAAACACAACATTCTTGGGTAATGCACTAGCTGAGCTATTGTCACAAAAAATCACGGTTGCTTTTGCTTGCTCTTGGCATAAGCTCCTCAACATTCTTCTCATCCAAACTGCTTGACATGCTGCTGTTGTAGCTGCCACATACTCTGCCTCTACTGTAGACAACGCTAAAATAGGTTGCTTTTTAGAAGCCCACGAAATGGCTCTTGAGCCCATGTGAAAAACATAACCGGATGTGCTTTTCCGATCATCTACACTTCCAGCCCAATCACTATCAGTGTATCCAATTAAATCTGAACATTCTGAGACAGTATATAAAATGCCAAACCTTTTAGTACCTTTAACATACCTCATAATTCTTTTTGTTGCCTGCCAATGTGCTTCTTTTGGCCTCTCCATGAATCTGGAAATTAAGCTAACAACAAACATTATATCCGGCCTAGTTGCAGTTAAATACATGAGGCTGCCAACTATGCTCTTGTAGGATCAAAATCCTTGCTGTTGTCCTCTTTGCTGAGTTTTAATCCCATCACTGTTGGAGTGATTGTTGCCTTACTGTCCTGCATATTAAATCTTTTCAACACTTCATTAACATATTTTGCCTGTGAGATAAAAATCCCATTTTCATTTTGATCTACTTCTATTCCTAAGAAGTATCTCAGCAAACCCATGTCAGTCATCTCAAATTCTTCTTTCATGACTGATTTGAAATTTTCAATGAGATATTCATCATTACCTGTGAAAATAACATCATCAACATACAACACAACAATTAGTATTTTACCATCCTTTTCTTTGATGTAGAGAGTGGGTTCTCCCCCACATTTTTCAAATCCATTTTCTAGTAGATAGGAATCTATCCTACTGTACCATGCTCTTGGTGCTTTCTTCAGCCCATAAAGAGCTTTCTTCAATCTGCATACTTTGTGCTCTTGGCCTTTCTTCTCATACCCTGGAGGTTGTTCAATGTAAACCTCTTCCATTAACACTCCATTTAGGAATGCTGATTTCACATCCATTTGGTAAACTTTCCACTTGTTTTGTGCTGCTATGGACAGCACTGCTCTCATGGTTTCCATTCTAGCAACCGGTGCAAAAGTTTCCTCATAGTCTCTCCCATACTACTGCTTATATCCTTTGACAACAAGTCTTGCCTTGTGTCTTTCTATTTTGCCTTCATCATTACTCTTAGTCTTGTAAATCCATTTAACTCCAATGACTTCTTTTCCTTTTGGTAATTCAACCAAATCCCATGTCTTGTTTCTTTCTATGGCATTGATTTCCTCATCCATAGCTTCTATCCATTTCCTATCTTTAATTGCATCTTCGAAATGAATAGGTTCATCAACATGACAATATAATGCAAACAAAGAATTCATACCTTCATTTCCTGCCTCTTGCTCATAAAGGTCATTTAAATTTCTGAACTTCTTACCTCTTTCATTTGGTGTGCAAGTGCTTGAAGAAGCACTTGAATTTCCTCCTTGTGGTGTGCTTGGAGAAGCACTTTCATTTCTCGTCATCTTCACTTCAGAAATGCATCGTTTTCTGGGTGCTCTATCCATGATGGTGCATACATCATTCACAAAGAAAACATTGTAACCCTTTTGAACAAGCTGTCCAATACTTAAGAGGTTACACTTCATTCCAGGAACATAATAGACATCTGCTATGGTTTTCTTTTCACCTTTCTTTGTAAATATTTTTACTTCTCCTTTTCCCATAACAAAAATTTTACTATCAGTCCCAAGTGTGACTTGTGACTTCACACTCTGATCTAGAGCAGAAAACAAGGCTATGTTTCCAGTCATATGGTTACTACAACCGGAATCTAGAAACCATATATCATCACTCTTTGTTTCAGCCATATTACAAGCTAAAAGCACATTATCTTGGCTGATATTTTCTCTAGTGATATTTGCACTTGATCTATTAGTCATATCATGCTGCTTCTTCCTACATTCATTTGCATAATGCCCATATTTTTTACAATAATAACATTGGACATTGGATTTTTCATACCTTTGTCCTTGAGCATGATGTTGTCCACTTTGTTGGCTGCTGCCTTGGCCTTGGTTCTGATTTGGATTGCTGCCTCTTCCTTGAGCATTTGCTGGACTGTTCCTTCTACCTCTGTTTTGGCTTCTGCCTCTTCCTCTCTTGTTTCCTCTGCCTTGACCTCTTCCTCTTCCAAAGGACATCTGGGTCTTGAAGGCTTGCTCTAGAGATGAGTTTTCATTTCTACTCAACCTCTGCTCATGTGTTATCAGTGATGCATGAAGTTCATCAACTGAAAAGTTTGTGAGATCCTTTGTCTCTTCTATGGTGGTGACAATCACATCGAATTTTGAGGGTAAGACCCTCGACAGTTTCTCCACAATCCTCCTTTCTTCAAGAGTTTCTCCATGAGATCTTATTTGTGTGACCAGACCAATCACATGTGTGAAGAATGAGTCAATATTGTCTGACTCCTTCATGCACAGATTCTCAAAATCTCTCCTCAGCAACTGTAGTTTTGTTGTCTTCACTTTCTCCATGCCTTGATAGGCTGTCTTGAGAGTTTTCCATGCTTCTTTGGATGTATTGGCTACTGCTATCCTTGGAAACACACTCTCATGCACTGCTTGATACAAAAATACGAGGGATTTTGAATCCTTCTTCTTATTGCTCTTCAACAGATCTTTCTCTGCCTGAGTTAATCTATTAAACTCATCTTCATCTCCTGGTTCTTCAAACCCATATTCAACAAGTTCCCATAAATCTTGTGAGGCAAACAGGGCTCTCATGGTTATTGCCCAATAGTCATAGTTTTTCCCATTAAATTGTGGGAGCTGAGTATTAAAAATACCCATGCTAGTGTTGGTGCTAGCCATTCTTGCACTCTTAACTATGCTTCTAAATCCTTGACTGTGTATTTGAAAATAACTGACTGTCTCTTCAACAATAACACAGAAAACTTTGAGAAATACCTAGATCCTTTCTTGACTAAGTCTTCACTCTGCTGGAGAAGCTGCTGCAGCAAAAAAAAATCCTTCCTTCAGCTCCTTTGACACCTTCAAAGTGCCTGGACAAGCTCTGATACCACTGTTGGAAATTTCTGATAATTTCAACCACAAAAGAACAGAGAACAATTCTCTGTTTTCTCCACAGGATCTTTAACACAGGGAAGCTAAATTGTTTTCTGAGAACAAAGATTTTTCACACCCATAAAAAACTTTATATTCATTAATAAGTACTGTCAGTTACAAAATAAGATCTTCTTCCTCCAATAGAGGGATTACACCAATTCCAAAAGGAATTTTCTCTGTCTCTGCAATAGAAAAAATACTCTGTCTGCCAATAAAAATTCAACACTGTTGTGTAAAATTTTTATTTATGCATTCCAGCGTTACATTCCATATGCCCTCAAAAAAGAAACATTACATATTCAACCAACAAAAAACTTACATTACCCTTTTTCACTGCTGTGTGAAAAAAAATTTCTTCATTCGCATTGCAGCGAGTTTTCACATTGCTATACAATACAAGACAGAAGTTGACTTTTTTTTTGTTTTACATCTATGGTAAAAACAAAATACACCCGTGAAAAATTAAAAACATTAAAATTAAAAACTTTACCTATATCTACTGACCACGGGACATTTCCTAATTACTTTAGCATGGTGAAAAATTAATTTCTCGTCCCTTTACTGACAAACCTGGCGGTCAACCAAAAATTTACTCCACGTAAGTTCAAATGATGCAGGTCCGTTGATTTATCGGACGGTTGACGGCGATATCGGGAGGCCCTTCCTTGCTGAAATTTACCGTCCGGGGAATGGGTGGTTTTGAAAAGTCAGCTCAGACACGTGGCAGCTAGTCGGTGTGTTCGGAGGCTCCCGGGGAAAAACAACTTTTGGCAAAAGGCGGTGCGATATAAAACTGCCTGGATTCCGAAATTAATACGCGTAGTTGAAATTATTAATATGTCAACAAAACCATTAGTAAATTTGATATTTTCTATCGGTTGGTTTATTAGTTGAAGAATATTCCCACGAAAACTATTTATTTACTCAAAACTTAAAATTCTCCAAACCCAATTAGAGTATAGACTAATCTGATAAAGGCAATGTTAAAAACATTTTAATTTATTTTTTCATTTATATTATTAATTGTTTTATCATAATAAATGCAACTATTATTATTAAAAAAATTTAGAAACATTTACAATTTTTCCCTTCTACCTGGCTATAATGTTTCTTGCGTATAGATAATGTTGACTTGAGTGTGGGAAATGTTGCTAGAGTTTTCCTTAAACCGAAAATGATGGATTAAGATGAAGTAAAAATTTTTGTAAACTCTTTTGCACTATGCTAAATAGAAAATCATGGAATAAGATGAACTGAGTTTAGTAAATAAAAGTATGTTCAAGATTAAATACCTTTCTCCACAATGGTATGAATCCTCATTACCTCTACGGATTAAGATCATAAACGTCTCAATTATGAGCCCACAATTTCTATATCACAAACAACATATTTTTATGTATGTGGCAGCATTGTCATCACATACATTGAAGTAAATTTGCCCCAGAGATGAATCATATTGTCTCTCATCAAACATTAGTACTTCTCGCTTTCACACATTTGACACACAAAGATTGAACCATCCCAGGAGAACTCGGTTTAAGGTTAAGTCCCTTATATCATAATGATCTTTAATCTTAACTCCCTTATCAGGTTCTCATCCAAAAAATCACGTGTGTTCTCTCTCGTGTGCTCTATCGATGAAAAATCTCCGAATGGTCAATATTACACTTAATTTGAATTAGGTATAATATCCGGGTTGATTTATTATTTAACATCTGCAAACTCGGGTCTATTTGAAAACCAATTCTACCTCACATACGCCCCTAACCTCCTTCATATATTTATAGCTGATAACTTCATTTGAATATTGCATGGTTTGTCTAAAAGATTTGGTCTACCTCTGCTCAGTCCGCTTATTAAGCTAGCATGGTCATTTTACAATCTAGTATGACCTAATGTATAAGTACGTGTTTGTTGTAAGTGACATGTGTCTCTCTTAAAACAAAAATAAAATACAGTCAAAAAGGAAAAAAAATGTCCACTATAATTTGAAAAAATAAAATGGATATGATTTGCATATAAATTAATTAAAAGTAAAAACTACGACAACCAAATTTAATTAATTAAATGTGGTTGATATACACCAAAAATTTCATTTGTATCTACCATCTTCATAAATATATAATAATAAAAATAATAATACAAAAAAGCTATTACAATAAACATATTATTATTATTATTAATATTATAATAATAATAATAATAAATAATAAATAATAAATAATAACAATTTTTTATTATTAATAATAAAATTATTTCTTTATTAAAAATAAATATTTATTATTTAATAATACTTAAATATTAATTATTATTGTTGTTGTTGTTGTTATTATTATTATTATTATTATTATTATTATTATTATTATTATTATTATTATTATTATTATTATTAATCATGATTAATCAGATAATAAATAAAAATTATTATGATTAATTAATTAATTAATTAATTATAATAAGTGTCAATAAGAAGTATTTATAATAATTAAATAATTATTGAAAATAATTAACTATAAATAATAAATTATTACTAATAAATTAGCAATTAATTATTTATTCATAAATATTATTGATTAATTATTATTATTATTATTATTAATTGTTAATCATTTATAATATCTATAATAATAATTATGAATTATTATTTATTAATAGCAAATATTTATTTGTTAATTAATATTTATTTTTTAATAATAATAATAATCCATAAATATTAATAATATTAATAATAATTAATAATAAAAAATGAAAATGAAAATAAAAAATAATATTAATAAATTAATTAAATAATAATATTAATTGAAATACTTAAATAAAAATAGATAATTTAAATAAAAGAAAATAATAATATTAGAAATAAATAATTTATTAATAATAAACTATGAATATTATAAACCCTACAATAAACATGGTAAACCATGGTTAATTTTCATATTGAGACAATCTTTCTCACAATGACGTTGGACCATTGTTAACCATGGGTGACCATGGTTGTCACAATGTGATGTTTGACCGAGTGATATGAACACTTCGATTTGTAAACCAAAGGGATTGATAGTATAAATTCAAGGGATTAATGCTAAACCCCCAAGGTATTATAAATTGAAGGGAATAATATTAAACCCAAAGGATTAATATTATAAACCCAAGGTATATAAACCCTAAATTAAATATATAAAGCCAAGGGATTAATATTAAAAACCAAAGTAATTATAAACCGAAGGGAATAATATTAAATCGAATGGATGAATATTATAAACCCAAGGTATATAAGCCCTAAAATAAACATGGTTGACATGGTTGAGCACTAATCATTTTCATATTAACACAATCTTTTTCACAATGCATCATTAGACAATGGTTGGCCATGCTTGACCATCATTGAATTTCATATTGAGACAATCTTTGTCACAATGTGACCATGGTTGACCGTGATTAATTGTAATGTCGAGACAATCTTTGTTACAATCAAACATTGGATCATGGTTGATTTTTATATTGAGATAATCTTTGTCACAATGCGGCACTGGACCATGGCTGAAAATGGTTGACCATGATTGATTTCCATATTGAGAAAATCCTATTATAAATCTGAGGTATATAAACCCAAAGATAAACATTATAAACCCTAAAATAAACATGTTTTTTCCATGGTTGACAAGAGATGATTTTCATATTAACACAATCTTTGTCACAATGCGATGTTGGACTATGGTTGACAATAATTGATTTTCATATTGAGAAAACCTTTGGAACAATGCAACATTGGACAATGCATGGCCACAGTTGACCATGGTTGATTTTCATATTGAGAGAATATTTGTTGTAATGTGACATTGGACCATGGTTGACCATGGATGACCATGGTTGTGTCAATGGGACGTTGGACCAAGAGACAATTTTTGTCACAATATGACCATAAACCCTATAATAAACATGGTTGGCTATGGTTGATTTTCATATTGAGACTGTTATATGGGATTTACTATTGCATACAAAAATATCTCCCTTAGGTTTGGTGGCTAACATAGAGCAATAGAGAGACGAGATACCCAATGCTTTTCTTAAAGTAAATAGATGACAAAATGAAACCTACATGGAATTTGTCATGGATTTTTCTCCTTCTTTAGCTTCAATTCTTGAATTCCAACTCTGACTGCAAAAATTAGAACATGCATAGTCAGGTAGCACAAGCCAAGAATCAACGAGATCTATGCAGTATCATCTAAATACTCTATTCAATAGATCAACATGGTATTGAAATATATAAAATAACAACATCACATATAGGAAAACAAATAATTCTTTGCATTAGCATAAATCGAAGGAGTTTACAACCATAAATATGTGCTAATTCTGTAGAAGAGCTCGTCCAGACTGACTTGTCCTTTCCTTGTCACAATGTGCACCTCCAATCACCCTAAATTCATGAAATGTAAGTTCTTACAACCACAACATAAGGGTTGAATAACTCTCCAAAATCCAACCTCTTGCATATGGAAGGTTGTAAACATATAGAGGAGTGGGGTAAGTTGGGAGTTCTTATCCAATTAGCAATCTAAAGTTTTGGATCTTTCTTTCATGGGAGGATGTGATTTAACGATAACATATGGAAAATCTAAAGTAGGATAGGCTAGGACTCAAATGTTTGATATGAGGTAAATGGATTTAACAAATTATAGAAGCTTTTGGAAAAGGAGTCTTCCATAATTTCTCTCTTTTTCCTTAATTTCTAGAACCAACGTGGGTGAAAAGGGGATAAACCTATAGGTGATCAACATAGGCCACAATGGAGAAACCTGTAGGTGAACATTGTCTAGTAAGTGGCCACAGTGCATTAATCCTAAATGTTCAAAATAACAACAAGAAATGTTAAAAATAGCATCAAGAAATTCTAATTTAATTTTTCCTTGAATTAAATTAGGAATTAAATTGTAATTCTATTCTCATAGCAACTTTTAACAGTTAACTAACTTAAGTTGACTTAGTTGGATCAGTAAATTTGATTTAGAAGTCTATCTAGAGTCATGTAGAGTGATTCCAAAATTTTAGGGGTCTAGGTTGTGTTCTTTTGAGTTGTAATAAATTAACTGAGTCTAATGGAGTTATAGTGAGTTCAACTGGCTCCATCAGTTGAAGGAACTAGTTGGAGGTCTAGTAGTGGAGAGAACCTTCAGTGCAGCTTCACTTCTCAACTAGTTAACTGAAGATTCACTCATAAATAACTCATGTATGTCAGTTCAAAGGAAGACCATTTGAGATTAGAGTTCAAGGACAATGTACTATAAATTTTATTATTTCCTAAGTTGTAGAGATGGTGCATACAATTAGTGGATGGCATATGATGGATTGCACAGTTGTGGTGAGGGATTTTCCCAACTAAATATTGGCTAATTCTGTTAATGATTGTGGAAGTAAGTAGGGCTTGGAAGGATATGAATTTGTCTAAGTATTCGGCAAACACAATCACTCAGGCAGAGGATAGAAAATACTTGTGCAGGTTGAGCTCAAGGTTGAGAAGAACATATTTTATTCATCAAAGGCTTTCTTGTGAAGCAGAGAGATAGCTTGTACTTGTTCAAGAATTTTTTTGGGTTGAAGACACATTTTATTTTATTCTAATATCTTCAGGTTAATGGAATATAGGTAGTCAGAGTTTTGAGCAGTTTCTTTTCTCAGGAAAATATTGTGTTATGTGCGATTGAAATTCTTCCTTTTCTGATTAGTGTTTTCATCTATCAATTTTGATTTCCGCTAAATATTAGAGTAGATTCATGTCATTTGTTACAGCATATCACATAAGTTTTTGAATCTACAATAAAAATATAAATGGTATCAGAGTAGGAATTTTTTGGGTTGTGACTTTGCATAGCATATTTGAAATTGTTTGTGAAAATTTATCAAAAACAAATTGAAGATATTGATTCCTAGGGAAAGAATACCCAAATTCAAAAACCAAGTTGATTGGATCATAGTTTGGATGAGGGAGATATCACAAATTTAAAATAAACTCTTTTTTTAGAATATTTTGTGATGGCGGGATAGTTATAGAGTGGATCTAGGTTTCTAGAGTGCCTAGAGAATGTGATATTTACCAAAAAGACGATTTTCCTTAGACACATCACCATGAGATAGATGAAACAAATCAATGTGCATGTCAAAAACCTGTATTCTCTCGTGGTCGAAGATGCATGCAAATCCTTGAGAAGCAAGGAAAAGATTAGAGACTTGGTGGTTGAGAGGGATCATGAATTACCTATCAACATGCGGCCTCAGATGCAACAACACAAGGAGCCTCAACAAGTTGTGGAGCAGCCACAATTACAGAAGCAAAGAGGAGACCGAGTGGAGGCATCCACTCAAGAAGAGACCTCCACTAGGCGGAATTTCCTGCCAGTTGGGCATAGTGAGTAAATGCAGCCATACCTCCAGGTGAGAGGTGGGGCAATGTGAAGTAATATTCCCAGGAGGGAAGAAATTTGGCTAGTGTCCATTGATATTTTTGTCTCATGGATCATTACCTTTCTACGGAAGCACACAACATACAATAACATGATGGATCAATGGAATTTGATGCAGTCAGATGTTAGAGTGACAGAGGCAAAGACTAGCAGTAGTTAGATACTAGGGAGCGCAGAGTAAAGTCAACAATAACACATAGTTTTCTGTAGACAGTACATTAGCTAGTAGCAATCAAAGACTCTAGTGACAGATGCATCATAAAGATTCAGTTCAGATGCTATTTCAATTTCTGAAGTTGTAGTAGCAACAACACTAGAGAGAAGTGTTGCATGGAGAACAATATCACTATCAGTGAGATACTAAAAAGTGCAGATAATGTTTTACAATACAGCAGTTGGCTCAGTGGTAGATTCAACAACAACATAGGTTTCCTAGTAAATAGTTATGAACATTGCAATACCAACAACAACAGTGGTAAGTGTTGCATGTATAATATGCAAAGGGTCCTATATTGGGATAGAGTTGAATTCCTTTCGTGTTGAGAGGGAGTGTTGAAAATAAAAAGAAGTGTTAAAAATCGCATCAAGAAATTCTAAATTAATTTGTTCTTGAATTAAATTAGGAATTAAATTGTAATTTTATTCGCATAGCAACATGTAACAGTTAACTTAATTGGCTCAATAACTTTGAGTTGGAAGTCTATCTAGAGTCATGTAGAGTGATTCCATAATTTTAGGGGTATAGGTTGAGTTCTTTTGTGTTGTAATTAATTAAATCGCTCTAACTAATTTATAGTAAGTTAAAATAGTTCAATCAGTTGGAGGGATGAGTAGGAGGTCTAGTGGTAGGGAGCAGCCTCAGTGCAACTTCACTGCTCCACCGGTTAACTGAATATTCACTCATAAATAACTCAAGCATGTCAATTTAGAGGAAGACCCAATTGAGATTAGAGTTCAGGGACAATGTACTATTAGTTTTATAATTCTCCTTGTTGTGCAGATGATTGCACAAGTATGGTCTTGGAAGGCTAGGAATTTGGCTAAGTGTTGGCCAAAGGCAGTCAGTTAGGGAGAAGATAGAAAACACTTGTGTAGGTTGAGTTCAAGGTTGAGTAGAGCATATTGTATTCACCCAAGGCTTGTTTTTGAAGCAGAGAGATATATTATACTTGTGGAAGAATTGTTTGGGGATGAACAAGCATTGTATTTTCTTCTCAAATATTCTAGTTAATGTAATATAGATAGTCAAGGTTTTGAGAAGTTTCTTTCCCCAGGAAAATATTGCCTTATGTGCATTTGAAATTCTTCCTTTTGTGCTTAGTGTTTTCATCGATCAATTTTTGTTTTCATTGAAGAGTAGAGTATATTCTTGTCATTTTCTTAGCATATCACATAAGTTGTTGAATCTACAATAAAAACCTACACTAAAAATAGCTTAGATGATGTTGTTTAGGGATAAAACTCTTGGGAATGAAAGAGGGAAGCTTAGGTATTTGTTAAAGATGATGACAAGGGGGGAAAGGATGTTGATTGATCCCATTAGGAGGCCTATTGATCAGATGCGAAAAAATTTCCTATAATATATTGCCCCTTAAAGCGCAAAGTCAAAAATGATGATTGAATTGCTTTACCTTGTGACAAGTTAGGATCAAGAATAACCAGTGAGCTTCATCTATTACAATAAATTTTCATCCTTACATCTTTGTTGTTGAGGGAGGGATACCCATCCTCAAGGCATAGGTTGACATAACACGTACAATGATCATAAGCTTAACTTGTATAAGGTGAATGAAATTGAATGGGAAATTCTTTAAGTAATTATAACAATAGAGAACATCTTAAATATCAATAATTTTATCCTTTGATAAAAGTTCCTCGAGATTTAGAATCTTGCTCAGGGTTGATTGGTTGCAAGAAAGCATATAGTACACACCAATATGAGATTGGGTGGAGAGCTCAAGTCCCAATCTCAGTTTCCAGGTTCATATTATAAAACATAATTATCTCCTTATGTTCATATACTTTGAATGTTATATATTTGTCAAATATGTTAATCAAGATTGGATTCAGTTAATGTTGAGGAGTGACGATTCGTATGTGTATGGATAATGATAAATTCTATTTGATTGATAAACAAGGACTAACTCTTGGATGTGTGATGAGTTAATGGTGGCTAATGTTTTACTTTCATTTACTATTTCACACTTTCCATTTTGTTTATAATATGTTTAGAATGATATTAATGAATGTAATTTCTTTTATGAAATGGTGTTGTAGATTCCCTAAACATTGCTTTCGGAATGGGTTGATTCCTATATCTAATCTAAGAATAATTTTATTTGATTGTATTAAAATAAATGGCTATATGATCTTGCTACTATTTCCTGAGTTAGAATATTGTTTGTTTTTCCTGAGCATGAGGAGGTGGCTATATCTTTGTTCTATGTAATATTTTGGCTATAGAGCATTAGATATTACATTGAAAAACTGGCGGATGATAGCTTTTCGTATCATATGTGTGTGTGTGTGTTTTTATGTGTACATTAGAAGGATGGTTCCATTTAATCTCTAGAAGGAATTTTTTTTTCTATTTTATGTATATATACTTCTATTTTTTTTTCTATTTTTTGAGACTACGCAAACATTAGGAGGGATAGCCCTGGGTTGTGGATATGTATACATGGCTGAGACAATACAAGTTATGGTGGGATGCGTTGTGCATATGCTACACACACACATGTGATCTGGAATTTATCCAGGAAAAATAATTAAAGGTATAACAGATTCATGTGCATGGATGTGCCTATGTTACTTATGCAACAGATCGATAAGATTGCTAGAATACATAGACACTGAGGCAATTAGATAAAACATAACAATCAAACATGTAAAAAAATAAAATTAATTAGGAGTTCACCCAATGCTCTTGGGCTACGTCTCCTAGTATAGCTTTTCAGTGGTGGCCTCTCTATTACGTTTTCAGGTAGAGCTTTTACAACAGTGAGCTTGATTCAAGACTCACTAAATAGAATGGAGTCAGTAGGAATGGAGTGCATAGACTCTCCTTACTGAAACCCAACCTCTGAGGGTCACATTAGTATGACAGGCCTATGTCGAGGAGTTTGCTTGAACCTTTGAAGCCTTCAATGGAGTACACAGACACTCTTTGACTCTCTCTCGCTCTGTCTCACTCGATGCTACCTTCATGTCAGCTTGGCTTCTAGTCTCTGTTCTCTACCTCTCTGTATGCTCTCGCTTTCTCTGCTTCTGTCAGTTTATGGCTTTAAAGCCAGTCTGTTCTTTTGACTGTTCGTTTCCACTTCCCGGCCTTCTGGTTTCCTTTCCTCTGTCTGTTCAAATTCCTCGGTTCTATGTCATCATCAGTGGGTAACGCCTCGCAGGGAGGTGGCCACCTATTTTCTAATGAACTGGGCGTCAGATTCCATAAATCATATTCGAATGGTTTTTAAATCTGTTTGCTTCAAGATTGCCCACGAACACGAATCGTTTGCCAACTGATCATCCACATTGAACTTCAAATCCCTTGTCATCTTGCTTTCTAACTTGTCAAATCCGGTGAGTCATCAGGACATATCTCCACCATCGATCTAGGTCCCCTAGATCCTACAGTCATCTTTCATATCGGGCAAACAGGTTACCCATCCGATGCAGGCGGTTTTCTCTCTCATCCACCAGACATGTGTCGCTCGATGTGTGGCATTGGATGGGACTCAATCAAAACTTCTTACCACCTCGAAGCCTTCCGATATCCTGCTGGTTTTGGGGAATCTCGTGCTATGGAACTGAAACAGTTACTTTTCTAAATTTTGTAGCATTTTCAGGTCCAGGCACTTCAGGGATTTCCTTCATTGAGGAGATGCCCTGCGATATGTGATTAGCATTTAGCACTAATCGCGTATCAGAATCCACATCTGTTTCGCGAATTAGCCTTCGGTTATTGCCAATTTTGTGCCATTGCACTTTACCATGGGCCAACGGTCTACACTCTTGACCGAGGGTCCTCATTGCTCTGCTCTGGCCACAACTGCAATTGTTATGAGGATTCCTTCTCATGGTTTCAATCTTTTCTAGGACTTGAATCTCTTAGCATAATTTGAAACAGTCATGAAAGCTCAAAGAGTTTCTAGGATCCAATTTGGATCAACATTTTATTATCATACAGGAGCAAGCCATATAAGTTTAAGGCAAATAGAAATCATCCCTACTATTAATATGTCTGTGTGTGTGTGTGTGTGTGTGCATTTTTCGGTGTGTGGATAGTGTCAAGTTTGGCCAAGATCTTCTTCAAGCTTAGAATATATAACAAGGTGCATATATGTATATGTGAATATGAATAAATATATATTTTGATATGTACATGTATATATTTGGATGAGCTTGCATGTATACTCACATATGTTTTTCCGCTAGCCTTGGGTGATGGCCAGTAATTTCATACTTATAATGGATGAGAGTTGGAAGTGCCTAAGCATTCAGAGGAATGAAATTAAAGCCTTATCAAACTGTTTGATTAGGTGTCATGACCAATATCATATGAAGAGGATATGAGCTTTATGTAACAATGTTAACTTATAAATAATTAAAGTTAAGTGTAACAAATGTGAGTTAGGGAAAAAAACACCTAGAGATAGACATAAGAAGTATTCTATTAAGAAATTAGAGTATAAAATGATGGATTAGGCTTATGAGCCACAACAATCCAATGTAATGATTTTTTTTTAAGTAAAGAAAATATCTATTTCGGTTCATAATCATTTACTATACATTATGGTGTAAGTGGTATAGTTTATATATTATACTTTGTTATACTGATGTACAACATGAATTTGGGGTATACTTAAAATTTAAGTTTATGTTGATAATGGTCATGGAAACATATGTTCCATATTTTCTTCACCAATGTATGTTTTCACCCTATATACAAATTTCTTGTAGAAAAATTCTAAAAACAATAAAATAAGCAATGATGAGAATATAAAACAAGTACACAAAGATTTTCCCATGGATCCTAGAACCATGACTACTAGATTGATTTTTCATTATGTTCCTTTCAATGTTAAAATACATATATATACATTATAAAGCATTCATAAGCCCGAATCCATTAACCCTAGATTAGAACATAACCATAGTTCCCTTGACAAGATCTATAAAATACCATTGGTAGAAAACCATCATGCCCCAAACCGTGTGCAAAACCCATGGAAAAAACCAAAGGTAGGGCTTTTCACCTAAAATAGGGTCCAAAAAATATTTCCTGGGGCGCTATCCCAGGCCCCGTGCACGGGGCTACTGCCCTGTTGAACGCTCGAAATTATTTACCTATAACATTATAAGGGAGACCAATTAGTCGGTAACTTAGAGAAATTTCTTTTCCAATGAAGTAGTGGTTTTAACTGGCTAGATTACGTTCAATTACCTTGTCTCTATCTCTAATGGCTTATTGTATGACCTTCATCTACCAATAGAGAAGAGACATCAGATCGATTCTCCTTGCTGATCAGGAAAGAGAATGATCCTTCAGCTGACTTTGTGGCTTAGCCAAACCACTCTAAAGACAACCTCTTTGATGAGAGGACTTCTAAGATGTAGAAACTAAAATTAAAAAGAAAATTTTAACTAAAAACGCAGTAATCCTAGTCCTATCTCGATTGAAAATAAGAGTAGCCTTTCTTGCAATCAGGAGAAAGCTAAAATGACAGGAAAATAAGCATGTTGGAATTGAAATGAGATGAAGGAAATAGACTAGGGAAATAGTTCACAAGATCTAATCCTTGTTAAAGAAGACATAAACAACTAAATGCCTAATAAATAGTTACCTAACACTTAAATATAAATAACTCCAATTCATAATAAATACATGCATAAGAAATGAAAGATTCATGCCAAAATACTAAAATAGTTCTAATAGAATGACATGTAGAAAAGCAGGACATCTATAAATTTAAACTGTTAGATAGCTAGCTAGCCTAAGTAAATAAAAGTTTATTCTTATACAATTTCAAGTTTTCAAGACGCATTTATGATTAATCATGCAAGATAGCTTGATCAAATTTTAAATGAGGTAACAGGTAACATTTAACAATGCTACTAAAGCCAACTAATCTACTTAGACACCAGAAATATATTTGAAAGTTGGATAATTTATTTACAATAACTAATGCAAACAATAGTGTTATGCAAAAAATTATAGAAATAAATCTTATTATTGATATCAAGCAAGTTACATAAACCTCATAAGATTACAGTAGTGCAAATCCCCTGCTCCTACTAAGATCGATTCTCTGTCTGCAGAGAAAGGCTTAGATCCCACTACAGTAGTGCACTTGAGCGTTGAACTCCCTCTCAACCAAGCTATAAGATCCTATATTATTTGACCTCTCTCCTGGATTCAAATCCTTTCGACTCAGCCCAAAGATGAGTATTAAAAACCAAAATAGGAAAATGCAATAAAATCTCTTTATCTCTCAACATCATAGTTAATTAAAATACAATGAAACATAAATATTTCTTTGGTTGGGTTCCGGTTGAAAATGGTATGGAAAAGTTAAGAAAAAACCTCTCTTTTGCTTGCACAATGATAGGAATGATCTCACTTGTTTCATGCTTGTTTCGAACCGATAAGTGAAATTTCACGTGAGGTAATCCTTTGACAACTAAATCAATGATATTTTTCCAATTAGGATATTATTTTTCCACTAGGACATATTTCATTAGAGATAAGATAATTGACCAGATCTATTTCATTATCAAAATTCATGAAATCTTATTCGCTATTCATCCGCTTCATCTCTCCACAAGTTTGCTTCTGGACACTTGGCAAACTATCTTTAAAGATCTATTATAAAACAAATCTTTTGCATCAGGCCTGATTGACTCTCTGTTGCAATAGAAATCATGGTAATACTTGTAACGTGTTATTTCTTATTAAATGGCGAAAAAATATATAATAATATGAAAAACAAACTCTATTTACTCCCAAAATGATATAAACTAAGAAGATTTTTTTTTTAATATGACAATGTCCCATAGGAGGTGACAAGTGGCAAGGGGAGATGTATATTAGGAGATGGACATTGGGGATTTTGATGGCATGCTCTGGAAATATTACGATAGATGGAAAACATGATATGCAACAGATGCGATAATATATTAAATCATTGTGATAAATCCCATTAGATCTGCAACCCTATCTGAGGTCAGAAGATTAGGTTTTATCATAGATTTTAGATGTGTGCCCTTTCAAAAGTTACGAAATATAAGATTGGACCTGATGTTTCAATAAACTAATGCTAATAGTCATATCGGATCTAGAGGTAGCGAGATATATAAGAAAGAATGACATCAGAAATTTTGGAGGGAGCATTGTTGTGATATGACGTGGCTATCATAGATTTTCCCGATATCGTAGATTAGAGAATCGAAGGATACAATATATCAAATATATCAGAATAAGGATAGTATCATAAGTATCAGAGTGAAGATATTAGAATTTCTGATATGGAACGGTATCATCATATCAGAAAGTATGGTTATATCACATATCAAAAGATATGAAAATCGTAAGTTTCAATTGTGCACAATAATAAAACTATGATATTGCAATATCTACAATATACAGGAGTGGAGTAGGATGTGGCATGTGGGACCAGTCTTGCGCCATGTTATAATACTTTTGGCCACTTTATGATAATATTCCAATATACCATATGCCATTTTATATGGATCATACTTGGGTATCAATTTTATTATTTGAAATACCTACTTTATAATATGGCTCAAACTTGGATATCATGGATTTCAAAAGGATTCTCCTGATGTAAAAGTCCTGATACCATAAATATCTGATTATGATTTATTATATATGTCGAATTGTTTTGTAATTAAGGCTTAAATCCTATACATGATTCTTGGTCTCGGTGGGTAGTTAATGAATTAAAAATTATTTACAAATAAATATTTATCAGCATAGGTAAATATCTACAAAGAAATTATAACTTATAAAACAAAAGGTAAAGTAAATAAGATACATCTTATAAGGCCAAGGGAGTTAAAATTATCCAAACTTCAATTGGGCACCATTTGTAAACCAAATAACCGAATGAGATCATACACGTTTTGAGAGGAAGATAGGAACATATTGAACTCATTGAAGCAACCCAAATTCCCAAACATAAAAAATGAAATGATCAACATTAAATCAAAGGGTCCCCATTATGAAATTTAAGTGAAAATTTGGGGATGTTGGGCTTTCCGTACAACACTAGCGACACACTGGCAAGGACTAGTTATCTCTGGTTAAAGATAATGAACTTTAACTTACCAAAAGGTTAACACTATTGGAGTGTTCGTGAAACAATAAAATGTACAACATAAATATATTAAGGAATATGATTTTGAAGAGCTAAGTAGTAAAAAGAAGACTTGAGTAAAAATCATGAATCCAAAATTTGGAAAAATGTTATTTTAAAATTACCTCATATGACAAATAGAAGAAAGTACAGATAGGAATTTTTTTATAAAGAATATATCCATTGTTATAAATGGCCTCTACCATCGCTTTGCTACCAGCGAGCCTATACAGTACCTTGGCAAAGTTGTCTTTTATGCCATACAAGTCTAGCCTCACTGCCAGCGAGCGCCCATAGCCCCGATGGATTTACATGTATTTCCCATGCTACCTCTTTTAATGAGCCTTTCGATAAGCACATTTAAGCTTTTAGTTTATGATGTACTTGAGTGAAAGAGGTGGGATGGTAATAGAGACTTATGTTAATAGATACAATACTTTCGTAATGTTGACTCAAAATTCTTTTCCCGCAACCATCAATCAATTTCTTTTATAAAGTGGATAGGTGGGAGGGATCCATTGAGTTAAAATCAGTTAAGTTATTTCCTTGAAAAGGTAAACTCTATCACTTAGGAAGGTTGTGTGTTCCTCCACAAAAAATATTTAAAGCAATAAGGTCTTATGTTTCCATACAAATATACCTTTAATGATAAATAAAATTCACTGAAACGGACAAAGTAAAGATTTACCATGTATGCCAACCATTGTTGGGTGGGTAAAACGCCTTTCACATGAATCATGGTGGAGTCACCAAAATAAAAGCATAATAAATGACAAAAAAAGAAATAAATCTAGACTAAAATGAAAGAAGAAAAAAAATCCAATCATGTCAAAAATTAGGAAAGGAGAAGGTGAAAGAAAACCCCAAATTAAATTAGAAAAAAAAAAAAAAAAACAAAGAATAATTACACAAAAGTATCAACATAAGAGTAAAATAATATAAGAATGCGAACATTCATTCTATTTTGAGATATTGATAAATTTTATCTTGCAGAGTTATAAGAAATGAGCCTCTCAAAATGTAAAGGGTGAATAACAGTGTTGAAAGATAATAGGCTAATAAGAAGCCTTTGTCTGCTACAAATTTTCTTATTCCAAAGAAAACTCCTACATAAAATTATTTTAACCATTTTCTAATAAAATAAATGCTTTAATAAAATAGATTAAAGGTTATGAAACCACTCAGTTTAGCTGATTCAACGAGGATCACTATTTCTTCCCCCAAAAACCTCAAGTCTCCAAAATCAAGCCAATGAATACTTGCAAAAAGAAACAAAATAGAAATAAGAAATAAACTGTGAAGAAAATAAAATCAAACAAGAGATGAAGATGAACTTATTAATACATACGTGGAAGAGTTTTGACTATAAGTTTACCTCGTGAATCTTCAAGTTCTCCCATGCATTTCTCAAATTTCTCATATGTTCAAAATCATTTACTTATTGAGTCAAAAATGCTAAGTAATGAACTTTCAAATTGCATCCACCTCAAATTTATGATCCTTTTTAGAAATACTTGGGAATCAAAATTTGCCAAGCCATAGAAATTCCTTGGAATTTCTACATATATGATCAATGTGATGAAGTTTTACAAAACTAAGCCAATGAGGCTTTCACAAGTATGTATGATCTGATTTTGTAAGAAATTTGATATGTTCCAAACCACTTTTCTAGAAAATGAAAAGAAATGCCAAGAAAAACTCAGATTCATTACTTGCTTATTAAAAATATGAAACAGTTAAATACATGCAAACATAAAAGGAATCTAATCTAAATTAATTTACTCTTATTGCTAATTGAATGGAAGGAAACATGACTTGGTATAGTCATGCTTCCAATGTAACCATTCTCTTATTTTGTTTCGTCCATATATGTATAAATAAAACATCAATAACAAAAATAAAAATATAATTAAAATAAGATAACTAAATTTGAATGCAAAATGTACATTTACTCCTAACATATTTACAAAAAGCAGCTTATTTACAATTACCTTCCCTGGAAATGTCCCTTCCAGTTGAATTTCAATCGGATCATAGTGATCTCGATAGATTTCAATTAATGGTTGGGAGAGGTTCAAAAGAGGGGATGACATGCCAGATTGTGGAAATGAACTTTTAAATACAATGGCTTGCAAAAAAAATGTCAGTCTTATGTACATATGTTAAATTATTAATAACCTTTCATGTAAGAGAATTTTCCAAGTATCATTCAAATGAGTCAATGGAGTATGGATGAAATTTTGATAGATTCAACAAAAGATCCTTAATTGAATTAGATTGTTGGTCACATTGCGAAAATACAATCTCTTATTGACACTTGTTTTGATAGAAATGGAACAAGTGATAAGAGATGAACATCAATTTAAATTGGAAGAGTAATAACTCTTAATATTCATGATTATAATTTTAACCTTCATTTTCGCATTAAGGAAATGTATCAATTGATTTTTCAATACTAAACCACTCAATATTCCAGCAAAATATATATAAACACTGAAAAAAATAGAAAAAAATGAAATTAATCAAAATAAGTGAAGGAACAAAAATAAAATAAAATCACTATTTGAATTAGTAATACAATTATTGTTACAATATAATTGGGATTGACTTGAAGTAATTTCCGATTCACAACGATTGGCCAAAATAATGGAATTAGAATGATTTCCAAAAGAAAGTGTTGGGACTATGAATATGAGTGAGAATTTGAGCATCATAAAAACTATAGATTGGGATGGGCTCTTGAATAATGAAGTCATGAGTATTATTAATTGTTTGAGTTGGGAACTAGTTGCAAAACTTTTTAAGTTAGAGTGTTCTTGAATTTCACATTTGATTTGAATTTTATCATTACGATTCATTTGAGAAGAAGAAAAATCAAGATCCTCAATGTCAGAGTAACTATCATAAATGACTTCACAACATTCTCTAGAATTCTCTTCAATATCATCTGATGTATCTAAACAAGAAGGAAAATGAAGCACATCTTCATTAATGCCACAATATTGATCAATGAATGATTCTCTATCTTGATAAAAACTAATTGTGAATTTATTGATATCAACCTCTCTATTTTTTGAAATAGCATTAAGGTAAAAAGGGGATAAATTGTTGTTAACAAAAATATCACAATAGAGGTGAAAATGAGAATTAGAAGCAACGGAATTCAAAATATCTCTATTTGTGAATTCTTGTACATTTTATTCATTGCAAATTTCAAATTTATGATAATTTATTTGTCGACTTCTGCTTTCTTGAAGAATATTGTTTGATTTCCCTGAATTTTTCTTTTGATCAACATGATCAAATTCAGAAATTTTTACAATAGATTGCATATTCTTCGTAACTTCAATTTCTTCTTGTACTTGTTGATTTATAATATGATTTTCTGAATTTAATTCATAACGATTTTGATATTTCATAGTAGATGGTCATTCAAGATGATTGTTGTTATATTCTCGCAGCTGATTATCAAATCCTTGCAAGCTTTGTGAGAATGGTTCATCAACATGATTATCATTAAAAATATAATAGTTGTGTACTAGATTTAGGAATTTATCATACATGGCTAAGGCCACTTCATCGTGGTCAATATGCAACTCTAAATAATTTTTTTTGATAATAATATTAGAAGTTGAAAAAGAGTCATACAAGTTTGCAATTGTTACCTACATATTTGAATCTTACAAGTTTGCAATTGTTACGTACATGTTTGGAAAGCGAGGAAGAGAAAAAATATATTCAAACCAATCTATCAATTAAATTTTTGAAGTTTTATCTTTAGCTTTGAATCTTAATAAAATTAATTGATATCTAATAGTAAAATATAAGAGACATTGATTTTCAAATTTTCGTAAATCTTCAAATTCATCACATACCCATTCATAATCATAATGATCAAATTGATAAAGGAACATTGTCATAAATTGATCTCAACTGTGAACAGAGGGAACTAGAAGAGATTAACACTAGTTTCTGGATTTTCATGAGAATCTAAGAGTAAAAATCCTGCATAACCTTCATCAATATCATGATACGTAGAATTTGAATTTTTTTGAATAAATTGTAAGGCATGATCAAATGCAGAAGTATTCCTCTTACCATTAGACTTTACCTTTGAAAAGTGTCTTACTATTTATGGTGGAGTATTATAAGGTGCACGTTCAGAGATACAACTCGAAAATGGAAGTTTGAGAGGATGCATTTATGATTAAAATAAAACTTCAAAATAAAAAATTTCTGAAAGACAACAAGTCTTTAGGCCCTCCTTCTAGCATAAAAAATGTTGAAGGCTAGAATTTTTGTGCCTACAACATTATAAGGGGGACGACCCAGTCGGGAACTTAGAGCAATTCATTTTCTATTGAAGTAGTAGTTCCAACTGGTTAGATTAGGTCTAGGTAACCTCGCTCTATATCTACTGGCTTAAAATATGACCTTCATCTACCAATAGAGAAGAGACATCACATAGATTCTCCTTATTTATTTGGCAACAAAATGATCATTAAGATGAGTTTGTGGCTAAGACAAACTACTCTAAAGACTACCTCTTTGATGAGAGGACTTCTAATATGTGGAAACTAAAATTAAAATTACATATTTAACCTAAGATGCCTTTATCGTAGACCTATTTCGATTGAAAAAAACAATAGTCTTTCTCTCAATCAAGAGGAGGCTAAAAGGATGGGAAAAGAAGCATGTTGGAATTGAAATGAGATAAATTAAATAGACCAGGGAAATATTTCATAAGATCTAATCCTTGTTAAAGTAGATATAAAGAACTAAATTCCTTATAATAGTTACCAGACACTTAACTATGGCAAAGACATGATTTCAAAGGCAAAGAGATCAAAATTGTTGTAGGACGACCGTCCCATTGCCACAACTTATCTGGTGGTCACTTTCAGTTCCCTCACTCTGCTTCTCAATTCCTTGCCATCTTCTTCCATAATTAACATTTTCATGACTCTTTCCACATCATCATTGGTGACCAACCAATTATGTTAAACTCTTTGCGGTGTCTCCAGCACAATATGGATCTCGTCCCCCACAAATTTAGAGTTGAAGTGCTACTCTCCGAATAACAACCACGAAATCATGGAACACTCGTAGCGATCGTTTCCAGCATGATGTTTCATCCATAGTTGGAGACAAATCCAGTAGTAGTGAGATGTGCCAGAATGCTCAATTGTAGCACCCATCCAAAAACAATAAACCCTTGTTTCTTCTCAACCATATGACCATGGAAGTCGCTGGGAAGGAAATCCTGGGCCGACAAGAACACCTTCGATCCAGAGTAAGACAATGTTCAGAGAACACATAGGAAATTCACAATGCTAGCCTCTAAACCCATGGCCAATTCCTTAGTCTAAGCATTCGAAATAGAATTATCACTGCCAAAAGAAATGTAAAGCACAAATTGTCTGCCTCTGTCTTGATCCAATCCAAGCAATATTTTGATTTTGTGTTTCCCGTTTCGTGTGCAGAGGCGATTCTCTGGGTTTGTCTTGGAAAGCCTCAGGTGGAAGAAAAGGGCATATTGTTTGCACAGTACAATTGAATCTCTGAAAATTCTCCATGGAGGACCTATGGAAGCAGAGGGCCTATTTATTCAATATTATCATTAATTTTATCACCAATTTTTATTCAACATCTATAAAAAATATATGTTTAACAACAATAATGACTAAAAAGTTTACAAAGTTCGGCTTTATAGACCAGATAACTGTCCTTTTTGTTTTTAAGAATTGATTATTCATATTAATAATAATGTGATATAAAATAAAGTTATATTTTAGTTAATTTTTAAAATTTTTATACTATGAAATGTATTATTAATTAATTGTGTTTAAGTTTTTTGTGAATTGATTTTTATTAATAGTTATATAATTATAAAAAATAAAGTACATTTAATTAAATATATTTTAGAAGACTTTATTATTTAAATTTAAAATTTGATTTGAAATATAACCATAATTTATTGAGGTTATTTGTATTTCTTTTAATAATATAAAAGTTACATATGTCAAAGAATCTGAACTTGAATTTAGACTGAATGAGCAAACATTTTTCATTCTTATTACTTATATATATATATGTTTAATTTATATATTACCTATTTTTATAATTAATAACCATAATAATATATTTAAAATAATATTATAATTTAAAATTACTTTATGTGTGTGTGTGTTTGATATATATATATATATATATATATATATATATATATATATATATATATATATAGCTAATGATAATGTGAAATGTCTGATAATGTAAGTGTTTTGATGCCAATCATGATTTGGCACCTATATAATTTGATTATTCATTTATTTTGAATAAATACATTACTTTAAATTTATTAATTTAAATCCATATACAATTCATGAGTATAAAATATAGAAATTACCTATTATTTAAAATAAAAAAAAATTTAAAGAAAACCCTAACAATATTTCATTTATTTTAATAATTTTCTAAGCTAAAAATAATACTACCAAATTTATATACAACTAGCACAACCGCATCCACGCGTATAAACCACATTTAATAATGTGGTTGTGCTAGTTGACAACCAAAATTTGTGGAGTGGAATCATTGAGCATGGTTCGTCATGGTTGGAAACGGTTTTTGAGCTTGACCGGTTTTGAAAATGGTTGACCAAGGTTGGTCGTGGTCAGTCTTTAATATAATATTATACCAAGATTACATTGATCTAATAATTTAACATTAATTTTGTCTATTTATACATCGTTACATTAGTGTTACTTTAATATTGACCATGCTTGACAATTATCAACCATGGTTGACATTGGTTGATGTTACTTTATTATTAATGTTAATTTTACATTAATGTTACAGAAATTGTTGCATTAATGGTTGAAGTGAGTCGACAAGGTGGATTATCGTTGAAGAAGGTCAACCATTTTTAACCTCAAGAGACCATGCTTCACATCAATTGACCATGATTGATAATGATTACCAGGGTTGACTATGGTTGAAGAAGGTCAACCATTGTTAAGCTAGAGAGGCCATGCTTTACCTCAATTGACCACGATTGATAATGATTACTAGGATTGACAAGGGATTAAGAGGAAAGATTATGGTTGACCTTCATTAACCATTGTTGATGATGGCCAGGGTTGGAATTTGATGGGAAAAATGCCTATCAAAACGCCTTCTGACCGTAAAATACGTTTAATAATTTTACATGGCTATTTCACACGATGTGTTTTGCAACTTCCAGAACATTTCTTTGACGATTTAATTGTTTTCAAAAACATCTTTATACCTAGTCACCTATTTACCCATATTTTCCCACAGTTGTCCTCTCACACTCTAGCAAGCTCGAACTCTTTGATGCAATTAATGAGATCCACCAATTTACATTCAATTCCACCATTCAGCAGGGAGTCATCTACCAAGGTAAAGGAATTTCCTGGGCAGATAAAATTGGTTGGAATCCAGGCTAAAAAAATTCAAAAAATCTTGTAGCAGCAATGTTTGAATCATGATTTTGATAGTGGAAATGGATTCAGCACCATCAAAAACATATAGGACACCTAAAATTTTGAAGTTTAACAACTATATCTTGGATTTACAAAATTCCTTGTCAGATTTTGTCTAAATATGACAGGAATTTCCATAACTTTTAGAGCAACTCCTCCACCTCGTTAGACTACAACATTCAAAAATTAGTAGTGATTGAAGTCAGTAACTATGTAGTGTTGTATCTAATGAATTAATTAGACATGCGAGTGATGCCATCATAGCATTTGAGATATTGGATTTCGATAGTCTAACTATTCTTTAGGTTATTATATGTGCATTCATTACGAAATCTCAACTACTCAAAAAATTATTGATTGGTCATTTAACTATAAAGATTAACCAATAAAAATATTGAAATTTGGTAGCAATGAAAACTAAATCAAAACGAGCGAACTAAATAAATCAAAACGAGGAAACTTGCAAAGATGGGTTGTGTTTAGGTTAAGAAGTTTTATGAAGGGTGACCTTTGTGTTGTGCTTAGGTTAGGAAATTTTATAAAGGGAGAATTATAACTTTACATAAGTTTCTGTGTTTTTTGGGCTATCAACATCTTGTGTATTTTTACTCTTGCTACTGTGTATTTTTAGTAGATTTTTGTGTTTTTTTGGGTGGAAATATTTTATGTATTTTTACTTTTGGTGATGTGTATTTTTATTATAAATTTTTCAAATTATTATCTATTTTTATTATTAAAAAAAATAAAAAAATTCATAAGTTACCTTTAATTATGGTGTTTATTCAACACAGATTGACCAATTATTTCATTTTTTTATACCACAACGAAATATATTTGTTTATTTTGTTTTTTCATTGTTCTTTCTAAATTATATTTTTAGCCATTAAATTTTTTATCATATTTTTAATTGTGTTGAACTGAAGTATGATTTATTATAATATTATACTAAAGTTCCAACTATGAGGAGATGATTAACTTCGCCTAATTTATTATAATGTTGTGATTAAATCCCAATTGAGGTGATAAATTTCACTAGCCTTTGGTTTTTATTTTTATGTTAATTATTTAATTTAAAATATACTAAACATTTCATAATAAATTTATGAAAAAAATGAAAATAATTTTAGTTTTAATTAATATTGCTTTGCCAAGAAATTCTCAATTAAATTTAGTCTCAATTTGATATGAGTTGTAATTATGACTGAGAAAGAACTAAATGAAAGAAAGTAGTTGAAAGTGTTATTCAAATGTAAGAGAAGGAAAATGAGTGAAAAAGTGTTTGATAAATAGAGTATAAACTATATATTATGGGATTTTATGAGATATAATTTTACATAAAAACTACGATGAAAAAAGAATTCCAACATCCCAAATATGTTAAAAATTTATGATGTAAATTGAGATAAATTTACATAAGTTACATTTTAGAGGAATTATGTCAATATGTGCTCTAAAATGATGAGAAATTGACAAATAAAACAAAGAAAGACAGGGAGTTAGGCTAAAATGATAAGAAATTAGCACACAAAACGAAGAAAAGATGGGAGTTAGTTTGAGGATGAGACATTAGGAGTGGGGTAGAGGAAAACCTTATAATTTCACATGAAAATTATAATATGCGCACCATGAGATGACTGAAATTACATGAGGGTGACATGATAGCCATTCCTAAGGTAAAGGGTAAGGATACTTTAAACTATGAGGAAGAGGATATAGTATCTATTAACTACACATTTACTATTACATATATGGGAAATAGGGACATAAATTATTAGAGAATATATAAAATTGTAATGTAGGATGGAAATCGAAATGTAATTTGATTAGCTTTGCCTTGTATCAACTTTTTTGGGTGGAAGTTTAAATTGTGATTTAATCAATTTTTCCTTAGACCAACATTTTAGGGTTGATTTCATTGGATTAGTTTTTGCTACAAGTTAATGATGTATGAATCACCTGTAATTGTATATATATGTTAATAGTTTCACTAGTTTCAATTTGGAAAGCGATATAATGGGATAGAACTTATTTTCAAAAGGGTTGTGTAATAGGATAAAACTTTATTTTCAAAAGGGGTTGCTTTGTTCAGCTGGGTGGAGTCCTCGTAGTAGCCCTCATGAGGGTTGGGATTCGACAACTTAGGTAATTAATGATACTTAATTGAGTCTAATTGGAATTAATAATAACAACTGTGTACAAATAGTAATTGAAGAAACATCACACAACCATAGCACACTAAAATAAAGTACTCACACACATAAAATAAATACCAGACATATAGGAAACTGACATGGAAGAAAAGGCAGAGAACCTTCAACATTCCTCACATTCTCATTATTAAAATAATGTTTATGATACATATAAATACATGAGGAAATTGGTCTCAAGATAGTACGTCTATCTTGGACACTTAGGTTGAGCAAATATCTCAACCACACACTAATCTAGGAGCCTAATTAGTTGGAGAGAATCTCTCAACCAACTAAGCCTAAACTGACTCCTAACCATGATGAACTAACTCAATCTAGAAAGGTAGGATTAAATAAAACTTTCTTGATTTTAATTAATTTAATTATTTGGACTTAGAATTGTTTTAAATGTGAGAATGAGGCTAACATTCACCCCCTCAATGATAAGTCCAAAACGAACAAGGAACCATCTTCCAAGTTCTCAAGTTGATCCTCAAAAAACACTGCCTGAAGAACCACCAAAGACGAATGCTCTAAAAAACTCAAATCTGAAGAGAACATGAATGAAATGCATGTCTGATTCATCTCAGTATGTTGCTTGAAAACTCCATCACGTGCCAAGCCGCAAAAGGATCCAACTTTCATTTTCTTGAAAAGAACATCTGATGTCCACTGTCACAATTTAATGAATTCTCACTGGCATATTTGTTGATGATGATTTCCCACTGGGTGAAGATGTCGAAAAAAAAATCAATGTTGCTTTTGCTGTGATGAAAATTGCTCCCTACAGTTTTTTTTGTTGATGCCCACTGGCTGATTTGAAGATGCCCATTGGCTACTTCGCTGATGTTGTCGAGACTTTCAGTCAGACAACCACTGTCAATTTTATTGACATTTCCCCACCTTTGTCAGCTGAAAGGAGAGACAATCATCTGCATTTGATATCTGAATTCCCCCCCTTTAGGTGTAGGAGAGTTTCACTATTGTACTCCCCCATTAAACGACACGAGAGTGCCATCATCATTTGACTGTTGGCTACAATATGTGTGAGTGAATCCAATTGTAAAACTTGTACAATATTCTGGCTGTGGATGACCATTCCCATGGATCAATCCATGAATAGTCAATTTTTAATCTGGTAGGTTGGTCTTGTTTGCATCATTTCTCTGATGAATGATTCTGCTTGCCACAATGGTGACAAGGATGGAGATCAAAACACTAATCTTCCAGATGACCGGTTCTTTGACAACGAGAACATTTTGGTTTGTCAACAACTTGAGTTTGCATGCATTTCTGTTTATCTGCGCTTTCATATTGTGTGCATTGATGTCTGTCTGCAACTTGCAGAGAACTTGTTGAGGCAATGTGTTCAAGTAATCCATCATTGACAAACTGAATGCGCTTTCGATAATCAGGGATATGTAAGTTTTCGTCATCTTCAACATATCCTAAGCCGCGTCGATTTCAAGTAATTTGAATTTATTCCCATGTATTGATGATGGGTTTGGAAGAAAGTTGAACTGGGACAACTTCAACACTTGAAGCTGGTTGGATGTATGAGTTCGAATGATCAGCTGTATTTAGAAAAGATTTGGAAGCAACACGCTTCAATTGCAACTCAATTCTCTACAGTTGCGATTCTAGTTGAAGGAACTCAATCATTTCATGTGCATGTTGAAGATGCACTTGAATGTCAGCAAGATTGGTTTTTTTGATGTTCACCATGTCGTCAACTGATGATAACATTAAATTGTGAAGAATTTGGGACAGCTGAATGTGTGTCGTAATGTCGCCTTGCTTACTTCTAAGTCATGCTCGCTTATCGTAGATGTCATGCTTGAAAATTGCTCACTTCAGTCGATCACTAAAATGACATGCTCGATTGTACTGGTCGTTGTTTGCTAACGCTTCTAAAAACTTGCTTGAACTACTAATTGACTGCTGACACTTCGTGCTTTCTTCAATGTACTCACTAAATGTTCTTATTTTTAAAAAAGTAAGGGCATCAAACACTGCGAAAATGCACCCAAATGATAAATGATAAGTTCAATGTTCAAGTAACAATTGACTTGACTTAATGATGCACTTTAACAAATCAAATGAGGGTGTCGGTTACAACCGAAAATGCACCCTTACAATTGAGTTAAAAAATATTTATCAGCAACTGATACAAAAAGTGTTGATGATGTTGATTGTGATTGTATTTTCAAATGCTTGAGTGTGTAGCATCCTTAACTTGATGGCCTGAATTAGCTATTGTGAAATTTTGTTGCAGAAGATTACTTTTATCATGTCGATGATGTGACGCTCTGTGCTTATGAACTTAATTGATTATGGGATCTTTGATTTGAGGAGCTTGATCGATGACTTGTTTTGTTTTAACATAATAAAGAGAGTGTTTTACAAACTCGACTTCAAATCATGCAAGCATGTTCACGACACAAAATGTACCTATGATCCCCTTATTCAATTTCAGGCAGATCTAGGACATCATAACCACAAAAATATATGTTTTTATTGACTATGAATTACATCAAGCTTCACCTTCACAACATCGCTAATGAAATTCTTCAAACAATGAGAATGCCAAGCTTATAAATGATTGAAGAAACTTGTCTTCAAAAATTAAAGTACACTCTGCGAAAAACTTTCTTCAAAATACAACAATGAGCTTCCTTTTAAAAATCCTCACTTGTCACTCCAAATTTAGAAAATGTTGTACCTCTCCAAAATAAAAATTAACGCACCTGATGCACTAATCCATTTTCCCCATTGCATAAAGAATAATAAACACTCCTTATCTCTCAGCAATATTAAAATATGTCCTTATTACTCCAAAGATTGATATCACTTTATAAAAAAATCACTTTATGATGTAACTTAAAAAGTGAATTAATGTTTATGATTTTAGTTTATAAAAGTGAAATGAATTCGAAAATCAAAATTTTGTGCACACTCCCTTCTTGAAAAAAATAACACACACCTTGTTGGAGAGACTTTAAATTTGGTGGCCCCTCAGGAAAAGCCATTGGTCAAATTTCTGGAGGAAAGAGGAAGAAATTTGATGAGTGAGCTGGGCCGCGGTCTGGAAAAAGTAGATACACCAGAGCAGGTTCTGGTTCAGTGTTGATCGAATAGCCTCAGGGCAATTCCCAAGCACTTCTACAGGGGGATTGACCAAAAGCCCATTGGATTATGAGTCCAAAAAGAGGACTGAGTCACCTCAAGAGAGACTGAACAGATCTGAAAATTGACCAAGGTTTTGCATAGATCATGCCCTAATTCTGTTTCTAAACTGTCTCAAGAACACCTCCAACTCGATCCTAGGAGCACCGAAATTTCCATTCGAAATTGTTACAATTTTTACCTCAAAACAAATCCACACTAACTTAGAGTGATCACTGTTGCCTTTCCTTGGGAAGTCCCGGCCTGTATTAGGATATTTACCACCATTTTGCCCTAGAATGAATGCACATAGCCTCAGAAGGATACCAATTTTATTTCCTTACAAAGACTCGATCAGTCTCAAGAGATTGGTGATAATTTTGCCTCAGATCTTCAACCAAAACTTTCCTACTTTTCTTCTCAACGAAAATCCTTGACAATGACCCTTCAAAAATGCTAGAAGAGATAGGCCGAAAATATATCAACAACCTCTAATCAATAGTGAGTATCCAGATTCTTGAAGGCCTTTTCTTTTTGTGAACGAATCTGAGCGGATATGAGAGAATCAAATTTCTGCGACGGAGGAGGGAATGATGCATCCATATAAGATCTCCATGAATACCTGATCCACCATGCTTCCTCTAAGCTTTGTTCAAAGATTTATCTGTTGTCAGAAATGGATTCATTAGTTGAGCTCACTCATTACAGGTACACACTCTTTGTTGAGCTTCTGGTGTTTTCATAGAGTCGACATAAAATGTCTTTATGCACTAGATGGTTCTAATACTCATTAGCAAATAAAGACACCATGCTTCAACACAGCGACCACACTACGATCCATGAAGCCATATCTCTTAAATGCATAGGTCTCAATGCTTCTTCAGCTGGCTAACTTCTCTACACAGGTTTCTGATATAATCTCATGCAGGAAACCCACCCATAAGGCAAATTCCTCCATATACAACTATCGGGCATGGACTTAGTGGTTATATCCACACATCTCTATCAGAAGCGTTATAGATGCAATTTTACATTAAAAACCCAGTTATACAATCTTTATCAAATATAATGGATTACACGGGAAAACCCACTTCGAACTCATAACCGGAACTCAAAATTCATAAACTCGCTTCTATAAATCTTTCGGGTCTGCCTCTTCCATTTGTCTTATCACCTTCCCTCTGATCTCCACTTTACACATAAAGGCATAGAAAAATGTTCAAAAACTTAAAGGTCAGAATCTAAATTGAGTTAAATCCACTGTATAAACCCCATCAGGTCTGGATTGGAAATTAACCTTTGCGCATGCTTGTGCCCGATATCCGTCTGATCGTCCATTTGATGGATGGTCGTGATCAGCCGAGATTTCAATTTAATTAAACCACAGTTCATTACCTCATCGGGTCTGGCTTCAGGAAACTAATTATGGCTTTTGAGGCCACCTGATAATCTGCTTACCACCTTTGAAAATCGGCCTTCGATATTTAACGTCTTTCCGAAGTGCGATCAGTGATTTGATACCCGTCGTTGATCAACTATCCGATCCAACGGTCCACATTATATCGCAATGTCACAATCGGCATTTGGCAAGAGTTTATGCCCTGTCCATTCACACAGACTTCCGCTGATGCGATATATCAGTGTGATCACAATCTCAACTCCTTAATTCCTAAGTCCATCCCGCTTATAACAATCTTTGCCGATGCGATAAAGTGCTCTACTTTCCCTGATTAGATCTGGTTTGTTGATCTTACAGACCCAACGGCCACGATATCTTCTCGCCTATATTACTTCTTATTTGATTTCGCTTGTTTTTCAATGGACTTTGCGTTAAAAATGATTCTCTTCCATACTCTATTTTCAATCAAGATTTCTTATATAACTTCTCGTTGATATCTTTGGATAAATGACTGGGTATTAAAGCACTTAAGCACTGCTATTAACACTAAGGATTCCCATTTCTTTGAACACTGTTATTTACAACATCAGGCATAAAAACAGAGAAGAATGCCTCAGTTAATCTACAACCAAACAATATAGAGACAAGTAAGGGAATTCAATAGAAATGGCCATTCTCACACACCCAAAATCATTTATTCAATGTAACAAACTTATAGAGTTTCAGCCCTCTCGCTACATTACATCAATAAAAAGGCCATGTTTCAATCTTGAAATCCTCGATCTCTCCGCTCAGGTTTCTCTCAACATCTAGCTAACATATCTATCATCTCTAGCCTCTCCCTCGCTAACCTATCCAAACTCCGAATTATACAAAAAGATCACAATTTATACAAAATTGGATTCATGAGCCAATTCTAGTTCAGAACTAGAAATCTCTCACTGTCTCCTAAAAGGTCTCTTCACTTCCACTCTTTTCTAAACAAACGTTAAATCAAGCTTTCAAATTCCTCATATTCTATTCAAACCAAATAAATCTAACTGTTTGGCATGATCTCCAGACAGGGAGGATCAATCAACCACTATGTCCTTTTCTCATATTTGACAATAGATAAGCTCTCTCACACATTTAAATAAATAAAATTAACTAGTCTCTTATCTTCCAACCCCTTGTTAGTCACAATATGTGATCATGCTATCACATTGCTGACTATGTCTAAATGCCTCTGCATCAGACTCCCAAAGTTGAAAGCTTTCATGACATCTTGGTCATCTGTTTCTTCTACTGTCTATCCAGTATCCCAAACTTTACTTTGTAACTGGTGATTACTTTCATCATGTTGTTGATTCAATTGTTTTGCCACTATCACTTCTGTTCTTCCAGATTTCCAAATCTTATTTTTTTGTTTTCCTCTTTCCTTTCTAATACAAATTCCTCTTGTTAATTTCTCTTCCTTGATGTCCCTCTTCTCATCTGATTTCATCTTCCACAATTTCTCAACTTCCTCTTTACAATTTGTCTTTAACTAAACTCCACTGATATCTGCCTGCTGTACATTTTTTCCACCATTGAAATTATGAAATTTCTGTCCAATTCTTCTTCACCTATACCATTTACAGACTATTGTTTGTACTCTGCAACTTCTCTATCACTATCATCAAAGATAATCCTTTCCTCTATGTTATCAGGTTCATCTAATAACCTCCTAGAAAAATACGAATTTCTTGATAGTCAATAAGCATGTCATTTGCATATGACTCCTCCTTCCTATATAAAACAAAATTTCCATCGCAATTGTCAAGTCCAAAATAACTATGGCTTTCAATCTTCATAGGTAATTCAGCCATCAACTCTTTATACTATCCTTCTGCATAAGTTATGAAATTGTCATCAATTTCCATTTCCATACTTTCCTCTCCATTATATAATGTTCCTTGTTCTAACATAAGATTATCATTCAACAATTCAATAGCTAGGATTTCTTGGAGCATATAATTATGAAGTATATTTTCATCCTCTATACTTATACTATTGCAACAAAATGATTCTATTTCATATTCTCCTACATCAGAAACAAAATTTTGGTTTTCTAAAGCTTCTTCATGGTTTACAAATTCATAAAAAGAATCCTCTTTAAAATCACAAAATTCCTGAAGTTTTGTATCTGTTAACATCGTCTTATATTCCCCATTCTGCTCTCAGAGTCCTTTGTAGTTTGATCTCCATCTATATCAAATTCGCTTCAATGCAATCATGCACATGCTGAGGTTACAACTCAATTTCCAAACCATTCTTTACAGAGCATTGAGCTAGATCTAATACCACAAATGACATAGGAAACCTGTTCATAAGGCAAATTCCTCGACATACAACTATCGATCATGGACTTAGTGATTATATCCACACATCTCTATCATAAGCATTATAGATACACTTTCACATTAAATACTTAGCTATACAGACTTTATCGAATATAAAGGATTACATGGGAAAACCCACTCTGAACTCATAACCAAAACTCAAAATTCATAAACCCGCTTCTATAAATTTTTCGGGTCCACCTCTTTCATCTGTCTTATCGCCTTTCCTCTGATCTCTGCTTTACATAGAAAAACATTCAAAAACTTAAAGGTCGGAATCCAAATGGAGTTAAATCCACTATATAAACCCCATCATGTCCGGATTGGAAATTAACCTTTGCGCATGTTCCCGCCTGATATCCATCCGATCATCCACTCGATGGATGGTCCTCATCATCCCAGATTTCTATTTAATTAAACCGTGGCTCATTATGTCATTGGGTCCGGTTTCTGGAAACCACTTATGGTTTTTGAGGCCTCCCGATAATCCACTTACCACCTTTTAGAAACCGCCTTTTCTATTTAACATCCTTTTGAAGTGCGATCAGTGATTTTATCCCCGCCTTTGATCAACTATATGATCCAACGGTCCACATTATATCGTAATGTTGCAATCGTTGTTTGCCAAGTGTTTAGGCCTGGTCCACTCACACAGACTTCTGCCAATGTGATCTATTGGTGTGATCGCAATCGCAACTCCTTAATGCCTAAGTCCGTCCCGCTTATAACAATATTTTCTGATGCGATAGAGTGCTCTGCTTCCCCTGATTAGATCTGGTATGTTGATCTTACAGATCCAATGGCCACGATATCTTATCACCTCTATTCCTTCTTATCTGATTTTGCTTATTTTTCAATGGACTTTGTGTTAAAAATGATTATCTGCCCTACTCTATTTTCAATCATGATTTCTTATACAACTTCTCCTTGATATCTTTGGATAAATGACTGGGTATTAAAGTGCTCAAACACTGCTATTAAAACCTAGGATTCCCATTATGCTTTAAATACTGTTATTCATAACTTCAGGCGTAAAAACAGAGAAGCATGCCTCAGTTAATCCGCAACCAAACAATATAGAGACAAGCGAGGGACTTCAATAGAAATGGCCATTCTCACACACCAAAAATCATTTTTTCAATATAACGAATTTACAGAGTTTCGGCCCTCTGGCCAGATTGCATCAATAAAAAGGCCCTATTTCAATCTTGAAATCCTCGCTCTCTCTGCTCAGGTTTCTCTCAACCTCTAGCTAACCTATCTATCCTCTTTACTCTCTCCCTCACAAACCTATCCAACCTATGAATTATACAAAAAGATCACAATTTATACAAAAGTGGATTCATGAACCAATTCTGGTTCAGAATTAGAAATCTCTCACTCTCTCCTAAAATGTCTCTTCATTTCCACTCTTTTCTAAACAAATGCTAAATCAAGCTTTCAAATTCCTCATATTCTATTCAAACCAAAAAAATCTAACTATTTGGCCTAATCTCCACACAAGGAGGATCAATCAACCACTATGCCCTTTTCTCATATTTGACAATAAATAAATACTCTCACACATTTAAATAAATAAAATTAACTAGTACCTTATCTTCCAATCTGTTGTTAGTCACAACATGTGATCATGCTATCACATTGTTGACTAGGCCTGAATGCTCCTGCATCAAGATCTCACATATTTCTTCTTCCATAGACCATACTCTAAATCTCTTGTTACAACATTCCATGAACATGAACACTCCAGGGCGCTGTGCTTTCATAAAACTTACTAATATTGCTATGCACAGTTCTATGCAGATTGTACAACTTCACACAATGCACAATTCATTCTTTTAAAAACTCACATACACCCAAAATCACTGTAAGCTCTGATATCACATGAAGAAACATCACACAACCATAACACACTAAAATGAAATACTCACACACATAAAATAAATACGAGACATATAGAAAACTGGTATGGCAAAAAAGGCAAAGAGCCTTCAGCATTCGTCACATTCTCATTATTAAAATAATGTTTATGATACATATAAATACATGAGGAAATTGGTCTCAAGATAGCACGTCTATGTTGGACACTTAGGTTGAGCAAATATCTGAACCACACACTAATCTAGGAGCCTAGTTAGTTGGAGAGAATCTCTCAACCAACTAAGCCTAAACTAACTCCTAACCATGAGGAACTAACTCAATCTAGAAGGGTTGGATTAAATCCAACTTTCTTTATTTTAATTAATTTAATTATTTGGCATTAGAATTGTTTTAAATGTGAGAGTGAGGCTAACAATAATATGGCTATGTACAAAAATAAAAATAACATGGTGACCTATAAATTAAATTAAAAATAAATGGTTGTTTAAAAATGTCCAAAATACCAAAAATTCACTTATGAAGAACTATATAATTTTATGTACAAGACTTACAATGAAGTACTTTTATTTTAATTTTTAACAATTAATTTGATTTTCAATTTGGTTATTGAGAAATTTTCATATAAAAAGATATTTTAAAATAGAAAATATGTTATAATTATTAATTATTTGGAAATAATCAGATTCAAAAACTCATTTGTGTTATGGTCATTTTGTATTTTTTGTTATGATGAATATGTGAAATTTTTAACATAATTGTGTTATAGAAGGGTAATTTTTTACTCAATTTTTTTTTGGTGAATGGTTTAATTTATTATCAAAGCATCCCTAGTGAAGGGTAAAATTAAACATAACCTCCTTTGACGGGTACTATGAGGATCTAAAATGTAAAAAAAGAAAATGTTTAACGGGTAAAAAAGAATCCAAATTCCAAGCCTAGTGATGGTTGACCATTGTTACATAGTTATAATGATGTTACATTAATATTGACCATGGTTGACTATAGTAGATATTACAACATCATGGATGGCCATTTAAAATTACAATATATGTATCATTAACAACAAGACCGTGCCAACAACAATGGCAACCAAAGTAGGTGATTACAATTCTATTGATGTGATTGCAATGGAAACTATAATAATCTGAAAATAAATATTTTCTATTTTATGGATGTGTTTGTCTAAAATTTTTCTTTGTTTATACTGTAGATTCTCCAATCCTGTAAATTTAATGATGATTGCAAAGGCACATAAATTTTGAAATTTTAAATATTTCTTGCAATAACCCAATAAAAGTTTGCATGATTGTAAGTTCTAAGATATAATATATGCTTGTCTCGATCTCCTGTCAAATTGGCACAGACTACCATTGCTTGCAATCCCCATAATCCCCAAGGCCTATGCTAATTTTGTAGGAATAGGGATATATATATATATATATATATAGATATATATATATATATATATATATATATATATATATATATATATATATATATATATATATATATATATAATATAGGGACTAGGTATTATACTACTAGTGTGGTATAATCCCTACTATTCTTGAGGGATAATATTGGTATTATTATATAGTCCCAATAGGGGATATCCTTATTCTAGGGGCATAAGATAAGAGATAATGGCTCTATTCCCTAATCGCTATCCCTCCGCTAGGATATCCCCTTAATATATACTATGATACCAATAGGGACTATCTCAATAGTAATCCCTATTTCCCCTATATACTTATAATTTCTAAGTATTAGCCCCCTAACATTAGTTCCTTAGGGATAGCTATAATAGGATAGATTACTCATTGTAGTAGAGTTTCTATAGTCTATAACGAGTAAAAATAAAGAATGAAAAATATGATTAAATGATTAAATTTGAATATGAGGGGGAAAATTTGGTATTTGGTTACAGACAATCATAAAATCTCTTGATCGAAACAATGCTACCTTGTAGTTTTTGACTTTTTTTAGCTATTCTTGCTTGCAATAGTCAATTGGTATTTTATATGAAGTAATGCTCTTATATTAATATATAAGGCTTGCATTATAATTAGTAACATAAGTTACAACAATACAAGGGAATAAATTACATTCCTACGTAAAGACAATTATCCACGTGTACCTAATTGTAATTGATTTCATGAGTGTTGTTGAAGCTATAATACCATTTTAGTTGTTTCTTTGCAAGTTTCTGAATCTGGACTATAAATATGAAATTGCATAAAGATGATTATATGTAGAAACAATTGTATGTCGAACCAATTGAATGTATTTTGAAACAATTTTATGTAGAAACAATTGTATGTTGAAACAATTAGCTAAAAAATAATATTGTTTGTGCAATTCAAGTATACACCAAGACTGTACCAAGATGCATTGCATTGAGAATTATCCACCACAAACTAGAGAATGCTAACATTATAGCAATTCATAGCAATAGGGTGAGGAAAGGACGAACTCGAGAATGTTAACATCATAGAAATCCATAGCAATAGGGTGAGGGAAGGGCAAGCCCTAGTTAGCGGGAACCATGGCTAACATAAAAACATGGTAAACGATGAAAGATGGAAAAAATGCACCATGGAAGATGGCACCCAAGCAGATGTCACACATGCAATAACAGTTGTGGGATACTATTTAACATTAACATTAAACTTGAGGTTATAGCTTCCTTTCTTTAGCATGAATTAATACGGAAGACAGTAAAAGTTCAGTTTAAACTTTCGTTAAAGAGATATAATTTGAAATAGAAGAGGATACTTTGGTTAAAGGCGTACATAATTTAAACGGGCAGGGTCATAGTTTAAATGGTATGCAAATGTTTTGTTGTTGTTTCTAGAGCAATAAACATGTTTTTTTTTGTTTATAGAGAAATAAAAACATAGTTTTTTCCTTTGTTAAATTCATTTACAAAGATGCTTTTTAGTTTCCATGTTATTAATTTAGTTAAATATACTCTGAACTCAACTTGTACTTCCCTTCATGTTTTAAGTCTGTTTTTGTTATACAAAAGAACTAGGGCCCTAACTGGACCTACTTCTTCATATGGCTGACCTGCTCGCATTCTTGAATCCATAAGAATGTCCTCTCATAGTAGTGCCAAGCCCTCTTGGTAATGAAACCTCATGTTGCCACTGTTATGGAACCTGAAGAGCAAGTTGAAACTTCATGTTGCCACCATAATGGAACGTCAATAAGAGCAAGTTGTATTGACAGCTAGCTAACCTAATAAGAGCAAGTTGTATTGATGGATAGTTAACCTCCTTCCATCCTACAAAGCCTATCATGCCAATAAATTTATGGTAAAACATGACCAATATAGATAGATGGGTGAGTTCCATAAAGTAAATTTTCCATCCTAAGAGTGAAACATACTATCATGCCAACACATTTAGGGTAAAACATAATCAATATGGATATATGGGCGAGTTCCATAAAGTAAATCTTCCATCCTAAGAAGGAAACATACTCATTGCAAAGCGTGGAATACCAATGAAACATGCCTGATACCTGGGATTTATACAAGTAAACATTGAACATAATACATTCTTATCCTGCTCCACCTAAATTAAATTAGGTGAGATTCTCACTCCAAAAGCATATGTTCATCTCATTTCCTGTATTAACCTATGATAATCAAATATCTTAGAAGACTGCCTATATTCTTTATAATGTATTTGTTAGATTCATTTGCTTTTATTCTTTAGAATGTATTTTTTACATTCATTTTTTGTAAAAGACAATGACATAATATTATGATAGAGAATCTATTAATCTTGCATAAATGAAATGCACTTTATTTAGATTTATTTTTTTATTAAGAAACAATAACATGATAGTATTATAGAGAAACTGTCAATCCAACATAAATTCAACAACAAATATTAAATAACTTACTAGTATCTCAAGTGTCAAGTGCCATGTCCAAATGGATATGAACCTTGTGTTTTCCTTTCTCACTGTGATACTGCAGATTCTCTTGCATTGATGCCATTATTGTCCAAACCAAAAAAAATGGAAATGTACAATGAATCGTTCTCTGAAATTTTATGATGCAGATAAAAAAATATAGCCTATTGATATTCTAAGCCCACTGTAAGCCCATGAGAGTGCCTTCAAGGCTTGAGATACTTTATTTACAATGGAATGCATGGAACTAGTGTGAGCCATTCTATATACAAAGTACCTCGAAGCAAATTGCCTCTCTAGACATGTACTTGTCTTCCTGGTAATTGTTTACTTATCTTCCTGCTAATTGTTTCCTTTAATGATTCCATGTTAGTGACTACCCTTTAGTGAATAATGTTGAAAGTTGTTAAAACCGTAACAATTGCAACCCCTCGCACATCGAATTTAAAAGCAAAAAAATGATGATATTTAGATGTATATACGAGTTCGGCTAACAAATTTGCAATTCTGAGTTGGAGAAAAACTAAAGAATCAAAGGTTTGCATGCAATTGGGAAAAATAAGGGGCTACAGTTTCACTAGCCATCCAAGGTATCATGAGTTATTAGCTATGCCCATCAACAAACTTTACAAACATGTACATCTGCCCCTTTTTTCTATTTCTTATATAACGCATAAATATATTCTCACCATTTGTTATATTGATCAGAAAAAACATATTTTCATTTATTATAACCAATAATAACTTTTAAGATTTAAAAATATCAAATAAAATTATTATATAATAAAATTTATAAATATTAATTCATTAATTTTAAATTATATATTTATATAAAATCAATTTACTTTAATAGTTTTCAAGTGTGATAAGGATCTATCTTGCATTTACATTTGTATATAGGCATCACAAGTGACTTTCTTCATAGATTTATTTATCTTAGAGGTTATTTTAACTACTCTCACAAACTTAGATCTACTTCCACACCAATACCATTCACCTCTGTGTTAGATTTAACTATTCTGCATTACACACGTCATTTCGACAGAGAAAATTATAAAAGGAAAAAAAAAATTATAAAAAGAAAAAAAAATTATTAGTATTCATTTTATCCTCCCAGAAGATGTTTTGGATTAATTTTTTTCAATTATATGATTATCAACATTTAAATAAAAATCTCATTACCAAACGACTTCTTGCATATCCAGTTAATCCTCGACATATATGAGAAACCCTTATTTACTAAGGTGGAAATAATACTATTATACAATGTAGAATGTTATGCATCGAGCCAATAGTGCTTTGAGATCCCACCTTAAGAAGGCATTTTTGCGGGAATTTTTGAAAAGACATTCTTAAGAAAAAAAAAGTCCCTAAATAAATCTGCTTCTCTGAATCATTATTTTGTTGTAGCAAACTTTATTGTCCAATTGAAGCACAATACAATTTATCAAAATCTGATCATGTGATCAGAAAGTATGTCCACCTTGCAGCTACGTCAAGTTGCGGATACAATGCTTTAGACAAGGACAACAATCATGGAAATCCTTAATGGTTTAGAATGGGCCAACAATAAAGGAAATCAAAGGATTTTAAGTTATTACAAAAGTATTTGAAATTTTAAATATTGGAGATTTTATAATATTTGAATTTCAAGAATTTATATAGAATTTCACATATGCATGGTTTGTGTAAATGTTAAAGTTAAAAGGATAATAAATCTAATATTTTAATAAAAAACTTGATTATATAAGTTTACTTATTTGGTATATATATTATTATAATAATAATAATAAAAGTTCCATTAACAATATATGTGAACATTCTAAATATGAACTCCTAAGAAAAGTACCGCAATACTTAGTTTCCCCAATAATAATAATAAAAATCTATACGATTAACCACTTTTAATTTTATTATTAATTTTTAAATTTTAAAAATTCTTGAATACAATTTAATTATTTTATTTACAATAATAATAATAATAATAATAATTATTATTATTATTATTATTATTATTATAACTCATTTTTAATCATGTTATTAATTTTCTAAAACTTTATTAAGAAAATATAAAAACTGTTGCTAGTCTATTCCTTTTGCATTTTACCTGCCCATGATGTCTTCCACGTATGGATAATGTTGACCAACTCTGGGAAATGTTGCTAGAGTTTGTCTTACATACAAAATGACGGATTAAAGATAAACGAAAATGCTCATCTGGACTCTGTTAAATAGTAAATCGCGGAATAACATGAACCGAGATAAGTGAATAAAAGTATGTCCAAGCTTAAATACCTTTCTTCACAATCGTATACATCCTCATTACCTTGACGGATTAAGATCATAAACGTCTCAATTACGAATCCGCAGCTTCTGTATGTGATAGCTTTATCATCTCATCCACTAAAGTCAATTCAACACTAGAGATGAACGGTCTCCTGGCATTCACACAGGTAAGACACAAAGATTGAACCATCGAAGGACGACGCGGTTTAAGCCTAAGTCCCGTGTGCTCTACGGACGAAGAATCCTTCAGGGTCATAATACAATTACAATAGTGTCTGTTCTCTCCCGCGTGCTCTACGGATCAAGAATCTATCGTCAATATTACAATTAATTTGAATTCAATACATTACAACAATACTGTTGGAATGTTAATTCCAACTGCAGGTCGCAAACACCGTGCAGGCAGACGTGGACAATACGGCAGCACCCAAAACCGCCAGCATAAAACCACAAACCAGCTTGGGATTTCTCGGACCGCTTTCCAGCAGAGGATGGTTTTCGTACACAAGGGCCCGAGAAAATTTGGAGCTAACGCGTGGTTCACCCCTGACGTAAGTAGAAGTCATTTTCTCGGGCGTTAAAGTTGGGCAGAAAACTGGCTTCCGATATTCATCACCGCCGTCCGATTTGCTTCTTCATCCTCCACCGTCGAATGCTCCAAGCTGCATACGAGCCAGAATTTAAATGGTTTGCGTGGAGTGTAAGATTTCCCGTTGACCAACACCGAAGGAATTTAATGGAATTTAATGTCTGTACGTAGATGGTAGGCGCAATTTTAATTTTAATGTTTTTATATAGTGGAAGTATGGGCAGCGATTTCGTGTGTTGACTATTTCTGTCTTCACATGTGAATTACATTAAAAAAAATATACATGTTGTGTGTTAAATATGAAGAGGGGGCAGCGTAGGTAAAATGACATGGCAAGTTGTAAAATGCATAGTAGTGCATGGTGAAAGAGTAGAACGCATATGAGAGTGCGTAAAAAAAATAGTTTTTGCTGCAACGGAAAAAATATGTTGACTTGCAAGAAAACTATGGTGATGCACAAAAGTGCATAAGTGAATGTGAATGTTTTTATGCGTAGACCTCTGTTGATTGTGCAAGGAGAAAATGAATGCACAACAGTATGAGTGAAAAGAACAGGGGAGAGCTTGCAAGTGTAATATAAGTTTTTTTTAACAGTGTGAAAGTGAATGCACAGCAGTGCAAGGTAAAACAACCAGGTTGAAATGTAAGTTTATTTTTTTTTAAAACGAAGTGGAGCACATAATATTTCTGAGGAAGCATATGTAAATTTTGTTGTTTTACAGCTGTGTGTAAAAACAGTGTTACACCAGTAAATGTAAAAGGGGTTTTACAGCAGTAAACCCAGGTCAGTAAATTCTCAGGGTGAAAACAGAGTAGTGTTTTTTTGAATGTATTTTTGTGGTGAATCCCTCTCAGCAAAGAGGAAGACATATGTATCAGGCTTTATATTTTAATGAATGGAAATGATTTTATGGCTGTGTAATACTCTGTTCAGTCAATTTTTATTAAAAGGCTTCCCTGTGCAAAAGGTCCTGGAACAAAGAAAACAGAGCATTGGCTCTGTGATGTTTGTTTGTGTGGTTTTGGTATTTCCCCATTGAAAAATTCCCAACAGTGGTATCGGAGCTAGTTCAGGCTCTTTGAAGACTCAAAGAAGTTGAAGGAAGGTGTGGTTGCAGCAGTCAAACTTCTCCAGCAGTGTGAAGACTCAGCCAAAAGAGTTAAGGTATTCCTCAAGCTTTCCTTTGTGTTACTGTTGAAGGAACAGTCAGGTGTTTTAAAAACACAGTCAAGTATTTTGGAGTATAGTTAAGAATGGCAAGGTCAAAGAAGAAAGCCTCCAAGCCTGCTAAAAATGTGTCTCCCTCCTCTACTAAACTAGAAGGCAATCCATTAGAATACATTCTATTTGAAACCCCAAAGTTTGATGGAAACTTTGATGTATGGGAAATAATGATGAGGGCTTTCCTAATGTCTGAGGGGATTGAAGTCTGGGAGTCAGTGATTAATGACAGCAAGATGGATAGAGAATCCATGCAGTATGATGCACAAGCAGCAAAACTAATCTTGGATGGACTCCCTGATTCTGTGAAGAAGAATCTAGGGAAATATACATCAGCAAAGGATATTTGGGACAGACTGCATGACCTTCATGCAAAGGGAGCACTGACCATGACAATGAGTCAAGAAGAAAAGTATGAACCCATCATAGAAGCTGAGAATGAGAAGCTTGACCTCATCAAGCTTCAGGTAAAAGAAAGAGATGAAGAGCTTGCCAAGGTTAAGAAGGAGCTTGATCAATGCAAGAAGAAACATCATGAAGAAGTCATATCCATGACAAATCAGCTGAATGAAGCAAAGAAGCAGGCAGACGCCTTGACAAGTCAACTTGAACAAAGGCACATGAGAGTGAATAAGCTTGTGGAAGAGATTGGACAGTACAAGGTAGAGGTCTCCTCCCTTAAGTCCGAACTACAAGAAGCCAAGGAGCAAGCACAAGGAGCTGAAAAGAAAATGGAGAGCAGTCAAGCAGAAATCTCCAAAATGAAGACAGATATTATCTCCTTCAAAATAGCAGCAGCTGAAGCTACTCGTAGCGAGGAAGAAACTAAGGAACAACTAGCAAAGAAAAGTAATGAATGTGAAAAGTTAGAAGAAGAGATTGTCCTCCTCGGGAAGAAGGTTGAAGGGATGAACAAGATCAGGAAGAGCTCTCAAGCTTTGGATGACATGCTCAGCTATCACAGATCTCCATCTGATAAATCAGGACTTGGGTATGTAGTTAAACCCTCAAACAAGGATGAGGATGCCTTAAGCAAAGGAGATGTGAATAAGCCACAAAGAAGGTGTGATGCTCCTAGTTCCAGCAAAGTCAAGGAGAAAAATGAAGGCTGCAATAGAAGAGATCCTGCTCCAAGTAGAGAACCAGCTCCAAGAAGAAATGTAGCTGATGTCAAAGAGGCAAGATGCAATGGTTATCATCAAAGGATCTCAAGGCAGCAAGGCTTCAGAAGTGCATCAAGGAAACCTCCATCTCCCAGGTACCAAAGTTCATTTTATGGTTATTGTTATGCTTGCTCAAACTTTGGTCATATGGCAAAAGATTGTAGAGCATTTCATAAAGATAAATGTTGTGGTCATCGACATCCTCCAAGAAATAATTTTAGAAGAAATCATGAAATGTCATTCATGAAAAATGTTGAATGTTTCAAGTGTCATAACATTGGGCATATGGCATGTGACTGTAACTTGACATGGGCTCTTACACAAGCTAGACCCATGCAAAAGAAGAAAGTTACACAAGTATGGAGAAGGAAGGAAAGGCAATCTGAAAACCCCTTGAACTCCCTAGTGGATCTAAATTTGTTTTGAGAAGAGTCTGCTAAAAGAAGACAAGCATACATTAAAGGGGAGCTTGTAATTTTTGTTTGCTGAATTGTATTAACAATCATTTGTTGATGGAGGATGTATTGCAGCGCAGCAGTTGCAAATGAAATCTTTGTTAATCCCTCTGAGAGGTAATATGCAGCAGTGATGAAATCAGCAATGTTTTTGCTTTGTGTTTATGCAATATGCACAGAAATGCATAAAGAAGAAAAGATGGCAGCGCTGAAATGTAAAGAGCAGCAGCGAGATAAGAGAAAAATGCAAAGCATGGAGACCCTCACAGCAGTGGGAAGATAGAACATAAGACAGCAGTTTGGAAATTTTTTTTGGAGCACATGGATTAGAATGAACAACAGTTTAAAATTTTTTTTTGTGGTGCACATGCATTGAAATGCATAGCAATGGAATGTAGTTTTCCTTTTATGTAAAGTGAGAGAATATACTCACAGCAGAGTGAGTATAATACACAGCAGATGGAAATGTTTTGTATTGGGAATGAAAATGCAAAGCAGTGAGAAGAAAATGAGAAGAAGGCAAAACGCAGCAGAGCGTAAATGCCCAGTGGCTGAGAATGCAATGAAATTTTTTTTCACACAGCAGTAAAAAAATGTAATATCTTTTTGTATGCAATGCAACATGCAAAGAAATGCATAAAGATAAACAGGGACAGCAGATTTTTAATGCACACTGGATGTATAAGAATGTGTGTGGCAGCAGAAAGCCAAAGGAATTGCACAGTAGTGCATTGTGTAAAAAAAAATTTGAATGAAGACTAAGATTGTGTGAAGCAAGGGTGCATAAGAAAAGGCAGCAGCCCGTGTTATTTTTTTTGTGGAGAATGAAGTACCAAGAGTATGGGCACACAACAGTATGATGAAACTAAAGGCAGCCACAGTGCAAATTGCAGAGGCAACGGAGCAGCAAATAAAAACCCAGGGATGACAGTCTATGGTTCTGGGTATGGACAACAGTGAATATGAAAAATGCAGCAGCAAGAAGTTTTGAACAACAGCACATGCAAAAGAAATTTTCCTTACAGCAGTAAAGGTAAATGTAATGAATTTGTTGTTCATTGAATTGAAATGCAATATATGCAACAACAGTGAATGTAAGAAATATTTACACACAGCAGTGTAAATTTGTAAATTGGGACAGTGTAATTGTTCCAAGAAAGACAGAGTATTTTGTCTTTGAAAAGTGCAGAAGCAGTGCAAGTGTAGACACAGCAGTGTGGGGTAGACACAGTAAAGAAGATGGCACAAAAGTGCAGCAGAGAATATGCAGCAGCATAAAAGAACAATGTAATGATTTTGCACACACAGAAGTGCAATGATTGTTTGTTTTGGAACTGCATTTGAAGCAGTCATTTGGTGAAACCCTCTGTTAAAGAGGAAGGTGCTTTTCAGCACATTGTCATTAGTGAATCCCTCTATCAAGAGGATGATGCTTTTCAGCATAGTCACAGGTGAATCCCTTTGTCATGAGGAAGGTGCTCTTAAGCACAGTTTCAGGTTAATCCCTCTATTAAGAGGAAGACAACTTTGTTTGTTTGTGGAACTGCATCAGAAGCAGTTAGTGAGTCCCTCTACGAGAGGAAGTGTCTGGGTAAGATTGAATGCCCAGCAGTTGAAATTAAAGGGGAATGTTGGAATGTTAATTCCAACTGCAGGTCGCAAACACCGTGCAGGCGGACGTGGACAATACGGCAGCACCCAAAACCGCCAGCATAAAACCACAAACCAGCTTGGGATTTCTCGGACCGCTTTCCAGCAAAGGATGGTTTTCGTACACAAGGGCCCGAGAAAATTTGGAGCTGACGCATGGTTCACCCCTGACGTAAGCAGAAGTCATTTTCTCGGGCGTTAAAGTTGGGCAGAAAACTGGCTTCCGATATTCATCACCGCCGTCCGATTTGCTTCTTCATCCTCCACCGTCGACTGCTCCAAGCTGCATACGAGCCAGAATTTAAATGGTTTGCGTGGAGTGTAAGATTTCCCGTTGACCAACACCGAAGGAATTGAATGGAATTTAATGTCTGTACATAGATGGTAGGCGCAATTTTAATTTTAATGTTTTTATATAGTGGAAGTATGGGCAGCGATTTCGTGTGTTGACTATTTCTGTCTTCACATGTGAATTACATTAAAAAAAATATACACGTTGTGTGTTAAATATGAAGAGGGGGCAGTGTAGGTAAAATGACATGGCAAGTTGTAAAATGCATTGTAGTGCATGGTGAAAGAGTAGAACGCATATGAGAGTGCGTAAAAAAAATAGTTTTTGCTGCAGCGGAAAAAATATGTTGACTTGCAAGAAAACTATGGTGATGCACAGAAGTGCATAAGTGAATGTGAATGTTTTTATGCGTAGACCTCTGTTGATTTTGCAAGGAGAAAATGAATGCACAGCAGTATGAGTGAAAAGAACAGGGGAGAGCTTGCAAGTGTAATATAAGTTTTTTTTTAACAGTGTGAAAGTGAATGCACAGCAGTGCAAGGTAAAACAACCAGGTTGAAATGTAAGTTTATTTTTTTTTAAAACGAAGTGGAGCACATAATATTTCTGAGGAAGCATATGTAAATTTTGTTGTTTTATAGGTGTGTGTAAAAACAGTTTTACACCAGTAAATGTAAAAGGGGTTTTACAGCAGTAAACCCAGCTCAGTAAATTCTCAGGGTGAAAACAGAGTAGTGTTTTGTTGAATGTATTTTTGTGGTGAATCCTTCTCAGCAAAGAGGAAGACATATGTATCAGGCTTTATATTTTAATGAATGGAAATGATTTTATGGCTGTGTAATACTCTGTTCAGTCAATTTTTATTAAAAGGCTTCCCTGTGCAAAAGGTCCTGGAACAAAGAAAACAGAGCATTGGCTCTGTGATGTTTGTTTGTGTGGTTTTGGTATTTCCCCATTGAAAAATACCCAACAAATACAAACCCGAATTTTTCTTACGAACCCGGTTGAGCGTCACCTCCGCCCTCTCCTTCGTATATTTATAGCCGATACCTTCATCAGAAAATTGCACCGTCTGTCTAAAAACCTGGGTTTGCCTTCGCTCCGTCCCCTCTCCCTCAAATATTTACAGATGGTACCTCCATTTTAATGTTGTATTGTATGTATGCATGAAATATTCCATCTGCTAATACAACTCAGCAACAAATCACCCTTCCAAAAATTCCATTTATCCCAAATACTTATCGCCTTTCCAAACATTGATTAAGTATAGAAGAGGCTTCCTTGATCAACGACGATGATGCCAATTCTCCTGAAAATGAAAGCTACCGTGTCTGCTCTTGCGGTTGCTACTATCGCCCTACTCATGACTACGCTATTGTTTAATGAAACCCCCGTACTTGTGGTTACTGCTTCTCTGGGGCCTCAACCTCACCAAAATGTTCCAACTCCACCAGGACTTCGTTTAAGCGGCAATGTTCCTTCTTCCATTAAAACCGCGGCAACAGGGAGATGGAAATCACTTGGAGGTGATGGTCCTCGACTTGATCGCAGCCCCGTACATGTGGTTGCTGCTCCTCAACCTAATCGCCATGTTCCAACTCCTTCACAACCATTTTATTTCCATTCATCCGTTCAGGAGTCGGCAGCAGCACAACTTGCAGATAAAATATCACACACACTCAAATATGTTCTATATTAATTAATGAGGAAATTTACACACATATTTATACAAGCAATAGTCTCAAGATAGGAATTCTATCTTAGACGTACAGTAGTGTGGTTGAGAGATTCTCTCAACCACACACTAAACTAGGAGAAACTAAATTCCTATTATGTAGGAACAAACTCCTCAAATGGAGAATTACAACCATAGACAAGTAGGAATTAATTATTTCTAACTCCCCCCCTTAATGACTACTTGTCATGATAGTGATTCACAAAGTCTGGTTGTGGTCAAACATAACAAAAAATATGTCGACGTCTATAAAAGAGCAACCTTCCACCGGAATGTATGGGTACCAACCGCTGCAACCGCTAGTCCTTGTGCATACATGATTTTGTTGACCATTATCACTGCATATATGTACCTACAAATCCACCACCATCGGGCGAATTGCATGTGCAGAACTTCGCAAAAAGCAAAGAGAGATCAGTGCCTCTCTAAGCCAAATATTCATTTCCAAATAACAATCGCAAACAGTTGCGTTGATTGCGCCTTTTGACTCAACTGTCAGATAGAAAAGTGCACCAACCCTCTTAAGCTCAGAGACACCAATATATGAGACCGTGAGCCAGGTGTTACTGCATTCCACCTGCTCCTACGAGCACAAAGCTCCCGTGTACACGCTAGCCACTCAAGCAATATGCCACCACGGGGAATGTCCGATCTACCACCGCCGGGCAAATCCGCCAACTTCAATATGCCACCACCGGTCAAGTCCGATTTGCCACCACCAGGCAAATCCTGTAGCCACTAAGGCTCTGCCACCACTGGGCAAGTCCGATCTGCCACCACCAGGCAAATCCTGTAGCCACTAAGGCTCTGCCACCACCGAGCAAGTCTGATCTGCCACCACTAGGCAAATCCTGTAGCCACTAAGGCTCTGCCACCACTGGGCAAGTCCGATCTGCCACCACCGGGAAAATCTGGAACTTAAATGTGCCACCTTCGGGCAAATTCTATAGCCACTAAGGCTCTATGGATGGTTTCTGGCTCACCACCAACCAGCCACACAGGCAATCCATTACAAAGTGGTTTTAAGATCACCACGAACTTTCAAATACCTTTAAAAGGCTTACATTTCATTCAACATTTTGGAGTTTCTGGGTACATACAATGACCATTACAACAACTAGGCTTTCTTATAACATATTAGGAAGTTTATTCCACAAACCACACTAACTTACTTTGTTGTCCATCTATTGTTGCATCAACCAAGTTTTTCTAGAATCATACTTAGTGCCTTACTTGAATCTTTCCAACTTCAATTTGCAATTGCTAGAGTGATCAATTCTAACCAATTGCATTTCCCTACTGAGTTGATCAGGCTCAACATGTTTCATTTGCAAAACTCAAAAAATAATTAAAGAACACATACACTAGTATGCAGCATGTGGACTAAGTTGGTTTCTCCATCTTCACCCATGTAGAATGAGTTTTCCTTGTTAATTCTTCAGTGCTCATCAATTACTTCTGAAACTACGGGCTATCCTGTAACAGCAGCGACCCATCCATAGGGCGGAATAGAAAGAAGAGGGCAATAGACCTCTAGTTGCGTGAGCAGGACACTGTCCAGATCTCTCTGATCTCGGCAGCAAATCGCCCCCACGGCCTTTTCGTGCATACCCATCGGCAGCGTTGCCAGCATTCAGTTCGTTGCAGCAATCGATGAGATTGAGGCCTGGATCTGCCAGCAGATGGTTCAACAAGGTGAGATTGAAGTCCCCGGGAACAGAGAAAACGTCACTGACCCCAACCTCAACGAGCCTCCGTGCCAGGTGACACCCTAGTGTCGAGGAGGGAGCCATCAGAGATACTCCCGCATGTTCGCTCGGCAATGGGCAAGCCACTGATTTGTTGCAGGTGATGGTCACGTGGAGTCCCACGGCCTGCAAGCAGCATCATAACTCACCATCCATCGACAACAGATACCCATCATGATGAAAGTTACAACCAGCAGAATGTCGAATTAAATGGAAAATCAGAGGGACTAAGAAAAATGGTTTAGAAGCCCAACGCCCTGTCCGCTGGCTCCACTACATGGCTTCTCTACACTTCCACAATTCCGTTTTTTCTAATAAACAAAGATAAATTTGTAATGTGATTATGTGGTATTTTTTCTTATATTTCTCCTCGATTTCTACATATAATCCGATTTATTTGCCATGCACGTTCAAACAAATTGTGAAATTTCTACAATGAAACCTTTCTTTCATTCAGCGGCAGTTGGCTTTGATAGTACACGGTCTAAACATACACTGCACTCAATCTCTTGGTTGTTCCGCAAAGCTTCCAAGCATTTCTCATTACGCTGACATTGCTTGATATGCTCCTCCCTTTCTGCTGGTAAATGTCCTCGTGGTAACACATGCCCTCAACTTCATGAAGGCTGATCTTCCCAGCTGTAACGCTGAGCGCAGAAAACTACGATTTGGACTCATACCGAGTCGATCATGATATTTGGAGATTGAGGTAATATTTGTAGGCGATTATTGAGGCAACATCCTCATCCCGTTAGCATTCTTTCATTCAACGAACTCGTGCATGTTCTTCAGCCAGGCCACGTCTGCACAGAACTAATGGCAAACCGAACCTCTGGAGTTCGATCCGCAAACAACAGCTTTCACTGAACAAATCAGCCTCTTCGACCCTGCAGAACCATATCCTACCAGGAACACACCATGATCCAACATGCCCTTACTGCAGATGTATGGGCAAGATACACCTCCTACGTATGTTTGCATAAATCCAGCATTGATTCTCACTAATAGAGGTCCATTCTTCACCATATTTGCAGCAATTTGATCTTCATCAATAGGAACAACGCTGAAATTCGAAACATGTGCCACAACGACTTCGCTCTCAGGATGCAATGCTAATCACATTTTCCTTACATTTCCAGATGTTCGATCGCTTGTTCCTTCAGAATCGACAATGAAACCCTTGAATTTGAACACTTGACCATCATCGGCCTCTACGCCCTTTTTCCTTTCACCCGGTCGCAAGTTCGAATCCAGCGGCTCATCATCATCGTACACTGTCGGTCCTTGAGAAAAGTTTTGACGAGGATCTCTAAAGCTTGCGATGGAATCGTCTAGGATTCTCAGCACCGGATCCATTCTTTGCTCATCTTTTGTAGTTCTCAAAGGGGCCTCTTGGTCTCTAACAATATTGTGCCGTCTTTGATCCTGTAGGCTTCCATTTCTAACTATCAGCGTAGTCGCAACGGTATTACTCTCAGATTTCTTTACTGGAACCTGCCACGGCACTTCTTTCCATTTTTCTCGGCAAACGGAACAGATCAGGTTGCCGTGACGGACATTTGAGGTAATGCACGGAAAATGAAAAGAATGGGAACATTCCGATGTAAAGATCGCATGTCCATAGCCGGGTTTCATCGCCTCCAAGCATATTGCACAACAGACCTACAACACAAGCGGTGGGGTGATTCTGATATGCAGGCCACTACCACAGACTCAAGATGGCACCGCTGCTTCGATCTCTGGTGCTGCGATCTAGTGCATTGAAACTAACACCCACACCACATCTCCAACGATATGCCACAGATTCGCATCCACCACGTTGTCTAATCTGATCTCAGGTAGCTATCCACAACCACCACGCAATCACACAATCTCACGATGGATATCAGCAACCTCCAAGTTGACAAAGGGCATCGCCCCTTCTTCTGTCAATCCCGTGCTGAGGAGACTTCTCCAAGATAAAATAGCACGGATTCACCACATCGCATCTGCACCATCCAGGGAGCTGGTTACCAATGCCGCCTCCGCACTGTATAATTGATGATGGACAAACTCAAAAACTAAAAAACAAATACTTCTCAATTATTTCCCTCAGCCCAGGAAGGGCCAAGCCCAGGAGGGGCCAGGCCCAAATGGGCTCTGATACCAAGATAAAATATCACACACACTCAAATATGTTCTATATTAATTAATGAGGGAATTTACACACATATTTATACAAGCAATAGTCTCAAGATAGGAATTCTATCTTAGACGTACAATAGTGTGGTTGAGAGATTCTCTCAACCACACATTAAACTAGGAGAAACTAAATTCCTATTATGTAGGAACAAACTCCTCAAATGGAGAATTACAACCATAGACAGGTAGGAATTAATTATTTCTAACTCTTGCTACATGCACTCCATGACCGCAATGCAACGGCCAAGTTCGAACTCCTGGATGTTGCAATCAGGAATCAAAGAAGGAGCGGCAAGTAGTCGTCAATCGCAAGGCAGGGTTAATGAGGGATTATTACACATCCATAAATACTGCAAAGTAACGCATCGACAGATCATATCATCAAAGATGTTGGGGGAAGCCGGTTTGATGATTCAAAAGCTGTTCAATCCATTAAGAAATTAGTTGCCGTTTGAGGCCCAACAACAAAATCTCTCTCAGCCACATAAATGCGTAGGCGTTGCTCTAGGTTTTTGAACTAATAAGTCAGAAGAAAAAACATGAATATAGATGTCCAAATAAGACATGGCTAGATAATTTTTGTTTACTATTAGGATTTTTTCATGCAATCCATGTATCATTCAAAATCTGGATATTTCTATTTTATGTTAGAATAATGTTTCAAAATATTAATTTTATCATTAATATTTATTCAATATTATCATTAACTTTGTCATCAATTTTTATGTGAGCAAAATGCCCATGGTCGACATGTTACATATGGGTGACCATGTAAGCCATGGAGATCACTATTGAAAGAGATATGGCCATATTTACCCTTAGTTGGCCATTACTTTCCAAGATTCCTATGGTGTATAGTGGTTGACTATTGCTAACCAAGGTTGATTATGGTTGACTATGGTTGACTAGGCTTAACTATGGTAAACATATGATTTAGTAAGGTTGATTAAGGTTGGTTGTTGTTGACTATGGATGACCATGTTTGATGATGGTTGATGATGGCTAAGAAGGTTAATGTGGTTTGACCATGGCTATAAAGGGTTGACAAGGATTGACAATAGATGATCATGGTAGGCCATTGGTAATAACAATTGACAATTATTAATGATGGTTAACAATGGTTAACCATTAATGATCGTGTTAACCATGGTTGAAAATTGTTTAGATGTTTGACTATGGTTGGACTTCTTGTTCATTCTTAAACATGGTTACCTTATTCGAGAATGGATGTGCTTTCAAGAGCATGGTTGAAAATGGTTGAGTATAACTCACTATGTGTGAACATGGATGGCCATGGTTGACAATGTTTAACAATAGATGATTATTGTTGAATGCATTTATTTTTCTTGATCAAGTGGTTGACCATGGATGTCCATGGATTATCGTGGTGGCCATGTTGATTATGTTAATGATGGTTTATTGTAGTTCAGATGTTTCAATAATGGTCAAACATGGTTGAATAAGGTTGAGCAGGTTGACTATGGTTCATTATGGTTGATCATGCTTTCTATGTTGGATATGTTGATTATGGTTGGTTGTGTTGAATGTAATGACAATGAATGACTATATTAGCTATTTGATAATGTTGACTGTGGTCAACCATGTTGCCATGGTTAGTCTTGGTTGAATGTTTGGTTAATCATGGAAGAACATGGTTTTACATATTTTTCCATGGTTGGCCATACTTTTCTATTATAGATTATGGCTATTCACATTGACAATGGTTAACAATGTTCAACCATGAAGACCTTGGTTCACAATGTTTGACCATTCTAACCATTGTTGACCTTGGTTTCTCATCAAGAATGAGTAGAGCAAGGGGTTTTATTGGTAAAAGAATATACTAGACATAAAAGATTTTAGCAAAAAAAATTATGTCATGCAAGTTTACTAATGGCCCTTTTATAGATCTACAATGAATCCATTTAATGTTGTTAATAGAGAATTTTAGCATAAGCGATAAAAATATATTAGATGCTGAACCACCTACATCCATCCAAATGTTTAATCTACAATTATTAATAAACAATAGCTCAACAACATATTTATGTCCTCTTAGATGATGTATAACCTTGCTATGTGGTGTACTACTCAATTATTGTGCCCCCATGTTACATCTCATTATAGATTTTCATGTTTTAGTTTTTTCATAATTTGAGTCTTTTATTGACTATAGAATGATGGGAGGTTGCTAAATTCTCCAATATTTTTTTTCCAAAAATCATTTGAAGACAATACTAGTAAATTGTATTTTAGGCTTACTGGCTTGAATAAAACATATATTTATTTCATTCTTGAAATATTAATATAAATACATTTTTCTTTATGAGGAAAAAATAAATCTTTTTAAATATCTATAATTATTAAATTGATGATTATTACTATGTTAATTAAGATGACTATCTTTAGTCTCAACCAAGATCAAATTTTATCTATTAAGATTAAGAAAAATATATTGAACTAAATAGTAATACCATTCATCTACCAAATATATATATTAAAATATAAGAAAGTAATTTTTGAAATATAGACTAATTGGTTTGTGTGAGTTTTAGTATCTAGTGGGTCTTAGATTAAAATTTCATGGATATATTTTGAGTATAGGGCAATTTTTACATACTATATGATCATTAGTAATTAGAAAATTGCATATTGAATGAATTCATCGACACAAAAATATGTTTTATGAATTAGGAGAAAATGTTTGAAATTTTAAATAATGAATATTATATCATGTTTTCATTTAGAGAGTTTGTACTGAATTTCAAATATACAATTGTTTCTATAAATGTTTTTTTTGGTAAGAAAACATATTTAGATTATATTAAGAAGCAAAAATGTACATAGTTTACAACCATGAGTGCATTCTCTACATTATGTGAGGAAGCCATAGATAAGAACTAAAATACTTTGCCACAATAAGGAAAAACCCAAGCCCGGAAGTCTTATATTCAAACTCAAATGTTAAAAGAGAATGAGAATAAGATGTATCATTTCAGTGATTTGCATTAATTGACCAATATTGTTGAGATTCCAAAAAGCATCAGCACGCCTCGACGCTCTGTGTCACATATTCGCTAGCTAAACCAAAATGAACACAGTTGTGAGATTTCCATTAAACCAGGCTAAATTGAGAGTACCAACCTAAGAATCATCATGAAACTATAGCGCTAGATTTTGTCACATTAGAATTGCATGGTTGCCATGCTACAACCACGCTGAACCTAAGTGCTACCTTTGGCTTACACAATTCCAGCATCCATCGGGAGCCCCTCCAAGATGCAATAACCATAGAAACTTGTGTGAGGATGGGAGGGGGAATGGGTGTTATCAATTGGAGGGATGAGAGGGTGGGTGGGTATGGGAGGCGCCATGAGAGCACTAATGATATGCGGAGATGAGGAGCTGATAGGAGGGTAGTATGAGGGAGAGGGAGCAAATGAAGTGGGGGATGGCATGTTCGGTGGAAATTTCAATGGGGGTCTGTAGCCAAGTGTTTGAGTCAGGAGAAGGAATGGCTTTGGTGGGAAAAGAGATAATTTATGGAGCCACACACTTTCATCTTCACATGGGCTTTCTCCTTGAGATACTAGGTGAGGTGGTTCTGGAGAGCCTAGAGTGTCAAACAACTTGTACAAGTCTCTACCTCCTCCAAGGAAAGAACCTCTCTGCTTACTAACATTTGGATGTTATAATCAAACATAAGTACAACAATGGCTTCATGAAAGTTTGTGAGGTGATGTCCATGACCTCTACCTCTACAAGGATGTTGACTTCTTCCCCTCTCATGGTTCATCAGACGATGGCAGAAAGCTAGCATTTGCAGAGCCGGAGCTAGAGGAGACGAAGGAGTACAGGAGAGAATGACCAAGCGAGAATGATGCTTGGAGAAGACAATTTCCATGGTCTTTATTGCCTTATTACATAAGTGAGAAAGCAGGGGAGTTTAATACAGGGACTCCAAGTGCGTGCGAGGTGAATTAAAAGTCATGAATACCACATGGTTAAGGAGATGTGCTAGTTGGTGGTTGCTGACAGTGAGCCCAGGCAGTTGCGTTGGTTGTCTTGCAAGCACTAGGATCTAGGGGAACGATTTCTATAAATGTTAAAATAAAATGACAATGAATTTAATATATATATATATATATATATATATATATATATATTAAAATTACTCAGTATAAATAATATAAGTTTTGTAGAAAAGTGTTTATATCCTTGGCTCTCATAAAAAAATTCTATTTGACCACTTACTCGTATTATTATTTCTAACACAACCACATTAGTAAATGTAGTTGATATATCAATATATCAAAGACACTAATAATTATTAAATGTGTAGTAAAGATTTAACCTAATATTAAACCTTAATATTAATTCAAAATAATTAAGAAACTACAATCCCAATAATTCAACTAATGAAATTATTTATTTTTTACATCAAAATGGCATATCATTTTTGTATAATAATAACTTAAAAACAAACCACAAACCCTAATATATAATTATTAAAATTTTCTGGTATTTGAAGCAACAAATAACCGTAATATATGTCCACTTAGGTTCTCTCATTATCTAAATAGGTCGAGCTAAAGTAAATGACATTAAATATATCTTGTTGAACTAAAAGATCAATAAACCTATTGTGAATAATAATTAAGGCAAATATAAGCAATGTCTATTTTTTATTTATTTATTGGGTTAAGGGTATATTTGTAGCTTTTAATTTCTTAAAATATATTTTTTATTGTATTAATAGATATAGTATTTTCAAAAATAAATATGTGTAATATAATTATTTACGAGATTACACCAATTAAAATTATAATTCTAACCAATTTCTACAAATTTTCCAAAATTAAATGGAAAATATATTAAAATTAAATCAAAACTCAAAAGAATTACACTACGGCACGACCTAAATAATTCAAACAATTTTATTCAAATATGAGAGGAAAATTAATTATCTAGCGATCAAACATCGCTCTAACCAGACAAACGATTATATTTAAGTGAGGGAAATATATTTATAGACAGACCATAAACCTCCGCTTAAAGTAAGTAATTGAGGATACAAAACCGAGTTGTACCAAGCAGGAGAAACCAATCACAGATATATAATAATGTCGTAGGAGAGAGGTTGATCGCATATTGTACATCCAAACTAGAAAACTGAAACGAATCGGAACGGGTCTTCACAGAAGGTAGAGTCTCCCACGCTCCACACATAAATTTATTCATGTAATAAATATCAATAGATTGGTTAAGTTTAGATATGAGGTTGTAACTGTAATTGATGTTGTTGTTTGTAGGGAAACCCAAAAACAGGTTAAGTTCCCACGACTCTTTCGCGTTAGTATTTAGCTCAAGGTTAAAATGAAACGAATGGATCTTGCTGATAGGGAAGGAAAGGAATGGATTTGGCCGATGGGGAATGAAGCATATGGAGGGAGAGAGTGGAATGAAATAAATAGAAAGGATGGTGGAGAATTATATAATATTTTTTTGAATCTCATATTTCTATGAGACACTTTTATTCAAACTGAAAGAACTAGTAAATTTTGATATTTTCTATTGGTTGGTTTATTAGGGGAAGAATATTCACACTAAAACTATTTGTTTAACTAAAACTTAAAAATCTCCAAAACCCAATTAAAATTTAGACTAATCCTATAAAGAAATGTTAAAAACATTTTAATTTAACTTTTCATTTATATTATTAATTTTTTTATCATAGTAAATGCAACTATTATTATTAAAAAATATAGAAACATTTACAATTTATTATGTTTCTTGTGTATAGATAATGTTAACCTAAGTGTGGGAAATGTTGTTAGAGTTTGTTTTAAACTGAAAATGACCCATTAAGATGAAGAGAAAATGTTTGTAAACTCTTTTGTACTCTGCTAAACAGAAAATTATGGAATAAGATGAACTGAGATTAGTGAATAAAAGTATGTTCAAGATTAAATACCTTTCTCCACAATGGTATGAATCCTCATTACCTCTACGGATTAAGATCATAAACATCTCAATCACGAGCCCACAATTTCTATATGACCAGGAACATATTTCTATGTATATGGCAGCTTTGTCATCGCATACATTGAATTAAATTTGCACGAGAGATGAATCATATTGTCTCTGGTCAAACATTAGTACTTCCCACATTCACACATTTAACACACAAAGATTGAACCATCGCAGGAGAACCCGAACCCGGTTTAAGGTTAAGTCCCTTATGTCATAGTGATGTTTAATGTTAACCCCCTTATGAGGTTCTCATCCAAAAAATCGTGTGTGCTCTCTCTCGTGTGTTCTATGGATGAAAAATCTTGTAATGGTCAATATTACAGTTAATTTGAATTAAGTATAATATCTGGGTTGATTGATTATGTAACATCTACAAACTCGGGTCTGTTTGAAAACCAGTTCTACCTCTCCTATGCCCCTAATCTCCTTCATATATTTATAGTTGATAACTTCATTTGAATATTGTATGGTTTGTCTAAAAGTTTTGGTCTGTCTCTGCTCAGTCCGCTTATTAAGCTAGCAGGGTCATTTTACAATCTAGTATGACCTAATGTATAAGTATGTGTTTATTGTAAGTGACATGTGTTTCTCTTAAAACAAAAATAAAATACACTCAAAATGGAAAAATAATGTCCAATATAATTTGAAAAAATAAAATGAATATGATCTACATGTAAATTAATTAAAAGTAAAAACTACCACAACCAGATTTAATTAATTAAATGTGGTTGATATACATTAAAAATTTCATTTGTATCTACCTACCTTCATAAATATATAATAATAAAAATAATAATACAAAAAAACTATTACAATAAACATATTATTATTATTAATATAATAATAATAATAATAAGTAATAAATAATAAACAATAAATAATAATAAATATTTACTATTAATAATAAAATTATTTATTTATTTATAATAAATATTTATTATTTAATAACACTTAAATATTAATAACAATAATTATTATTAAATTATTAATCATGATTAATTAGATAATAAATAAAAATTATTATGATTGATTAATTAATTAATTATCATTTAATAACCAATAATAATTAATTAATTATAAATAATAAGTATCAATTACAAGTATTTATAATAATTAAATAAATATTGATAATACTTAAATATAAATAATAAATTATTAATAATAAATTAGCAATTAATTATTTATTCTTAAATATTATTGATTAATTTGTTATTATTATTATTAATTGTTAATAATCTATAACATCTATAATAATAAAAATTATTTATTATTTATTAATAACATATCTTTATTTGTTAATTAATATTTATTTTTTAATAATAATAATTAATAAATATTAATAATATTAATAATAATTAACAATAATAAATAAAATGAAAATAAAAAATAATATTAATAAATTAATTAAATAATAATATTAATTGAAATATTTAAATAAAATAAATAATTTAAATAAAAGTAAATAACAATATTAAAAAGTAAATAATTTTATGAGAGATTTGCCGGCGTAAATCACAAGAAATTTCATTTGTCGATGCATTTCGAACCAACTAGTGTGGTTCATCATCATGACAACTTCTCCCGACGATAAACCACACTAGTTGGTTCGAAACGTGTCGACAAATGAAATTTCTTGTGATTTACGCCAAAAAATCTCTTATAAAGTTAATATGGATCATAGAAGGCTCAATTTAATAAGTAAATAATTTACTAATAATAAACAATGAATATTATAAATCCTATAATATACATGGTAAACCATGGTTAATTTTCATATTGAGACAATCTTTCTCACAATGACGTTGGACCATAGTTAACCATGGGTGACCATGTTTGTCACAATGTTATGTTTGACCAAGGGATATGAACAATTCAATTTGTAAACCAAAGTGATTGATAATATAAATTCAAGGGATTAATGCTAAACCCCAAAGGTATTGTAAGCCCAAGGGAATAATATTAAACCCAAGGGATTAATATTATAAACCCAAGGTATATAAACCCTAAATTGAATATTATAAAACCAAGGGATTAATATTAAAAACCCAAGGAATTATAAACCCAAGGTAGATAATCCTTAAAATAAACATGGTTGACATGGTTAAGCACTAATCATTTTCATATTAACACAATCTTTGTCACAACGCAACATTGGAGAATGGTTGGCCATACTTGACCATCGTTGAATTTCATATTGAGACAATCTTTGTTACAATAAAACATTGGATCATGGTTGATTTTTATATTGAGATAATCTTTGCCACAATGCAACATTGGACCATGGCTAAAAATGGTTGACCATGATTGATTTTCATATTGAGAAAATCCTATTATAAATCTAAGGTATATAAACCCTAAGATAAATATTATAAACCCTAAAATAAACATGGTTGTCCATGGTTGAAAACAAATGATTTTCCTATTAACGCCATCTTTGTCACAATGCAATGTTGGAATATAGTGGACAATAATTGATTTTCATATTCAGACAACCTTTGGAACAATGCAACATTGGACAGTGCTTGGCCACAGTTGACCATGGTTGATTTTCATATTGAGAGAATATTTGTCATAACGTCATGTTGGACCATGGTTGACCATGGCTATCCATGGTTGTCTCAATGCGACATTGGACGAAGAGACAATTTTTGTCACAATGTGACCATAAACCCTATAATAAACATGGTTGGACATGGTTGATTTTCATATTGAGATTGTTATATGGGATTTACTATTGTAGACAAAAATATCTCCCTTAGGTTTGGTGGCTAACATAGAAAAATAGAGAGACAAGATACTCAATGCTTTTCTTAAAGTAAATAGACGACAAAATGAAACCTACATGGAATTTGTCATGGATTTTTCTCCTTCTTTACTTCAATTCTCCAATTCCAACTCTGATTGCAAAAATTATAACATGCACAGTCAGGTAACACAAGCCAAGAATCAATGAGATCTATGCAGTATCATTTAAATATTCTATTCAATAGATCAACATGGTATTGAAATATATAAAATAGCAACATCACATATAGGAAAACAAAGAATTCTTTGCATTAGCATAAATCGAAGGAGTTTAGAACCATAAATATGGCCTGATTCTCTAGAAGAGCTCCTCCAGACTGACTTGTCCTTTCCTTGTCACAATGTGCACCTCCAATCACCCTAAATGCATGAAATGGAAGTTCTTACAACCACAACATAAGAGTTGAATAACTCTCCAAAATCCAACCTCTTGCATATGGAAGGTTGTAAATATATAGAGGAGTGGGGTAAGTTGGGAGTTCTTATCCAATTACCAATCTAAGGTTTTGGATCCTCCTTTGATGGGAGGATGGGATTTAGCTATAACGTATGGAAAATCTAAAGTAGGATAGGATAGGACTCAAATGTTTGATATGAGGTAAATGGGTGTAACAAATTATAGAAGATTTTGGAAAAGGAGGCTTCCATAATTTCTCTCATTTTCCTTAATTTCTAGAACCAATGTGGGTGAAAAGGTGATAAACCTATAGGTGATCAACGTAGGCCATAGTGGGGAAACCTATAGGTTGACATTGTCTAGTAAGGGACCAAGGTGCATTGGTCCTAAATGTTAAAAATAGCAACAAAAAATGTTGAAAACAACATAAAGAAATTCTAATTTATTTTTTCCCTGAATTAAATTAGGAATTAAATTGTAATTCTATTCTCATAGCAACATGTAACAGTTAACTAACTTAAGTTGAGTTAGTTGGATCAGTAAATTTGAGTTGGGAGTCTATCTAGATTCATGTAGAGTGATTCCTAAATTTTAGGGGTTTAGGTTGTGTTCTTTTGAGTTGTAATTAATTAACTCAGTCTAACAGAGTTATGGTGAGTTAAACTACCTCCATCAGTTGAAGGAACTAGTAGGAGGTCTAGTAGTGGGGAGAACCTTCAGTGAAACTTCACTACTCAACCAGTTAACTGAAGATTCACTCATAAATAAATCATGTATGTTAGTTCAGAGGAAGACCCATTTGAGATTAGAGTTCAGGGACAATGTACTATAAATTTTATTATTTTCTGAGTTGTAGAGATGGTGCATACAATTAGTAGATGGCATATGATGGATTGCACAATTGTGGCAAGGGATTTTCCCAATTAAATATGGGCTAATTCCCTTAAGGATTGTGCAAGTAAGTAGGCCTTGGAAGGATAGGAATTTGTCTAAGTATTGGCCAAACACAGTCACTCACGTAGAGGACAGAAATTACTTGTGCAGGTTGTGGTCAAGGTTGAGAAGAACATATTGTATTCATCAAAGGCTTTCTTGTGAAGTAGAGAGATAGCTTGTACACATTCAAGAATTGTTCGCCGTTGAAGAAGCATTGTATTTTATTATAAGATCTTTTGGTTAATGGAATATAGGTAATCGAGATTTTGAGCAGTTTCTTTTCTTAGGAAAATATTGTGCTATGTGTGATTGAAATTCTTTTATTTCTGCTTAGTGTTTTCATCGATCAATTTTCATTTCCGCTGAAGAGTAGAGTAGATTATTGTCATTTGTTTTAGAATATCACATAAGTTGTTGAATCTACAATAAAAATCTAAATGGTATTGCAGTAGGAATTTTTTGGGTCATGATTTTGCATAGCAGATTTGAAATTGTTTGTGAAATTTTTTCAAAAACAAATTCAAGATATCGATTCCTGGGGAAAAAATACCCAAATCCAAAAAAAAGGTCAACCGAATCATAGTTTGGATGAAGGAGATATCACTGATTTAAAATAAACTCTTTTTTAAGAAAATTTTGTGATGTCGGGATAGTTATAATGTCGATCTAGGTTTTCTAGAGTGCCCAGAAAGTGTGATATTTAGCAAACATAAGGTTTTCCTTAGACACATAACCATGAGATTTTTGAAACAAATCGATGTGCGAGTCAAAAACAAGTATTCTGTCGAGGTCAAAGATACATGCATTTCCTTGAGAAGTAAGGAAAAGAATAGAGAATTGGTGGTTGAGAGGGATCATGAATTACCTATCAACATGCAGCCTCAGATGCAGCCGGAGAAGGAGCCTCACTAGGTTGTGGAGCAACCACAATTACAGAAGCAGAGAGGAGACTGAGTGGAGGCATTCACTCAAGAAGAGACCTCTGCTAGGGGGAATTTGCTTCCAGTTGGTCACATGGAGTACATGCAGCCATACCTCTAGGTTAGAGGTGGGGCGATGTGAAGTAATATTCCCAGGAGGGAAGAAATTTGGCTAGTGTCCATTGATATTTTTTGTCTCATGGATCATTACCTTTCTACGGGAGCCCACAGTACACAATAACATGATGGATGAATGGGAGTTGATGCAGTTAGATGTTAGAGTGACAGAGGCAAAGACTAGCAGTAGTTAGATACCGCGGAGTGTATAGCAGAGTCAAGAACAACACATAGTTTTCCATAGACAATACAATAGCTAGTAGCATTCAAAGACTCTAGTGATAGATGCATCATATTGATTCAATTTCGATGCTATTTCAGTTTCTGAAGTTGCAGTAGCAACAATACTAGAGAGAAGTGTTGCATGCAGAACAAGGTCACTATCAGTCTGATACTAAAAAGTCTAGATAATATTTTACAATAGAACAAGAGGCTAAGGAGTAGACTCAACCACAGCATAGTTTTCCCAGTAAATAGTTACAAATGTTGCAATAGCAACAACAACAGTGGCAAGTGTTACATTTAAAACATGCAAAAGGTACCGAATTGGGATAGAGTAGAATTCCTTTCTTGCTGAGAGGGAGTGTTGAAAATAACAAGAAATGTTAAAAATAGAATCAAGAAATTCTAATTTAATTTTTTCTTGAATTAAATTAGGAATTAAAATGTAATTTTATTCTCCTAGCAACTTGTAATAGTTAACTAAGCTATGTTAACTTAATTGGCTCAATAAACTTTAGTTGGCAGTCTATCTAGAGTCATGTATAGTGATTCCATAATTTTAGGGGTATAGGTTGAGTTCTTTTGTGTTGTAATTAATTAACTCAGTCTAATTGATTTATACTCAGTTAAACTAGTTCAATCACTTGGAGGGATTAGTAGGACGTCTAGTAGTGGGGAGTAGCTTGAGTGCAACTTCACTGCTCCACAACTTAACTGAATATTCACTCATAAATAACTCAAGCGTGTTAGTTCAGAGGAAGACCCAATTGAGATTAGAGTTCAAGGACAGTGTACTATTATTTGTATAATCCTATGTGTTGTATAGATGATTGCGCAAGGAAGTAGGGTCTTAAAAGTCTAGGAATTTCGCTAAGTGTTGGCCAAAGGCAATCAGTTAGGGAGAAGATAGAAAATACTTGTGTAGGTTGGCCTCAAGGTTGAGTAGAGCATATTGTATTCACCCAAAGCTTGATTTTGAATTAGAGAGATAGATTTTACTTGTGGAAGAATTGTTTGGGGTTGAACAAGCATTGTATTTTCTTCTCAGATATTCTAGTTAATGTAATATAGATAGTCGGGGTTTTGAGCAGTTTTTTTCCCAAGGAAAATATTGCCTTATGTGCATTTGAAATTCTTCCTTTTGTGCTTAGTGTTTTCATCGATCAATTTTTATTTTTGTTGAATAGTAGAGTATATTCTTGTCATTTTCCTAGCATCTCACGTAAGTTGTTGAATCTACAATAAAAACCTACACTAAAACTAGCTTAGATGATGTAGCTTAGGGATAAAACTCTCGGGAATGAAAGATGGAAGTTTAGGTATTTGTGAAATATGATGACAAGGTGGGAAAGGATGTTGATTGATCCCAATAGGAGGCCTATTCATCAGATGTGAAAAAATTTCCTATAACAGATTGCCCCTTAAAGCACAAAGTCAAAAATGATGATTGATGAATGATGATTGAACTACCTTACCTTGTGAGAAGTTAGGATCAAGAAAAACCAACGAACTTCATCTATTACAATACATTTTCATCATTACATATTTGTTATTGACGGAGGGATACCCATCCTCAACACATAGACTAACAAACACGTACATTGATCATAAGCTTAACTTGTATGGGGTGAATGAAATTGAATGGGAAATTGTTTAAGTAATTATAACAATAGAGAACATGTGAAATATAAATAATTTTATCCTTTGATAAAAAATCCTCAAGCTGTAGAATCTTGCTCAGGGCTGATTGGTTGCAAGAAAGGACATAGTACACACCAATATAAGATTGGTTGGAGAGTTCAAGTCCCAATCTCAGTTTCCAGGTTCATATTATAAAACATAATTGTCTCCTTATGTTCATATACTTTGAATGTTATATATTTGTCAAATATGTTAATCAAGACTGGATTCTGTTAATGTTGAGGAGTGACGATTCCTACGTGTATGGATTATGATAAATTCTAAGTGATTGATAAAAAACAAGGATTAATCCTTGAATGTGTGATGAGTTAATGGTGGCTCATGTTTCACTTTCATCTACTATTTCACACTTTCCATTTTGTTTATAATATATTTAGAATTATATTAAGGGATGTAATTTCTTTTACGAAACGGTGTTGTCGATTCCCTAAACATTGCTTCAGTAATGGGTTGATTCCTATATCTAATATAAGCATAATTTTTAGTTGATTGTATTAAAATAAATGGCCATATGATCTTGCTACTATTTCCTGAGTTAGAATATTGTTTGGTTTTCTTGAGCATGAGTAGGTGGATAGATCTTTTTTTTGTGTAATATTTTCGCTATAAAGCATTAGATATTACACTCAAAAACTGAGGGATGATAGCTTTGCATATCATGTGTGTGTGTTTTTATGTGTACATTAGAAGGGTGATTCCATTTAATCTATAGAAGGACAATTTTTTTACATTCTATGTATATATACTTTAATATGTCAAGATGAGACTATGTAAACATTAGGGGGGATACCTCTGGGTTGTGGATATGTATACATGGCTAAGATAATACAATTTATGGAGGGATGTGTCATGCATATGCTACACACACACGTGTTATTATCATACATGAGTGAACCATATAAGCTTAAGGCAGATAGAAATCCTCCCTACTATTAATATGTGTGTGCATTTTTCTGTGTATGGATAATGTCAAGTTTGGCCAAGATCTTGTTCAAGCTTAGAATATATAACAATGTGCAGATATGTATATGTGAATATGAATAAATATATATTTTGATATGTACATGTATATATTTGGATAAACTTGCATGTATACTCACATATGTTTTTCCGCTAGCCTTGGGTGAAGGCCAGTAATTTCATACTTATAATGCATGAGAGTTGGAAGTGCCTAAGATTTCAGAGGAATGGAATTAAAGACTTATCAAACTATTTGATTAGGTGTCATGACCAATATCATATGTAGAGGAGATGAGCTTTTTGTAACAATGTTAACTTATAAATAATTAAAGTCATAGTGTAACAAATGGGAGTTAGGGACAAAAAACACCTAGAGATAGACATAAGAAGTATTCTATGAAGAAATTAGACTATAAAACAATGAATTAGTCTTATGAGCCACAACAATGCAATGTAATGATTGGTTTTTTTAAGTAAATAAAATATCTATTTCGGTTCATAATCATTTACTATACATTATGATGTAAGTGGTATGGTTCACCAATGTATGTTTCCACCCTATATACAAATTTCTTGTAGAAAAATTCTAACAACAAGAAAATAAACAATGATGCGAATATAAAACAAGTACACAAAGATTTTCCCATGTATCCCTGAGCCATGACTACTAGATTGATTTTTCATTATGTTCCTTTTAATGTTACAATACATATATATACATTCTAAAGCATTCACAAACCCTAATCCATTAACCCTAGATTAGAACATAACCATAGTTCCCTTGACAAGATCTATAAAATACCATCGACAGAAAACCATCATTCCCAAAACCGTGCGCAAAACCCATGGACAAAACCAAATGTAGGGCTTCCCACCTAATATAGGGTCCAAAAAAGATTTCCTAGGGTGCTATCCCAGACCCCGTGCAGGGGGCTACCACCGTGTTGAATGCTCGAAATTATTTACCTATAACATTATAAGGGAGACCACTTGGTCGGTAACTTAGAGAAATTTCTTTTCCAATGAAGTAGTGGTTCTAACTAGTTAGATTAGGTCTAATTACCTGGTCTCTATCTCTAATGGCTTAATGTACGACCTTCATCTACCAATAGAGAAGATACATCAGATCGATTCTCCTTGCTGATCAGGAAAGAGAATGATCCTTAAGCTGAGTTTTTGGCTTAGCCAAACCACTCTAAAGACTACCTCTTTGATGAGAGGACTTCTAAGATGTAGAAACTAAAATGAAAAAGAAAATTTTAACCTAAAACAATCTAATGATAGACAATTCTCAATTCAAAATAAGAGTAGTCTTTCTGTCAATCAAGAGAAATCTAAAAGGATGGGAAAATAAGCATGTTTAAATTGAAATGAGATAAAGGAAATAGACGAGGGAAATAGTTCACAAGATCTAATCCTTGTTAATGAAGATATAAACAACTAAATGCCTAATAAATAGTTAACTATAAATAACTCAGTTTCCTAATAAATATATGTACTAGAAATGAAAGATTCATGCCATAATACTAAAATAGTTCTAATAAAATGACATGTAGAAAAGTAGGACATCTATAACTTTAAACTGTTAGATAGCTAGCTAGCCCATAGAAATAAAAGTTTATTCTTATACAATTTCTAGTTTTCAAGATGCATTTATGATTAATCATGCAAGATAGCTTGATCAGATTTTAAATGAGGTAACAGGTAACATTTAACAATATTACTAAAGCCAACTAATCTACTCAGACACCAGAAATATATTTGAAAGTTGGATAATTTATTTACAATAACCAATGCAAACAATAGTATTATGAAAAGAATTATAGAAAAAAATCTTGTTATCAATATTAATCAAGTTACATAAAGCTCAGAAGATTACAGTAGTGAAAATCCCCTACTACTAAGATTGATTCCATGTCTACAAAGAAAGGCTTAGATCCCACTACAATAGTGCACATGAGCGTTGAACTCCCTCTCGACCAAGCTATAAGATCCAATATTATTCGACCTCTCTCCTAGAGTCAAATCCTTTTGACTCAGCCCAGAGATGAGTATTAAAAACAAAAATGGGAAGATACAATAGACTCCATTTGTCTCTCAACATCATAGTTAATTGAAATACAATGAAACATAAATATTTATTTGGTTGGGTTCCGGTTGAATGTGGTATGGACAAGTCAAGAAAAAATCTCTCTTTTTCTTGCACAATGATAGGAATGATCTCACTTGTTTCTTGCTTGTTTTGAACTGATAAGTGACATTTCACATGAGGTAATTCTTTCACAACTAAATCAATGATATTTTTCCAAGTAAGTGATTATTTTTCCACTAGGACATATTTCATTAGAGATAAGATAATTGACCAGATCTATTTTGTTATCGAAATTCATGAAAGCTTCTTCTCTATTCATCAACTTCATCTCCCCACAAGTTTGCTTATGGACACTTGGCAGACTATCTTTAGAGATCGGTTATAAAACAGATCTTTTGCATCAGCCCTGTTTGACTCTCTGTTAAAATATAAAACATGGTAATACTTGTAACATGTTACTTCTTTATTAAATGGCGAAGAAATATATAATAATTTGAAAACAAACTCTATTTACACCCAAAACGATACAAACTAAGAAGATTTGTTTTTAATATGACAATGTCCCATAGGAGGTGACAAGTGGCAAGGGGAGATCTACATTAGGAGATAGACATTAGGAGATGTACATTAGGAGATAGATACTCTAGAAATATTACGATATATGGAAAACATGATATGTAATAGACACAATAATATATTAAATCATTGTGATAAATCCCATCAGATTTGCAACCCTATCTAAGGTCGGAAGATTAGGTTTTATCATAGATTTTAGATGTGTGCCCTTTCAAAAGTTACGAAATATAAGAGTGGACTTGATGTTTCAATAAAATAATGCTAATAATCATATCAGATCCATAGGTAGCGAGATATATAAGAAAGAACGACATCAAAAATTTTGGAGGGAGAATTGTTGTGATATGACGTGGCTATCATAGATTTTCCTCATATCGTAGATTAGAGAATCGAAGGATACAATATATCTAATAATCGGAATGAAGATAGTATCATAAGTATTAGAGTGAGGATATTAGAAGTTTTGATATGGAGCGATATCATAATATCGGAAAGTATTGTTATATAACATATCAAAAGATATGAAAATCGTAAGTTTCAATTGCGCGCAATAATAAAACTCTGATATTGCAATATCTACAATATACAGGAGTGGATTAGGATGTGGCATGTTGGACGAGTCTTGCACCATGTTATAATACTTTTGGCCACTTTATAATAATATTCTAATATGCCATATGCCATTTTATATGGATCATACTTGGGTATCAATTTTATTATTTGAAAGACCCACTTTATAATATGGCTAGAATTTGGATATCGTGGATTTCAAAAGGATTCTCCTGATGTAAAAGCCCTTATTCCATAAATATCTGATATATGATTTATTATATATGCCAAATTGTTTTGTGATTAAGGCTTAAATCCTATGCATGATTCTTGGTCTCGGTGGGTAGTTAGTGAATTAAATATTATTTACAAATAAATATTTACCAGCATAGGTAAATATTTACAAAGAAATTATAACTTATAAAAAAAAAAGGTAAAGTAAATTAGATACATCTTATAGGGCGAAGGGAGTGAAAATTATCCAAACTTCGATTGCGCACCATTTGTAAACCAAATAATCAAATGAGATCAAACACATTTTGAGAGGAAGATAGGAACATATTGAACTCATTGAAGCAACCCAAATTCCCCAACTTAGAAAATGAAATGACCAACATTAAATCAAAGGGACCCCATTATGAAATTTAAGTGAAAATTTGGGGGTGTTGGGCTTTCCCTGCAACACTGGCGACACACTGGGAAGAACTAGTTATCTCTGGTTAAAGATAATGAACTTTAATTTACCGAAAGGTTAACAATAATGGAGTGTTCGTCAAACAATAAAATATTTCCATGGGTACGACATAAATATATTAAGAAATATGATTTTGAAGAGATAAGTAGTAAAAAGAAGACCTGAGTAAAAATCATGAATCCAAAATTTGAAGAAACATTATTTTAAAATTACCTCATATGAAAAATAGAAGAAAGTACAGATAGGAATTTTTTTATAGAGAATATATCCATTTTTATGAATGGCCTCATACAGTACCTTGGCAAATTTGTCTCATATGCCATACAAGTCTAGCCCCACTGCCAGTGAGCATCCATAGCCCTGATGGGTTTACATGTATTTCTCATGCTACCTCTTTTAATCACCCTTGTGATAAGCACATTTGAGCTTTTAGTTTATGATGTACTTGAGTGAAAGAGGTGGGATGGTAATAGAGACTTAAGTTAATAGATACAATGCCTTTGTAATGTTGACTCCAAATTCTTTTCTCACAACTATCAATCAGATTCTTTTATAAAGTGCAGGGGTGGGAAGGATCCATTGAGTTAAACTCAGCTCAATTATTTCCTTGGAAAGGTAAACTCTATCACTTAGAAAGGTTGTGTGTTCCTCCATGAAAAATATTTAAAGCAATAGGGTTTTATGTTTCCATACAAATATATCTTTAATGATAAATAAAATTCACTGAAATAGACAAGGTAAAGGTTTACAATGTATGGTAACCATTTTTGGGTGGGTAAAAGGCCTTCCACATGAATCATGGTGGAGTCACCAAAATAAAACCATAAGAAATGACAAAAATAGAAAGAAATCTAGAAAAAAATGAAAGAAGGAAAAAAATCCACTCATGTCAAGAATTAGGAAAGGAGAAGCTGAAAGGAAACCCCAAATTAAATTAAAAAAAAAAAAAAAAAACCAACAAGGCTAATTATACAAAAGTCTCAACATCAGAGTAAAATAAGATAAGAATGTGAACATTCATTGTATTTTGAGATATTAATAAATTTTATCTTGCAGAGTTATAAGAAATGAGCCTTTCAAAATCTAAAGGGTGAATAATAGTGTTGAGCGATAATAAGATAATGAGAAGCCTTTGTCTCCTACACATTTTATTATTCCAAAGAAAAATCCTACATAAAATATTTTAACCATTTTCTAATAAAAGAAAGGCTTTAAGAAAATAGATTAAAGGTTATGAAACCACCCCATTTAGTTGATTCGACGAGGATCATTACTGCTTCCCCTAAAAACCTCAAGTCTCCAAAATCAAGCCAATGAAGACTTGCAAAAAGAAACAAAATAGAAATAAGAAATAAACTATGAAAAAAAAGAAAATAAAACAAGAGATGAAGATGAACTTGTTAATGTATACGTGGAAGAGTTTTGACTGTAAGTTTACCTCATGAATCTTCAAGTTCTCCCATGCATTTGTCAAAATTTTCATATGTTCAAAATCATTTACTTATTGAGTCAAAAATGTTAAGTAATGAACTTTCAAATTGCATCCACCTCAAATTTATGATCCTTTTTAGAAATACTTGTGAATCAAAATTTTCCAAGCCATAGAAATTCCATGGAATTTCTTCATATATGATCAATGTAATGAAGTTTTACAAAAACAAGCCAATCAGGCTTTCACAAGTGTGTATGATCTGATTTTATAAGAACTTTGATATGTTGCAAGCCACTTTTCCAGAAAATGAAAAGAAATGCCAAGAAAACTCAGATTCATTACTTGCTTATTAAAAATATGAAATAGTTAAATACATGCAAACATAAAAGGAATCTAATCTAAATTAATTTACTCTTATTGCTAATTGAATGGAAGGAAACATGACTTGGTATAGTCATACTTCCAATGTAACCATTCTCTTATTTTGTTTCGTGCATATATGTATAAATAAAACATCAGTAACAAAAACAAAAATATAATTAAAATAAGATAACTAAATTTGAATGCAAAATGTACATTTACTGCTAACATAGTTACAAAAAGCAGCTTATTTACAATTACCTTCCCTTGAAATGTCCCTTCCAGTTGAATTTCAATCGGATCATAGTGATCTCGATAGATTTCGATTAATGGTTGGGAGAGGTTCAAAAGAGGGGATAACATGCCAGATTGTGGAAATGAACTTTTAGATACAATGGCTTGCAAAAAAAAAGTCAGTCGTATGTACATATGTTAAATTATTAATAACCTTTCATGTAAGAGAATTTTCCAAGTATCATTCAAATGAGTCAATGGAGTATGGATGAAATTTTGATAGATTCAACAAAATATCCTTAATCGAATTAGATTGTTGGTCACATTGTGAAAATACAATCTCTTATTGACACTTGTTTTGATAGAAATGGAACAAGTGATAAGAGATGAACATCAATTTAAATTGGAAGAGTAATAACTCTTGATGTTCATGATTATAAATTGAACCTTCATTTTCACATTAAGGAAATGTATCGATCGATTGTTCAATACTAAACCACTCAATATTCTAGCATAATATATATGAACACTGAAAAAAAATAGAAAAGAAATGAAATTAATCAAAATAAGTGAAGGAACAACAATAAAATAAAAATCACTATTTGAATTAGTAATACAATTATTTTTACAACATAATTGGGATTGACTTGAAGTAATTTCCGATTCACAACGATTGTCCAGAATAATGGAATTAGAATGATTTCCAAAAGAAAGTGTTGGGACTATGAATATGAGTGAGAATTTGAGCATCATAAAAACTATAGATTGGGATGGGCTCTTGAATAATGAAATCATGAGTATTATTAATTGTTTGAAATTGAGAACTAGTTGCAAAACTTTTTGAGTTAGAGTGTTCTTGAATTTCACATTTGATTTGAATTTTATCATGACGATTCATTTGAGAAGAAGAAAAATCAAGATCCTCAATGTCAGAGTAACTATCATAAATGACTTCACAACATTCTCTAGAATTCCCTTCAATATCATCTGATGTATCTAAACAAGAAGGAAAATGAATCACATCTTCATTAATGCCACAATATTGATCAATGAATGATTCTCTATCTTGATAAAAACTAATTGTGAATTTATTGATATCAACCTCTCTATTTTCTTAAATAGCATTAAAGTAAAAAGGGGATAAATTGTTGTCAACAAAAATATCACGATAGAGGTGAAAATGAGAATTAGAAGCAATGGAATTCAAAATATCTCTATTTGTGAATTCTTGTACACTTTATTCATTGCTAATTTCAGATTTATGATAATTTATATGTCGACTTCTACTTTCTTGGAGAATATTGTTTGATTTCCCTGAATTTTTCTTTTGATCAACATGATCAAATTCAGAAATTTGTACAACAGATTTCATATTCTTTGTAACTTCAATTTCTTCTTGTACTTGTTTATTTATAATATCATTTTCCGAATTTAATTCATAAAGATTTTGATATTTCATGGCAGATGGTCATTCAAGATGATTGTTGTTATATTCTCGCAGTTGATTATCAAATCCTTGCAAGCTTTGTGAGAATGGTTCATCAACATGATTATCATTAAAAATATAATAGGTGTGTACTAGATTTAGGAATTTATCATACATGGTTGAGGCCATTCCATCATGGTCAATATGCACCTCTATATAATTGTTTTTGATAATAATACTAGAAGTTGAAAAAGAGTCATACAAGTTTGCAATTGTTACCTATGGATTTGAAATGGGAGGAAGAGAAAAAATATATTCAAACCAATCTATCAATTCAATTTTTGAAGTTTTATCTTTAGCTTTGAATCTTAATAAAATTAATTGAAATCTAATAGTAAAATACAACAGAGATTCATTTTCAAATCTTTATATATCTTCAAATTCATCACATACCCATTCATAATCATAATGATCAAATTGATAAAGGAACATTGTCATAAATTGATCCCAACTGTGAATAGAGGGAACTAGAAGAGATTAACACTAGTTTCTAGATTTTCATGAGAATCTAAGAGTAAAAATCCTACATAACCTTCATCAATATCATGATAAGTAGAATTTGAGTTTTTTTTAATAAATTGTAAGGCATCATCAAATGCAGAAGAATTCCTCTTACCATTAGACTTTACCTTTGAAAAGTGTCTTACTATTTCTTGTGGAGTATTATAAGATGCAGGTTCAAAGATACAACTCCAAATTGGAAGTTTGAGAGGATCCATTTATGATTAAAACAAAACTTAAAAATAAAAAATTTCTGAAAGAAAACAAGTCTTCACGCCCTCCTTATAGTAGAAAAAATGTTGAAGGCTAGAAGTTTTGTGCCTACAACATTATAAGGGGGGCCACCCAGTCAAGAATTTAGAGCAGTTCCTTTTCAGTTGAAGTAGTGGTTCCAACTGGTTATATTAGGTCCAACTAACTTCACTCTATATCTACTAGCTTAAAGTATGACCTTCATCTACCAATAGAGAAGACACATCACATAGATTATCCTTATTTATTTGGCAACAAAATGATCATTAAGATGACTTTGTAGCTAAGCAAAACTACTCTAAACACTACCTCTTTGATGGGAGGACTTCTAAGATGCAGAAACTAAAATTAAAATTAAATATTTAACCTAATATGCATTTATCGTAGACCTATCTGAGTTGAAAAAAATAGTAGTCCTTCTCTCAGTCAAGAGAAGCCTAAAAGGATGGGAAAGGAAGCATGTTGGAATTGAAATGAGACAAATGAAATAGACCAATCAAATAGTTCATAAGATCTAATCCTTGTTAAAGTAGATATAAGTACTAAATTCCTTATAATAATTACCAGACACTTAACTCTGGCAGAGACATGATTTTAGAGGCAAAAAGGTCAAAATTGTTGTAGGACAACCCTTCCACTACCACAACTTATCTGGTGGCCACTTTCAGTTCCCTCACTCTGCTTCTCAATTCCTTACCGTCTTCTTTCGTAACTAACATTTTCATGACTATTTCCACATCATCACCGGAGACCAACCAATTATGTTCAACTCTCTATGGCCCCTCCAACGTAATATGGATATCGTCCACCGCAAATTTAGAGTTGAAGTGCTACTCTGTGAATAACGGCCATGAAATCATGGAACACTCGTAGCAATCGTTTCCAGCATGATGTCTCATCCGCAATTGGAAACAAATCGATCAGTAGCGGGATGTGCCAGAATGCTCAATTGTAGTGCCAACCCAACAACAATAAACATCTGCTTCTTCTCCACCATACCACCGTGGAAATCCCCAGGGAAGAAATCCAGGGATGACAAGAACGCCTTCGATCCAGTCCAAGCAATCATTTGATTTTGTGTTTCCCATTGTGAGTGCGGAGGAAATTCTCTGGGTTTGTCTTGGAAAGCCTTAGGTGGAAGAAAAGGGCATATTATTTGCATAGTATAGTTGACTCTCTGAAAATTCTCTGGAGAGGGCCTATGGAAGCAGAGGGCCTATCTATTCAATATTATCATTAATTCTATCACCATTTTTTATTCAATATCTATACAAAAATATATTTTTAACAATAATAATGACTAAAAAGTTTACAATGTTCAACTTTATAGATGAGATAACTATCCTTTTGGTTTTTAAGAAATGATTATTCGTATTAATAATAAAGTGATATAAAATAAAGTTATATTTTAGTTAATTTTTAAATTTTTTATACTATGAAATGTATTATTAATTAATTGTGTTTAAGTTTTTTGTGGATTAATTTTTATTAATATTTATATAATTATAAAAAATAAACTACATTTAATTAAAAATATTTTAGAGGACTTTATTATTTAAATTTAGAATTTGATTTAAAATATAACCATAATTTATTGAGGTTATTTTTATTTCTTTTAACTATATAAAAGTTACATATGTCAAAGAATCTTAACTTGAGTTTAGTCTGAATGAGCAAACATTTTTCATTCTTATTACTTATTTTTATAAATGTATATATGTTTGATTTATATATTACCTATTTTATAATTATAACCATAATAATTAATTTAAAATAAAACTATAATTTAAAATTAGTTTATCTATATATATATATATATATATATATATATATATATATATATATATATATATATATATATATATATATATATATATATATATATATATAATTAATGTGAAATGTGTGATAATGTAAGTGTTTTGATGCCAATCATGATTTGTCACCTATATAAGTTGATTATTCATTTATTTTGAAAAAATACATTACTTTAAATTTATTAATTTAAATCCATATACAATTCACGAGTATAAAATATAGAAATTACCTATTATTTAAAAAAAAAAAAAATTATTTAACGAAAACCCCAAAAATATTTAATTTATTTTAATAATTTTTTAAGCTAATAATAATACTATCAAATTTACAAACAACTGGCGCAACCACATCCACACATATAAACCACATTTAATAATGTGGTTGTGCTAGTTGATGATGAACATTTGTGGGATGGAATCATTGAGCACGGTTAATCATGGATAAAAAGGGTTGTTGAGCTTGGCCAGGTTTGAAAATGGTTGACTAAGGTTGACTGTGGTCAGCCTTTAATATAGTATTATATCAATATTACATTGATCTAATAATTTAACATTAATTTTGTCTATTTATACATCATTACATTAATGTTACTTTAATATTGACCATGCTTGACAATGGTTGATGTTACTTTATTATTAATGTTAATTTTACTTTAATGTGACAAAAATTGTTGCATTAATGGTTGAAGTGAGTCCACACGGTTGACTATGGTTGAAGAAGGTCAACCATTGTTAACCTAGAGAGACCATGCTTTACCTCAATTGACCATGATTGATAATGATTACTAGGATTGACAAGGATTTAAGAGGAAAGATTATGGTTGACCTTCGCTAACCATTGTTGATGATGGTCAGGGTTGGAATTTGACGGGCAAAATGACCGTCAAAAGGCTCTTGACCGTAAAATAAGTTTAATAACTTTACATGGCTATTTCACATGATGTGTTTTAAAACTTCCAAAACGTTCTTTTGCCGGTTTAATTTTTTTCAAAAACGCCTTTAATCCTAGTCGCCTATTTGCCCATATTTTCCCACAACTGTCCTCTCACGCTCTGGCAGGCTCAAACTCTTCGATGTAATTAATTGGATCCACAAATTTTCATTCAATTCCACTATTCATAAGTGAGTCGTCTACCAAGGTAGAGGAATTTATCAGACAACTAAAAGTCATCGTAATCCAGGATTAAAAAAAATTCAAAAAATCTTGTAGTGGCAGTGTTTGAATCATTATTTTAATGGTGGAAATGGATTCAACACCATCAAAAACATCTAGGACACCTAAAATTTTGAAGTTTAAAAACTATAACTTGGATTTGCAAAAATCCTTACCGGATTTTCTCTAAATATGACCAAAATTTCCATAACATTCCGAGCAACGCCTCCGCCTCATTAGACTATGACATTCAGAAATCGGTAGCGATCCAAGTCGGCAACTATGTTGTGTTGTATCTAATGAATTAATTAGACATGTGAGTGATGCCATCATAGCATTTGAGATATTGGATTTCGACAATCTAACTATTCTTTGTGTTATTATATGTGGATTCATAACAAAATCTCAACTACTCAAACAATTATTGATTGGTCATTTAACTAAAAAAATTAACCAATAAAAATATTGAAATTTGGTAGCAATGAAAACTAAATCAAAATGAGTGAACTAAAAAAATCAAAACAAGGAAACTCGCAAAGATGGGTTGTGTTTAGGTTAATAAGTTTTATAAAGGGTGACCTTTGGGTTGTGCTCAGGTTAGGAAATTTTATAAAGGGAGAATTATACCTTTACATAAGCTTTTGTGTTTTTTGGGCTATCAACATCTTGTGTATTTTTACTTTTGTTGTTGTGTATTTTTATTAGATTTTTGTGTTGTTTTGGGTGGAAATATTTTATGTATTTTTAGCTTTGGTGATGTGTATTTTTATTATAAATTTTGAAAATTATTATCTATTTTTATTATAAAAATAAAAAATAAATCTCATAAGTTACCTTTAATTATGGTGTTTATTCACCACAGATTGACCAATTATTTCATTTTTTAATACTACAACGGAATCTATTTATTTATTTTGTTTTTTTCATTCTTCTTCCTAAATTATATTTTTAACCATTAAAATTTTTAACATCTATTTAATTGTGTTTACATGAAAAGTAAGTATGGTTTATTATAACATGTCTTGAAGTGCCAACTATAAGGTGAAGTAACATATTTTTAATTGTGTTGAAATGAAGTATGATTTATTATCATATTATCCTGAAGTGCCAACTATGAGGAGATGATTAACTTCGCCTGATTTATTATAATGTTGTGATTAAATCCCAATGGAGGTGATAAATTTCACTAGCCTTTGCTTTTTATTTTTATGTTAATTGTTTAATTTAAAATTTACTAAACATTTCATAATAAATTTTGGAAAAAAATAAAAATAATTTTAGTTTTAATTAATATTGCTTTGCCAAGAAATTCTCAATTAAATTTAGTCTCAATTTGATATGAGTTGTAATTATGACTAAGAAAGAACTAAATGAAAGAAAGGAGTTGAAAGTGTTATTCAAATGTAAGAGAAGGAAAAGGACTGAAAAAGTGTTTGAGAAATAGAGTATAAACTATATATTATTGGATTTTATGAGATATAATTTTACATAAAAACCATGATGAAAAAGGAATTCCAACATCCCAAATATGTTAAAAATTTACAATGTAAAATGAGATAAATTTACATAAGTTGCATTTTAGAGGAAGTATATCAATATGTGCTCTAAAATGATGAGAAATTGACAAATAAAACAAACAAAGATAGGGAGTTAGTTTAAAATGATAAGAAATTAGCACACAAAACAAAGAGAAAATGGGAGTTAGTTTGAAGATGAGACATTAGGAGTGGAGTAGAGGAAAACCTTATAATTTCACATGAAAATTATAATATGTGCACCCTGAGATGACTAAAATTACATGAGGGTGACATGGTTTCCATGCCCAAGGTAAAGGGTAAGGATACATTAAAATTTGAGGAAGAGGATATACTATTTATTGACTATAGATTTACTATTACATATATGGGAAACAAGGACATAAATTATTAGAGAATTTATAAACTTGTAATGTAGGATGGAAATCGAAAATGTAGTTTAATCAATTTTGCCTTGTAGCAGCTTTTTTGGGTGGAAGTTTGAAATCTAATTTAATCAATTTGGCCCTAGACCAGCATTTTAGGGTTGATTTCATTAGACTAGTTTTTGCTACAAGTTAATGATGTATGAATCATTTGTAATTATATATCGATGTTAATAATTTCACTAGCTGCAATTTGGAAAGCGATATAATGGGATAGAACTTAGTTTCAAGAGATTTGTGTAATAGGAAAAAACATTATTTTCAAAAGGTGTTTCTTTCTTTAGCTGGGTGGAGTCCTTATAGTAGCCCTCATGAGGGTTGGGATTCGACAACTTAGGTCAACAATGATACTTAATTGAGTCTAATTGGAATTAGTAATAACAACTGTGTACAATTGAGTCATCTTCATGGTGAATATCTATCCTCTTATCTGGTCAAGTCAAAGTGTTGACTTCTGATGTATATGTACTATCTCTCTCTCTGCTGAACTATTGAAGAACATAGAAGAAGAATTTATCAAGGGTTTCCCTACACTTGGGTTTGTCCTTAGCTAGCGCCATATCTTGTGTCCTCTTGTCTTGGCTTTTCTTCTGCGATTTATGTTTATGTTCTTTCTGTAGTTTACTTTAGTGTTGATGTGATTGCTAATCTAGAAAAGGTCTTGAGCTAAACGTAAAAATTGAAATAATTTGATCTAAGCATAGAACATAACTAATATTAACATGTTATCAGAGCTGAGGTGAAGATAATGCTCAAGCAAGAGTGAAAGAGAAATCACCAAAGACAGTTGAGAAAGGACAAAAGGATCAGAGGATTCCTCATCCCTCTTCAAATTCACCAAGGGTGAAGTCGAAGCAGGGAATATTATCAGAATGGTGTAGCGGAAGTTTCTGATGGCCTACCTAAAGATCACTTCATTGTGATGTTCAAATCTAAGGGTGGAAGGAAAGGCGGATGCCTTGGTTGGAATAAGTTCATCCATTATGAGAAGGAGTGTCTGAATGGCAGAGACACATCTCTTGATTTAGATAACAATCATTCCAAGGACATCTTCAATGATCAAAGGAATGACAGGTAATACAGGTCATCAAGGAAATGGTTGACTCTTCAAAGAAAGCAAGGAACCCCAACATCTCTTTTATGTACCTGATCACAAGAAGAACCTTGTGTCCATTTCAACAATAGAAGTCAAAGGTTTCAGGGTGGCACTCTTCGATGGAAAGGTACGTGTTTTAAAATAGAATTTTCAAAGATGTGTTTTCTTGGTTCAATATTGTATCAAGTTGTTTGAAGTCCACTAGGGACCATGTCCCCTTTGACACATAGCATTGAAGGTTTGTGAGTCAGAAGGTGACAATGATGCCTGAATTAAAAAAGAGCATGAAATTACATGTCTGAGATGTACGGAAGAAAAATATTACAAGGGGACCATTCCCCTTATGTAGTAGGTCCACAAGTTTGGAACAACCTGAGGGGTTTGAAATTGATGAGCAGGAATCTCACATATGCAGGTTGAAGAAAGCCCTCTATGGCTTGAAGAAAAACTCTCGAGCCATAGTATGAGAGGATTCATAGCTGTCAGATGAAGCTAAGATTCACAAAAGAGTGAATCCAATGCAAACCATTGTTTGAATGTTGTGGATGATAGGCCTCTCATACCAGCACCTTATGAGGATGATCTATTTCTGACAAGTGCAGACCCTCTCATTTGCAGAAGTAAGAGGGAGTTGGATTCCGAATGTGGAATGATAAACTACAAGCCTGTGACTACGTCGAGGATCTTAAATTTCAGAAGTTATATGGTAGTGATGTCGAACAAGATTTGGGAAATGCCTCTGAGTTTCATAAACTCATTCATGTTGATGTTCTTGGTGAACTTTTGTCCGGACATATGTTTTGCAGTTAGCATGGCGAGCTCATATTTGGTTGAGACTCACTGAATTGGTGCCAAGAATCTTCTGAGATATCTCCTAGGCACAATCTCTCATGGATTGAAATACACTTTGTTGAGTCATGAAATGGGTATGTAATTACTATTAATCTCATCATTCTTTTCCTTTATTCATATCTTTTCTATATCCTAATGTGTTAATATATTAAAGAATTATGGTAAGAAATGAAGGAATTATCTGCAATTATGACTTAGCTAGTTATTACCATTCTTTATGTAGGAAAACAACAGAAGGGACAAATGTTGTTCCCTAACGAAGGAAAAATGAAAATCAAAAAGCCAAGGAAGGAATACGGTGGTTACGATCAAGGCTAAAGACGAATTAAGAGAATCAATGTGAGAAAGGAAAGGATGTATGTAGTTGGAAACCAGTTGTGAATCCCTCAGGATCGGGAGATCCTGAGGTATTGCTTTTACCATTTATCTTTTACCCTTTCTGATTATAAAAGGAGACAATCGTAAAAAGAAAGGGGAAATCTCTGTTGTTATTGAATTTGTAATTTTGATTACAAACTCTCGCTGTTGAGAGAACACAATTATATTGTAACGTTACCTACATTTGACGATTAATACATAAGTGAAGTTGTTGTTCCCTCAAGCTATCTAAAGTAACTTAGTAGTGTTTGATGGTGGCTAAGGGCCTGACCTCTGGTGGATTCAATTTCTTTCTTTTTGTCATACATTTCCAATTCTCGCAAGTGTGATAGTTTTATAGTATTATTGATTTCAGTGATTTTATTTCCTTCGTTGTTTATTATTTTCTTATGTTGACAAAATATCTTTGCTTTATATGATTTACAAAATTATCATTTAATTCAGTTCATCTTTAGATTGTGTTACTTAGATAAATATTCAGCTTGGTGTAATCAACTGTAAAGAGTTTAACTATCGTTGTCAGAATCTCAGATTGATACTAATGTTATTTGGATTATTTACTGGAGATTGGGTTTGATTTAGATTAAATCAGTTAAGAAGAGATGAGTTATTACTACTGTACTCTCAGTTGATTCCATTTCATGTTGCTTGAGTCAGGATTGATTACACTTTTGGTAAATGTTTGAGTCTTGAGGTTCAGTTGTTATATTCCCTTTAATGATTGCTGTTGGAATTTATTAGGTGTGTCCGTTTACTCTTATATTCAAAGATCTATACTCCAATTTAGGAAACATTACTCTCTGAATTAAATAGCAGGCACATATTGTGTACACTCTTGAAATAAGAGGACTTGCCCGGGTTGATAATTGATGTGAGGATAATTAGGAGTTTTAAAAGGCACCTATTATCAACCAACATTTTGGCGCCGTTGCCGAGGAGAGTGTAGCCATTTATACAGAGTGATGTACATCTGATAATTGATGTTGAGGAAGAATTGGGTATTGAAAACGAAAGGTCAGAACCTATGTAACGAGAAAGTAAAATGCTTGCTCCTCCACTTGTATTTCAGCACAATTACAAAAAACTAAAGTAGGTATTTGATGCTTGTCTGTTGAGAGAGAACTGGGTATTAAAAATGGAAGGTAAGAACCTGCGTACAGAGCACGTAAAATGCCTGCTCCCCCACCCAATTTCTAGCAGAATTGTTAGGAACTTAGGGTAGAGATAAACATTTGAATTGTTTGCATGAATGACTAAGAAGAAAAGACCCAAAAACAATCCAATTCCACTACCCAAACCTAAAAAATCTAAGGGACCAGTGACCCTTGGATGATCAACTTTCATAGACGACATCTTAAAGAAAGTTGAATCTCAGCCATTAGTAGGTCCTCGAACAGTTACTTCCAGACAACCTATTGTCTCCCTTCGGGCCACAGGCTCACCATTTGTAGCCTACGCTGAGGTCCATAGTAAAATAGAAGGAACTGAGTAGAGTTTTCAAGATATTGAAAATTTGTGCCCAAGTCCCTCACAAGAAGGGAATTCTTGTAATATTCGTGAAGGAGGAGGAGAAATAGGGGAAACAGAGGAACCAAGATCCCCTCAGGGAGTAATTGAACAAGGAACACCCAGTATCCTAGATCGAGGGAGTGTTGTTAAGATCAATCCCACCCCTTCTAGTCACCCTAGGAATAACTCTCTAGAGATCCTAGAAGGGTACTAGCATATATTTGATCAAATGGCCAACAACCCACAAGCACCCCAAACCTCTACATTACGGTATCCCATCATTGACACAGATGTCAATGCACCAATGAAAGATATTCCTCTCCAAAATAATCCCACTTTTCATGGACTTACAACAGAGGATCTAGATGCATTTCTATTTGAATTTGATGTATTATGTCGGGGTTATGATTATACCACCGACCCCAAGAAACTAAAGCTATTTCCCTCTATGTTAAAAGGAGCAGCGCTACGTTGGTTTATGGGGCTAGGTTGGGGTACAATAAATGATTGGGATCAAATGAAAACCACTTTCCTTAAAAAATATCAGGACTATTATAGATCTAGGGAATTGAAAGATGAAATATTCCAAATGGTAGCAAGACCTAGTGAAACGTTGGAAGAATATGTGGAACATTTTCAATATAACCTCCAGCGGTCTCCCTGTGCAACTTTGCCTTTGCCTGATAATGTGTTAAACACTACAATGATTAAAGGAATGAAAGACCAATAGATAGAGACATTAAATATTATGGGTAAAGGTGATATATATCAGGAAGATTATGCTAATATTATTAATTTGTGTATCAGGTCCTCAAGAGGCAGTACAAGATTGAAACCAGCAGAACGCGACATGACCACTAGGGATAGCAAAATCTCTGGCGGGAGCATTACTCGTGCAGAAATTGGCAACCTGCTAGAGGATTTCAAAATAGATATCTTGGGAACTTTGACAATGCAACTAGACATCATGCAAGCCAAGCAGAAGTAGGCTGAAGCAGAACAAAACTTGGTGATATTTTGTCCTAGATGCAGGAAAAAGCATAGTCATAAAGAGTGCCCGCTGGATATGGTACAAACTTGTGCCATATGTACCAAAGATCATGCCACAGAAAGCTGCCCATCACTCCCAGGGTTAAAAACAATCTATAAGGAGGCAGAAGAAGAAACAGAACTAGTTTACCTGCTAAATCAACGTCACTAATGGCAACCATGACAAACAGGTATGCCTATTGAACCATCTTCTTTCTTTCAATCCTCGCAACTCAATTCACAACAATACCCAGGTGCTATCTGGTAGAACCAACCACCTTTTCCCAATTGGTCACAACAACCATTCCCTATGCCACCTTGGGCGAACCAATCAAATCAAAACAACAATTGGCAAAATTCCTCTTACTTTCCACCATTCTAGCAAAATAATGCATATCCATCTCAATGGCCACCCTCCACCTCACAGAACCAGAGCTGGCAATAAAGATGGCAAAGACCTACAAAACACCCAGTAGGAACAATCCCCCTATGTCAACCTACACTGCCATCACCCTACACATTTCAACAGAACCCTCAGACCAACCTACGACCACAGCTCCTAGCCTAGCCCAACCTGAACCCCAACAACAAACTGGTCCAATCGCTGCAAATTATTGAAGGACCAAAGCTAGAAACTGACTTGAGGGAGTGTAATGAGCTTAAATTAAGGTTTGGACAGATAATAGAGTCAGAGGGGGATAAAAATATACAAATTGAAGATCCGTTACCTGTAGAACAAACACCACAAGTGGAGAATACGGTTAAACAAAAAACTCACAATCAAACTATCACCTCTTCTCCACCATTCCCAGAGAGATTAATTATACCCCGCTCAATCGAATATCCCGATTTTGAACTTCTAGGAGAATTGAAAAATTTGTGTGTAAAATTACCTCTCCTCCACGCTATTCAGGATAGTCCAATTTATGCAAAAACTATTAAGGAATTGTGTATGAAAAAGCCAAAGAGGAAAATAAAAACAACCCCAACTGTCCATGTAGTCAGTATTTTGTCTAATTTATTATTAGGTAGAGAAACAGCGGTAAAATATGAGGACCCAAGAAACCCTATAGCCATTGTACAAATAAACAAATGCTCCTTCCCCAATGCATTAGTTGACTTACGAACAACCATCAATATTCTTACAACAACAACCTGTCAAAAACTTTGCATTACATCCTTGGATCCAACCACAACCTTGATGGATCTGGCTGACCTATTGGTGGTCAAACTAGAAGGCACATTACAAGATGTAATGGTGTCTGTAGATTCTTTGGAATACCCAGCAGATTTTTTGGTCATCAATCCTAGAAACTAGCTAGACGGACATCCCCTAATTCTAGGAAGACCATGGCTAGCAACAGCAGATGCTTACATAAGCTATCAAATAGGCAGCATGACTATAGCAAGAGGAAGTAATGTGAATAATTTAGCCTTATATCCTCCAGCTCAGGCAAGTTTAACACTAACAAAAACTAGAAAACAACCTGTATCATATCTAACTGAAAACATTAGATGACCACTAACTATAGAAGATGCTCTCGAATTCAAGGATCAAACAGAAGATGACATCATTAACACTTACATTAACCAACCAGATGTCGTATCCCATCCAAAATGGCACATGATCAAAGTAGCCCTGGATAACGAAATTGAATAAGATCCCTTAAAGGATATTAATGACAAGTCAATACCAACAACTTCTGTTTCTAGTAGCAAAACCATAGAAATTGAGTTAGAGAAAACCTTAAATATCAACAAAAACCTGATTGTTGACCAAGAGTAGAGGCTTGTTCTACTTCTGAGAAACTATAAAGAGGCTTTCGCATGGGATTACCCAGACATGAAAGGGATTGATCCCCAATTATGCATGCACCACATCTATACAGAGAAAGATGCCAGGCCCATTCAAAAACCTCAACGGAGGTTAAACACTCACCTTAAAGATATTGTTAAAGATGTACTACAAAAATTGCTAGATGTAAATTTCATCTATCCCATATCTGATAGCAAATGGGTTTCTCCATTAGTAGTGGTGCCAAAAAAGAATGGAAAGTGGCATATATGTGTTGATTATAGAGAGTTGAATAAAGCAACCAAAAAAGACCGTTTTCCCCTTCTGTTCATCGACCAAGTCTTGGACACATTGGCATGAAAAAATTATTTTCTTTCCTAGACGGTTTTGGCAGCTACACTCAAATTCAAACTGCCCCTGAAGACCAGGATAAGACTACCTTTACCTACCCTTGAGGGACATTTTCTTACAAGGTATTACCTTTTGCACTGTACAACGCACCTGCCACATTCCAGAGGGCTATACTCAACATTTTTTCAGACTTGATAAACGAGGGGCTCGAGGTGTACATGGATGAATTTACACCTTATGGATAGACTTCGAGTCGGCATTACAAACGCTAGAGAAAGTTCTGCAAAGATGCATTGCTACCAGGCTCTGTTTAAGCCATGAAAAATGCCACATGATGATGGCCGAGGACCTCATTCTAGGTCACTACATCTCAGTAGCTAGAATTCAGGTAGATCCAGCAAAAATTTAGATAATACTTTTAATACCTACCCCTTCCACACAAACTGAGGTATGTAGTTTCTTATGATTTTTTGGTTATTATAGAATATTTATAAAGAATTTCGCTCAAATTTTTGCACCGTTATATGCATTAACAGGAAATATTGATCTCATATGGACTAACAAATGTGACAATGCTTTTGAACGTTTAAAATGGCTAGTATCAACAGCCCCAGTATTAAGGGGCCCAAACTGGGATTTTCCATTCTAGATTTCATCTGATGCATCAAATACGACGATTGGAGCATTTCTCAACTAGGAGGATGATAAGAAACCTTGTACGATATATTACATCAACAAGAATCTATCTCCATCTAAGTTGAATTACACTATGACTGAAAAGGCATTTTTGGACATAATCTATGCCATTAATAAATTCAGACATTATATAATAGGATAACCTGTGGTTTTGTTCACTGATCACTCTGTTATTAAATATCTAGCTAATAAACCTGTTACAAATGGAAGAGTGACTAGATGGTTGATCCTTTTGCAAGAATTCGTCATAAAAATCAAAGACGACCAGGAAAGGAAAATCCAGTAGCAGACTTCCTTTCACGTATGCTAAAGACAGACGACTCGGCAGCAATAGAAGACTAGTTTCCTGATGAACACTTATTCACTATCACTGTGAAAACACCATGGTACGCACATGTCGCAAACTACCTAGCAGTGGGAAAATTACCCAAGCACCTGATGCTCAGTGAAAGAAAACAAATAGTAGAGCGTAGCACTTGGTTCTGCTGGGTTGGAGGATATTTATTTAATACAGGAGCCAATATGCACATTCGAAGATGTGTCAGGGAAAATGAAGTCTTCGACATCTTAAAAGCTTGCCACGATGGGCCTTGTGGAGGACATTTTACAGACGACAGGACTGGTCACAAAGTCTTACAGATAGGTTATTATTGGGCCACCATTTTCAAATATGCCAAGAAGTTTGTCCAGGCATGTGATAGTTGCCAAAGAATGGGATGCCTTGGGCAGTTTGATGAGATGCCCCTGCATCCTCAGTTAGCCATAAAACCTATTGAACGATGGGCGTTAGATTTCATTCATCCAATAAACCCATCATCTAATCAAAAGCCATATATACTAGTTGCAATAGAATATGCGACTAAATGGGTTGAGTTTAAAGTATTACCAAGGGCAACAGAAGACTCAGTAATCCACTTCCTTTTCCAACTTTTTCTACAGTATGGCTTGCGTAGAGAAATAATCATGGATGGAGGGCCACATTTTATAGGCCATAAGATTGCTACAACATTAAAAAATCATCATGTCATGCACAAAATCACAACTCCACACCACCCGCAGGAAAATGGCCAGGTAGAAAGTACCAATCAAGTAATCAAGGCAATACTCACAAAGACAGTTGCATCACATAGACATGATTGGGCTTCCCAATTGCTAGAATCCCTGTGGGCATACCACACTACATGGAGAAATACCACAGGATATTCCCCATATCAGTTAGTGTTTGGCAAAGAACCTATCTTCCCAATCGAATTTGAAATTCAAACATTGAGGATAGCTCAAGAAGTAGGCTTGGACTTAAACAAAGCACAGATTAATAGGCTACATCAAATCAATGAATTGGATGAAATTTGGATATCAGCTCTTCAGAATATTGTACTAATCCAACAACAAAGAGCAAAATGGAACGATGCCCTTATCAAGAAGAAGATGTTCAACGAAGGTGATTGGGCACTTCTGTATGATTCTAGGTTCCAAGATTTCCTGGGAAAACTCCAGACCAGATGGTTAAGCCCCTATGAGATACAAGTGGTGCATGATAACGAAACCCTCACATTAGCCACTATTGATGGATCTAGCTACTCTTTTAAAGCGAATGGACATCAAGTAAATCTCTATCATAAAACGTTTACTAGGAGTCCTTTTGCCAACAGTTACAAGAATATTCCACTATACAAATTCTTGCTGAGGAGGGCAACCCATCCACAACATCAGTCCACCGAAGAATTTATTTGTTTTTGAAACATGTACATAAATTTTCCTTTCTGTTTGATTGATTTTGCTTATATAATAAATTGTATATAAGATTGTTTTTCTATTTTTCTCTTGCTGTACCCTATAAGGAACAACTGTTATTCCATCTAAGGAATAGAAATGTTCATGTGGATTTTATTCTTGGTGTTCCATCTAAGGAACAACAACTATTCCCTCCAAGGAACAGCTTCTGTTCCCTCTAAGGAACAAGAATTTTGCGTGCAATTTTTTCTTTTTTCTTCTTTCTTGTTGTTCCGTTCAAGGAACAGTTGTTGTTCCCTCTAAGGAATAGCAATCATGTGTGTAGTTTTTCTTCTTGTTGTTCCCTCTAAGGAACAGTTGTTGTTCCCTCTAAGGAATAGTTGTTGTTCCCTCTAAGGAACAACAATTTCATGTGCACTATGTTACTTATTTTTCTTTTTGTTGTTCCCTTTAAGGGACAGTTGTTGTTACCTCTAAGGAATAACCATTGTTCCCTCTAAGGAATAACAATTTCGTGTGCAATTTTCTTCTTTCTTATTGTTCCCTTTAAGGAACAGTTGTTGTTCCCTCTAAGGAATAGCTATTGTTCCCTTTAAGGAACAGTTGTTGTTCCCTTTAAGGAACAATCATTGTTCCCTCTAAGGAACAAAAATTTCATGTCCAATTTTTTTTTGTTTTCCTGCTGTCCCCTCTAAGGAATAATTGTTGTTCCCTCTAAGGAAGAGTCATTTTTCCCTATAAGGAACAGAAATTTCGGGGTGTAATTATTTTTTTTCTTGCTATTCCCTATAAGGAACAACTATTGTTCCCTCTAAGGGACAATTGTTGTTCCCTCTAAGGAGCAACTGTTGTTCCCTCTAAGGAACAGCACTTTCAGTGTGCATTTTGTTTTGTTGTTCCCTATAGGGAACAACTACCATTCCCTATAAGAAACATAAATTTTTGTGTGAATTTTCTTCGTTATTCCCCACAGGGAACAGCTGTTGTTTCCTACACGGAACAACAAATTTTTGGCATGTGTTTCCCTTGCTGTTCCCTCTGAGCAACAATTTTCGTATTGATTTTCTTTGTTGTTCCCTCTAAGGAACAACACCTTCTTTTTTTTGCATGTCTTTCTTGATATTCCCTATAAGGAACAACACATTTTGTGTGTGGTTTTCTTTTGTTGTTTCCTTTCGGAAATAACACTTTGTTAATATTTGTTTGAGAACACCCTTTCTTTCCTTTGCTCACTCTTTATGATCCTCTATAGGGAGCAAGTGTACAAATATATATGTAAGGATACAAATCTGAAGTTTACTAGAACAAGTAAGTATAGTGAACATTATCATCTTTAACAAGATTGCTTTGTATTGATTGAAAAAGGAAGGACACAACCATCTATATCACTTCACCGTCCTCATTTCCACTATAAGTCGAATTGATTGATTACTTGTACCATGCTCATTCTCCGCTAACCCCTATAATTTTGTCTATTCATTATCATCAAATAAGGTTAATAGCATACTTTTCTTTCTATTGATATGCTCAAACTTCTTCCGCCATCCCTACTCCTGAGGAGTGTCTAGCCACCCTCTATATATAAATAGGATGTGCTGTTCAAAATAATAATAATAATAATAATATAAACATATACATATGTTTACTAACAATATTATGATTTTTACAGATGGAGCCTAGTGGGTCTCATCATGAGCCAGCCTACCATGATCATAAGGAGGCAGTGAAGTGGCATTCCCACTATGGCCACCATACCAGGGATATGATCCAATGGATACATCAAGAAATAAAGTCCTTGGAATAGGAGGTCTCATTACGAGCCGGCCTGCCCACCTTTCACTCCTTCCCAGTGAATGGAAATGTGTTCATCTGGTTACCATGCCAGCACATTGGTCTCTACTCTGATATCATAATGCACTTCCCCAATTATACATAGAGGATCATGGTTCCAAAGGGTGAGAAAGAAACTCTGTCGAGGCTATAAATGCCTGCAGGCAACAGAAGCTCTGCTGATGGTATTGGAGTCGTATTTTCAACATCAATAGTTATTATAATTCCCTTTTCTTATTTTTTAATCTTTACTACAGAGAGATTACGTTCCTAATTTATTTTGAACCTTTATGCATGTCATATCTTTTAAAAATCAATCATAATAGCTTTAAGTGGAATGATGATGGTAAAGTATTTTTCCTGTGTCAGTTGTCCTTTTTCCTTTTCGAATCACCTCACGACATCTCCTCACTTATTGATAATTCTCGTTATATGCATTGATTTCAGCACTCCGATATCTTTTGGGATCCTTTCATTAATATGCGTACCTTGCCACTTTCATCATCCCTGTACTTCACCGCCAGCACATTATCCCTTCACTCATTCGGTCGAAGGCGACCTATTATTTCAAAGGGGGGTGAGAAGCAACCTCCAGTGTACTATGCATGCGTGTTAGCTCTTTATTTGATTTTGCAGGGAAATACGACATTCCATGATCACAGAGTATGTGGTATAATAGCAAGTCCTAGATAATGGTATTTATGCTTGTAAAGTATCATCCAATATAACCATTATAACAACTTGTTGTTCCATCACTCAGCTCTGTCTATTGTTGTGCTACCTCTGCTACACTAACTATTTTTAGAATTCAGTGAGTATGGGTTGAAGAACAGTGTACAGGGAGCCACTAATGCTGGTTGTTTCTGATGTAGCCAAAGAAATTTTAGCCCAAGCTGGGTGGATAGCATACTTCACGCGATTTCAGCCACCCAACAAAGAAGTCAGTATTGAATTCCTATGAAATTTACAGAACAGACAATCCATGGTAAGGGGTAGACAAATCACAGTATCAAATGTTGTGATAGTAGAAGTATCCGGATTGCCAGCCGAAGGACCCATATGCGCTAACAAATGATTGAAGTTGCATGATGCCATTGAAACCTTTAAGGATGAAGGATAGGAGCTCATAAAAAAAGGCAAAGGCATTCAACCATCCTCGCTTGGAGAACCATGGGGAGAATTAGCAAGGATCATTTAGAATTACATCACATGCAATGGACGCAAAGACATGGTAAGTCCATGTCAACTTAAACTCTTAGTAGTCTGAAAAAAAAAATGCTCTATAAATTTACCTGTGTTATTAAACTTTTTACTCCATGACACCGCTGAGAGGCTCAGACGGTCCCGACATGTAGAAACCATAGTAAGCCATCACTATTTGATTAGGCTAATAGTTAGCTACAACCTCGCCCAGCAGCAATCAAGCTGGGAGGAACTAATATTTTCTCTTGAAGGAGGTTTGGCCCTACCTACACCTAACCCTATTCCGAAAAGGAAGAGGACTATCCTTGCAGTGAACATCCCCAAAAGCGTAGACATTCCGCCAGGCTGAGGAAAACCTTAGGAGCGGCTGAAATTCCCCAGTGAAGTATCAACCATCCCATAGAACTATTTAGTCCAGGAAGTGAGCATTATTTGGAGTTAGAAGGACAGGATGACCCTGAGTCAGATCATGAGGAAGAAATAGGGCATTCTAGAGAGGAGGAAAGAAATGAATCAGAACTCCCTTCGACATCAAATACAAGTCCCCCAGGAGATTTATTGCACGATATCGAATTGGCCCAAAATTTGTTCAATATGAATGAGTTCATACATCCTTAATGCCTGCTTAATTTGGGAACAACTCAGTCTATGGAGAACTCTGGCTATGACAAAATTCTATCAGAAAATGCAAGCCGTGAAGCAGAAATAGGCACAAATGCCATTCAAGAAGAGGTGAACCGACCGGGTGACATGCCTCCAGGAGAACCCAGTTAAGTAAGCCTAAACATGGAGAATAAAGTCCAAACAGAAGGAGTACAGATAAACCAGGAAGACGACTACCAATCTGGGGACACAGTTCTTATAGAACAGAGTCAGGATGAGAAACCGGGTTCATTAGGAGTAGAGACTATTAACAGAATAGTTGCTCCCCTAAAAAAGTATAGAGCCAAAATTAAAAAGCTTAGGATGGAACAACAGACGCTCTGGAAAATAGTAAAAAGGCTCAAGAGAAAGATAAAATAAATATCAGTGGGGAATGTTCCAGAGAAAACCCTGGAGACAGTAAACGCAGCAGTGTAAACTCAGTACAACATGGCCACCTAGATAGAGGTTTGGACCTCCCATCATAAAGAAACACAAACAATAGGAACTTCTTCTAATAGCAGAAGTACTCAGACAACCATTCAAGCCAAAGATATCATGGCAAGAAATGACCCCAGTATATTGAATCTCCAAGAAGATTTAGCACAGGCTTGGCTTGCCATAGAACAGCTTGAGCAAGAAATGGTCTCCCAACAAAAATACCAAGAATTACAGAGGCAGCTTCGGGACATGAATACATCATAGAGCGAGACCTTCAACAAATATCAAAAAGCAGAAGAGAACATTTAGAAAATGAAGCTTAGATTAGAGAAGGTCATTAGTCAAACAGACACTATCTACTCTTTATACACTGATGTCTTCGCATGCAGATCTCTTGCCAATAATTATGCCTTATTTTTGGTAAAATGATATTTGTTCTTAAAAATTAAAGCTGTGAGAGGTGGAAAACCCATAGAATTAAAGAAAATGGAGGATTTTATAAATTGCTGCAAACAACATGGGGTAAAAGTTCAAAAGTTACTTTGTGAATTTCACTTACACAATTTTGTATTAGAGGAAGAAGTTGAAAAGAACCCCAACCCTTTTGTGGGGGATGTTCAATTCCAAGCCTTTATCTCATTTGTTGTTAATCAACTGAAGTGGTTCAAGGCTCATAATGCATTCCAAACACAAGAGCATGGGTTGAATCTTTGAGTTAGAAGTGAACCCAAGCACCCTTTACAAATGCTAGCCAATCACAAGAGTCCAATGACAAGGGAAGGAGTGACCAAAATTTTGGGGCCTATTCAGAAAGATATTGTATAGAAGGGAGTAGAATACTTCCTCTCCATTCAAGAAAGTTCCTTGGCTGCAGCCAAGCTTAGGTGGACAGTCTCCACTATTATTGTACAGAATAGAGAGCCTTTAAATTATAAAAAATTTAAGCTAGTTGCAGACCGTTTTGTTACATATAGTAATCTCATTTAGAGAAGGTCCTTATTGGCTAGGTTGTCAATTTCATAGCCCTATCATTTGGTATCCTGCTGAAGGTTATCAGGCTATATACGAGTTGCCTGAAGGACAGACAGGGCCCATCTTTGAGCTCTTGGCAAAGAACCATGGTTTTAGACCACTGTACGACATTACTTCTCCGGCTTATTCTTTAACTGCTCTAGATACAAACTACTTGCTTCTCATGAGGACATGAAATAGGGTAAGCAGGGGAGTATGTTGAGTCGTGAAATGGGTATGTAATTACTATTAATCTCATCATTCTTTTCCTTTATTCTTATCTTTTCTATATCCTAATGTGTTAATATATTAAATAATTATGGTAAGAAATGAAGGAATTATCTGCAATTACGACTTAGCTAATTATTAGCCTTCTTTATGCAGGAAAACAAAAAAAGGGACAAATGTTGTTCCTTAATGAAAGAACATCAAAATCAACAAGCCAAGGAAGGAATGGGGCTGTTACGGTCAAGCCTAAAGATGAATCAAGAGAATCAGTGCGAGAAAGGAAAGGATGTCTGAAGTTGGAAATCAGTTGCAAATGTCAGGATCACATTTACCATTTATCTTTTACCCTTTCTGATTATAAAAGGAGATGATTGTAAAAAGAAAGAGGGAATCTCTATTGTTATTGAATTTGTAATTTTAATTACAAACTCTCGCTGTTTAGAGAACATGGTTATATTGTAATGTTACCTACATTTGATGATTATTATGTAAGTGAAGTTGTTGTTCCCTCAAGCTATCTGAAGTAACTTAGCAGTGTTCCCTGGTGGCTAAGGGCCCGGCCTTTGGTGGATTAAACTGCTTTCTTTGTGTCATACATTTCTAATTCTCGCAAGTGTGATAGTTTGATAGTATTATTACTTTCTGTGATTTTATTTCCTTCGCTGTTTATTATTTTCTTGTGTTGACAGAACGTCTCTGCTTTATATGATTTACATCATTATTGTTTAATTCAGTTCATCTTCAGATTGCGTTACTTAGATAAATATTCATCTTGATGTAATCAACTGTAAAGAGTTTAACTATTACTGTCAAACTCTCTAATTGATACTATTGCTATTTGGATTATATACTGGAGATTGGGTTTGATTTAGGTTAAATTATTTAAGAAGAGATGAGTTATTACTATTGTACTCTAAGCTAATCCCATTTCAAGTTGCTTGAGTCAGGATTGATTACACTTTTGGTAGAAGTTTGAGTCTTGAAGTTCAGTTGTTATATTCCCTTTAATGATTGCTATTGGAATTTATTAGATGCATCTGTTTACTCTTGTATTTAAATATCTATACTACAATTTAGGAAACACTATTGTTTGAATTAAATAGCAACCACATATTATGTACACTATTGAAATAAGAGGACTTGCTCGGGTTGATAATTAATGTGAGGATAATTAGGAGTTTTAAAAGGCACATGTTATCAACGAACACACTACCAAAAATATGAAACTACATGATTATTCGAATGCTAACTATGCAGGTAGTGTGAAGGATCATTAGAGCACTTCTCAGTGTTGGTCCTCTTTGGATTCTACTTCGATATCATGGATGAGTAGGAAGCAGAAATCGTTTGTTATAAGTACCACTGAGACCGAATACACAACTACGAGTATGTTCTCGTATGAATCTGCATGGTTGCAGAAGCTCTTAAGTGATTCGTTTGTACACATGATGAATACCACTATGATTTTCTGTGACAACCAGAGGTGGGATTTGATTATTGGGAAATCCCACATTCGATGATTGCTCCAGCAAATAGACATCAGATATTGACTTATCTGGGATACGGTAAGTCGATAAGTAAGGAGGCTCCATCGCACTAAGGCTGATGTATAGGTTGCAGACATTTTGTCAAAGCCTCAGGGGAAAGTTCAAATCTGTGATTTTCTCGAACGACTTGGAGTCGTTGAGAGACCTTCTTATAAGGGTCCTACATGTTGCATGCATTGAGCTCTGGGAGCTTTGGGAGGCTTGGGTTACTTACTGGAGCAACATACGATCACAAGGTGACTCACCCTCCCTTGGTGATGCACTATGTACAAGATGACATGTTCAACCTTCCCCTATGATACCCCGTGGCGACAATGGAACATGATGATTAGTTCTCCTATGGGCTAGGATCATTCGTTCTCCATGGCGACTATGGGAGAGGATGATTAATTCTCATGTGGGCCAGGATGATTCATTCTCCATGGCGACTGTGGAACAGGATGATTTGTTCTCCTGTAGCCTAGGATGATTAGTTATTTGGGGTATCCACTAGACAGGATGATTCATTCTCCTGTGGAGAGGATGATTAGTTCTCCTATTGAGGTATCCTACCCATGCAGTCTGGGACTCATGGGAAGTACCTCTAATCTGATCAACGAGCAGGGAAATGAAGATAGGGACCTTAGTAGTTCTATCAATGGACACATCGTTGTATTTACCATACTCCCTATGCTAGGATGACCTCCATTGATCTAGGATCAATGATACTAGTCTAGGACCAGTGAGAGTGGTACACACTTTGAGACTGACTTCGAGTCAGTAGAGGATTGGTCTAGGACCATTGAAAATGGCACACACTCTGAGAGTAAATCTGGGTCAGTGGAGGATGGTATGATACATACTTGATCACTTCTTCTTCTTCATAGTTCAAGGAGAGCAGAGCTCAGCAGATCAGATCAGTGCAGAGCACTGATGGCAAAGATATTACAGTCAGACATATGGATCAACAGATGGAGTTCTCCCTAGTTGAGAGGGAGTGTTAAATTTGGCAACTAGGGCCAAACTCCATGTGGGTCAGATTATTTATGGAAGCTGATATTTCTGTTGGATCCCTCTCATCGAGAGTTGTATTGATATAAAGATCATCTAATTCCGATAATTATTTATGAAGAAATGCATTTATTTTGATTATGGACAAATTGTCAAATCGGCCAGTAACTTATGTAGGCTGAGAAGCCCAACAATCATCTCTATTAAACCTCTACGTTTTAGTATAAATAAAAGAGGATTTGAAGTCATTTGTCACACACATACTCTTCATGTGATCTCCTCCTCTCCACGTCTTTGGGTTTTAGTGAAGGAGAGACACTAAGAGTATATGCTAGCCTAATATGATGCCATAGCCGCAGTATGATGCCCTAGCCACAGGCTTATGAGGACACCTACACACAGAAAAGAAGTGACTTATAAGCAGCATAAATAAGCCTCTATATGTTGTCTCAAGAGGCTCAGTCCGAAGATGAGAAGAGGGCTAATATAGGCCTTAAATGAAGGCATGAAGCCACTGCCTATTGACCCTATACACAACCAGAAATAGACTCTTTATCTGCAGTCAGAAAGAGGATCTATACACAGTCCTAGAGGAGACCTGTTTACGCAGCAAGGAGATATATATGGGACCTTCCATCCGCTATCTAAGGAAGCTCTAAAAGATCCTTTGCCATAGGTTTGAAAGTCACCTAATCTATATGTTGTCTGGTCACAATCCAAGAGGTTTATATGCAGCAAGAAAAGGCACTCACATGCAGCAAAGGGGAGGCTTCTATACATAGCAATTAAGGGTACCTTAAGATGCTGTAAGGAAAGATAGCTAAAATTACTCATATCACAGCTTAGAGGATATGTCCTTATGCCACATTGTTGTAGGTGACAGCGTGACTCATTTGAGATCTGTTCTGAACATGCTGACATCGTTCTTGAGAGGAAGAACTACAATGATGAAATACCCTAACCAGTCACCACGTTATTCATCAAGTGACTGTGCCTAGTGCAGCCTCAGAAATAAGGTCAATCACGTTTCTGAGAATGTTGACATTGTTCTGGAGGGGCAGAACTACAATGAAGAAATACCCTAACCGGTCACCATGTTATGCATCAAGTGACTGTTTCTAGTGCAACCTCAGAAATAAGGTCAATAAAGTCTGTCTAAGAAGATCTCTCAGGAGAAGATTAGAAGGCATTGCTTTTCAAGGATAAAGATAGCTAGGTACTATGTGTAGACCTTACTTGCTGCTGAGCTAGGTTGTAGGCCATAGCCAGTAGCATATAATGTGTTAAAGGTTTCACAAATTAGTCATGCAAGTATGGAAATACTGAAACCTCAACTTGGATCATGATTGTATCAAGGGTTAGAACTGAATTTTGATGCACCAAGTCATATACAAGTGACAGTTAGTACTACATGAAAAGGACATCATTCTGAAAGATACAGCATGATTGAATGCAGCATGGTTGGATGTAGTATGGTGATGGGATCACCTTGAAGAAATATGTCATCACCTAAGTTTAGATTTGCAGTCCTTGTCATCAGATCTACAACCTCATTATGTCATCTTCATGGTGAAGATCTCTACTCTTATTTGGTCAAGTCAAAGTGTTGACTACTGATGTATATGTACTATCGCTCCCTCTGTTGAACTATTGAGGAACATAGAAGAAGAATTTATCAAGGCTTCCCCACATTGGGTTTTGTCCCTAGCTAGTGCCATATCTTGTGTCATCTTTTCTTGGCTTGTCTTCTGCGATTTATGTTTATGTTCTATCTGTAGTTTAATTTGATGCTAATGTGATTATTGACCTGGAAAAGATCTCGAGTTAAGTGTAAAAATTGAAATAAATTGCTCTAAGCATAGAACATACCTAAAATTAACAAAACGAGATTCTCCACCATGACTAACACACAGTTGCACAATCAATCAATTTATTCAATATAATAGAAGTTACAGAGCCTTGGCCCTCTCGACTCAATTACAGCAATTTATTTGACCCCTGTCTCAATCTCAAAACTCTATTTATCACCCAAATTCTCGCTTCTCACTCAATTCTTAATCATCCCAGCTAATCCTTTTCCATTACATTTTCTTCTCTTTTATGAGTCAAACCCTATTCTAACTGCACTAACAACTCATTCTCTATTTTAATAATTCTAACAATCAAATTTCTATTCTTAATATCTATTACACACCTATTCTAACAACTTATCCCTTAGTCTAAAATAATACAATTTTATAATTATTACAATAATGAAGTGAAGATCATTTTCGAGAGATCCAACCCTCTCTACCAAAACTAACTTTTGACCACTCAGGTCAATGAAATGCAACTCATTTAGCCACAACATGTGAACAAACAGTCACATTGCTGGCTAAGTCGAGATGCTCCTACATCATTATTGCAAACCATGGAATGCCAATGAAACATGCCTGATAACTTGGATTTATACAAGTAAACATGAAACATAGTACATTCTTACCTTTCTCCACCTAAATTAAATTAGGTGAGATTCTCACTCAAAAAACACATGTTCAACTCATTTCCTATATTAACTTATGATCATAATCAAATATCTTGGAAGACTGTTTGTATTCTTTATAATGTATTTCTTAGATTCATTTCTTTTTATTCTTTATAATGTATTTTGTAGAATTTTTTTTTAAAAGACAATTGACATGATATCATGATAGAGAAACTATCAATCTTGCATAAATGAAATGTGCTTTCCTTAGATTCATTATTTTGGTAAGAGATAATGACATGATACTATTATAGAGAAATTGTCAATCTAAATAAATGCAATAATAAATATTAAATAACTTACTAGCATCTCAAGTGTGAGGTGCCAAGTCAAAATGGATATGAACCCTGTGTTTTCCTTTATCGCTGTGATACTGCATATTCAGTGACATTGATTCCATTGTTGTCCAAACCAATGAAAATGGAACTGTACAATGAATCATTCTCTGTATTTTTACCATGCAGATAAACAAATATAGCCTACTCATATTCTAAGCCCACTGTAAGCCCATGATAGCACCTTTGAGCCTTCAGATACTTTATTTACAATGGAATGCATGGAACTAGTGTCAGCCATTCTATTTACAAAGTAACTCTAAGAAAATTGCCTCTCATGCATGGAATTACAAGTGGTTCTAATCGGGGATGAATTAAGCCATAGTCTAAGGTAGGAAAAAAATCACCAAGGAATCCAAGTAAGGAATCTTATAGCATCTTCATGATAGTAGTTTCCTACTCAATGTCTCCCACCTATAGAGTCCCAATTACGTTCACAAAATTCATTAGAACTAGAATTTAATCCTTGCACTAGGGAGAGACATTCGCTTTTGAAATCCCATTGCACTGATAATTGTAGGTGTCATGGTCATTATTTACCCTAATTAAACATTGAAATATCAGACAAATAAGGGTTTTCTAGGTATAAATGATGAATTCGTCTATCTAATTTTATGCTTTTCTTGGTTAGAAAGAAATCCTTCAATCCTTCAATGCATGCACACAAAAGGAAACAATGGAAAATTAATATCATCTCATGGATTTACTGAAACAAACTCAAAACTGGAAACGTCAGATTAATTTTCCCATGGTTGGTAGATTGAATTCCGTAGAGCAAGATAGATTCCATAAAACAAACGTGCTCAAATTACACATGTTCGGCCATCACAGGTTTGAATCGTTTGAAGCCGATGAGTTGCGCTACAAGAAAGCAACATATATGAAGTTTGAAATATCTAATATTTTAACTTACTAGTAGAAATTATTTAGTAATACATGTAGTCTTCTTGCAATGTTGTGATACAAACAAGAATGAGAGTGAAACCCTACAATTGATCATGTTGTGCATGCAAAAGGGCCTCCTTCCCTTTTTAGACACCTCTAGAAGATTCTTCATTTCAAATGAAATTGCATGAATACCAAATAAACATGCAACGAAATGAAAAAGTGTGAATAAGAAAATTATTAGAACTCACCCTATTGATTCAACTAAATTTTTTTCAAAAATCTTGCTCACAGCGACACATGAAGCCAAGCCCTTTCATCCATCATTTTTGCGATCATAAAAAAATCTCTAATGAAGACATAAAAGCATGGAAACAACTGTATTTTCTACAAAAAAAAACCTAACTATTGTTTACTGAAAAACCATCTTAATAGGTCAAATCTATCAAATTTAAACAATTGCAAGTCAAGAACCCTGCCTCAAAAAATACCGCCATCTGAAATTTTAGAGTGAAATCACCTCTCTGAAATTGATTAAAGAGTTGAAATTGATTAAAAAAAAATATTTAGTGGCCTACTCTATTGTACTCAGAATTTTTATTAAGAAACTTTATATTACCCAGATAACAGAGATACTTGGAGATGAACCCACATATAAAGAAATTTCTGATAAAGAATGTATCTCCTTGAGACCAACTGTCCCTATTTTTCACATTTGAGATGATCATGGGAGGTCGGTGTAATTTTTGAAATGATTTACAGTACCTCCACAGTTCTCTCCTATAGTATAGGGTGACAACATTTGTTTTTGATGCCTCAGGGCATCCGAATTCTTTTCATTTTCCGACGGGATGATGTTCATCTTCATTGTGTGAGGTAGAGAACAAAATGAGGTAGAGAGAAGAGAGGTCAGGGACTCAAGGTGCACGCATATCATTCCATTAATAGTGGAATGCTCAAGCACCACTTGTCCCTCATGTGACATCCCACATCATAATGATCAGACATGCATCCCTCAATGTATTTGGTGACTTAATAAAATGATGTTGGCATGTGTTACACGTGGTGGCTATAACATAACCTTGCAAATTTTATTTATCAGCACAAAGAAAAAATTACAAAAATTGGCTGACATATAAAGTTGCAAATTTTAGGCTTCCACATGAAGCTACAAAATTTATTTATCCAACAACACGCTTGCCCATTCCTTTTCTCAAGCACGTTTTGGATAGAATCTAGAATTAACAAGCTCACTTCTATAATTCATTAGTACATATACTTAACCTAAACGTACCTTGGCTTATGGTTTTTAATCCACTGAATCTAGATTTAGAACTCAATTTGTATTTTCCAATATTGATTGGAAATTTAGGTATAAAAGGCAAGGTACTACAATATTTGGTAATTCCCTTGCTAGTTTAAATTAAGTTTTAGATTTCCGAGTTATTTTGTTGACTATTGAAAATTAGAAAATTCAAGATATTAAAACCCTTGTGTGCATTTATTTCAAATTCATTTAGTTGGAGTATATTATTGAAGGAAATAGAATCAATTTTTTCGCTTAAAGAAATATCATTAGCACATATACATCTAATCTCTCAGGGTCTTATGTGGCATCTCCATGAAGTGAAGAAGTTTATGGGTATAGAAATAAGGCATATCCAATGAAAAAAACATACGCAAGGCAAGATTATGCAACCTCATCTTGCATGATGACAAGACTATGTTGGAAATAATCATATTCTCACTGCACTGCAAGAATGGCATCATAGTCACAATCCACACTTTTGTTGTGTGTCACTACATTGAGTTGTAATGCTTAATATGCAAACAGACCACCTAATACATAAAATCGTAATTCCTTTTAGTTTAATGCCTTCCTTCTCAACTAATAAACCTCTAAAAGTGCTTAATCTTCTCTCTCTTGGATGTTTCCTATCAAAATGTATGGAAAAAAATCTCTAATGCCTTATTTTAGGCCCAAAGATTTGGAAAAAAGAATATTCATTTACATCAATTCAAACTCTTCTTTTTAGACTTTTAGAACCAAAAATGTGATTTTTATATAATTGTCAATGCTTGGAAAATCAATACCTAATACCAGACTTGAAAATCCTTTACACTTCTATTAATTGCAATTATTTTGGTGTATATTTCATTGGATTCGAATAAATGTGGGTCAAGTATTCACTTGGGCAGCTCACGGTGTTAATATGTTTTCTAATCCAAGAAGGAAAACAAAAGAATTCTTTTTTCTTCAATCCTTACAGTACCCCTCAGATCACTCATTGCTAGCAATCAGAATTTTGAGGGGAGACTTTTGCAGGTAAGAAACACCTTACTTTGCTAGTAGAAAAATCATGAAAAAAAAGGGCTACTTTCCCTTCTCTTTAACCTTCTCTTTAGTGCGAAAACCAACCAGTATGAATAGAAAATACATATGTCTCTCCATGGAAATGAATTCATTTCTTCCCACTATTTTTCTATATGAGAAAATCTAACATACCATTACAATACTTTTCCATCCCATCACAATACCCAGAAACTTGTGAGGAAAAGGAAAATTATTGGTTAATAACGTGTGTATCCCTCCAAAAGAAGGTGAAGCAAACACAATATGTGCAGTAGATGATCCAAGGCATAGTATTGTAGTTTCTACTGCATGAGTCAGGCAACATGCTCTAGCCATGGCTACTATGTTTGTAACAGTGTTGCTCCTTCTCAACCAATTTTAAGTGGTTGTGTTTGTAGATGCCATTTTTGCTTCACAGGTTTGAAAGGAGGGGCTTATGAGCGGATTACTACTGGTACATTTTTTGGCCTTTACAATAGTGTTATGGGAGTTTGATATGGGTGAATTTTAATGGGGGTCATGTGTTGGCCAAAGCCATTCCCAGGCGACAATTTGGATGTATACAAAATAAACTGTATTTTGTGTATTTCAACACTCTCGCATGTGGGTTGGCTATTTTCTTGTTGGCACATTCGTCTCTGCATCCATGGTGGTCTCCTCCCAAGATGGGGAGATGGGAAGATTATGACCTCATCTTCTCTTTCTTCTCACCCTTCTCAACATTCTCTACTTCGAACTCGAGGAAACCAAGCTATTATAAAGATTATAATATTTTAATTAGAACTCTAGGAAACCAAGCAATTATAGATATTATATTAATTTTATTTTTTAATTTATACAAGTATTTTTATCGAGGCATTACATATATTAGAATGCTTCAGTGACAATCTAAACTGAATATATTTATTAGAATAAATAGAACCAAAACGAATAAGCCTATTTGGGTTTTTTTTAAGAGTCTAATTGAATGTCTTTATTAGATCTAATATTAATAGAATATAAATAGTAGAATCAAATTTAATAGAATATTTTTATTTTTATTAGAGTCGAATTGGAATTTCACTCTATGGAACCATATGAAAAATTGCAAATATCACTTTGACATCGCATACATCCTTTTATCCTTCTAAAGATGTTTCAACCTCGAATATGCATATAAATATTTTGTTTATACTATGATACTTTGTTTATACTCCGTTGTTTAAATGGTATTATTGGTGTAATACAATCATCAACATCATAGGAGATTCAATGATCACTTGTTATTTGTTTTTTTTGGGAGATTTAACGAACAAGAGGCACCTATTATTTCTATTATTTGTTTTGTCTTATTTTCCTAGGATATTTAACAAGCATCTATTATTTGTTTTTTTTTTTTTTTTTGGTTGTGAGATTCAACATCTATTATTTTCTTTATTTTATTTTTCTGGGAGATTCGACAAGCACCTATTATTTGTTTGTTTTGTTGGGAGATTCTACAATATATTTTACTTAAGTCATACTCAAATATTGAACTTGTCATTTGCATTCAACAAGTTATGTTAGCTACTTAAATTTTCAATGTATCATAATTTTTCTTACTAATATATCATTTTTCTTTCCTATTAATATATCATTTTTCTTATTAATATATCAACATTAGGTCATATGGGGTAAATGTAAAATGAAAGCTACTCAAAAGAAAAATATATCGTGTTGCTTATTATTGTATCAACATTAGATCAGATGGGGTAAATGTAAAAGGTAAGCTACTCAAAAGGTTTATGTAAGATAACACTCAAATCATTTTCAGTGCATCTATCTTTTAAATTTATTTTTCCAATTTTTCAATGTATCAATGTCTTTTATTTATATATTAACAGTAAGGTACTGCATAACAATCAAAATCATTTCATCGTTAATATCACCCTCTATGTCTGGGTAAACTAACATGTTCTTCTAGTTTAGAGGTTCTGAGAACTTTGTAGTGGCAAATTATATATATTCATATTTTTCCAATGCATACATATTTTTCTCTTGTAGTTACCATTCTTACGTATAATATTTCTTTTTCTGTGTAAAGAATGGTAAGATTTATTTTTTTGTTGTGACTATTAGTAGTAGGAAGCATAAAAATCAGGATTCTTATTCAACATTTGCAAGCAGTAATATATGAAAATACTAATGAGGGACTATCCTTAGGGTATAGGGGACTAAATACAAATATAATATACCCCATGGACTATCATATTCGATGGACTAGGAATATAGGGATACTAAAAGGCTATATCCCTATATCTCTATATCCCCTTAATGCTATATATAATGTTATTAATAATAGGGATATTAACATATCCCTAGGATAAGTCAGTGGGAAATAATCTTTATTATAACTAATATATGGATTATGGGCCTAGGATAGGTTATAGGGATAGGGATATGAATTTATTTGGCATAATCTCAAATTGTTCCAGAGGCTTGGTGACCTTCAACATAATTGTGGCTATCAATCTCTCTTTATAATTCAGTTGCTTGCCTCAAATGACTATTAGAATGAGCTCTGTGTACAAGTAGCTTTTTGAAGGGTGATTAATCCCTCAGACAATGACTCAGTAAGAACTCGAGCATCAAAGTAAAAATTGTGTCCAACACCAGGGAAGTGTCAGACATGTAGCTTGCCACGACACTATGCATTACATTGGAGTGTTGGCTTCCGATATGTAATACACTAAAGAGTAAAAACATTAAATGTATCCTAAGTAATTCAAAATTACAAGTTAGCATTAAATTGGCATTAGAGTAAAATTTTAAATCATTTTTGTAAGTGTTAATAAAATAAAACTCTTAAGTAAATTTTCCATCCTAAGAACGAAATTTACTTATTGCAAACCATGGAATGCTAATGAAACCCTCTTGACACTTGGGATTTATACAAGTAAGCATTGAACATAGTACATCCTTATCCTGCTCAACCTAAATCAAATTAGGTGCGATTTCGACTCCAAAACTACATGTTCATCTCATGTCCTATATTAACTTATGATAATAAAATATCTTAGAAGATTGATTGTATTCCAATAATGTATTCTTTGGATTAATTTGTTTGTATTATTTATAATATATTCTTTAGATTTGTTTTTTTTTGTACTAATATTATGATACCAATACTATCAATCTTGCATAAATGCAATAATACTTATTAAATAACTTATCAGCATCTCAAGTGTTAATTGCCAAAGTCCAAATGGATATGAACCTTTTGTTTTCCTTTCTTGCTGTGATACTACAGATTCACTGACATTGATGCCATTTTTGGCAAAACCAACGAAAATGGAAATGTATAAGGAATTGTTCTTTGTATTCTTACCATGCAAATAAAAGAATATAGCTTGCTGATATTCTAAAGCCACTGTCATCCCATGCAAACCCCTTTGAGCCTTGAGTTACTTTATTTGCAATGGAATGCATGGAACTGGTGTCAGCCATTCTATTTACAAAGTACCTCAAAGAAGTACCTCAAAGTAGACATGTACTTATCATTTTGTTAATTTTTTCCTTTAATGTTTCCAAGTTTGTGACTAACATTTAGTGAAAAATGATGAAGTTGGTTAAAACTGTAACAATTGAAACCCCTCACACATCCAATTTAAAAGAAAAGAATCAATGATATTTAGATGCATATACGAGTTCAACTAACAAAGTTGCATTTCTGAGTTGAATAAATCTAAAGAATTGAAGGTTTACATGTAACTCAGAAAAAGAAGGGTCTACATGAGCAATTCATTGGTTCGATACCAAGAAACAAGAAAAACAAATAAAACAATTTGAATGTTCCAACTACAGTTTCAAAAAAATGTAAATCTCTCACGTAATTGGCATAATGTTGTAGTAATGGTGGTCGAATGAGTAATGTTGTAGCCACTAGTACATAGGATTTTTTTTATTCAACTTAATGTTTGAGGAGTTTCAAAATTAGCTCAGGGACATTACAAAGTGGCATGAACATGGATGGACTCCTAACAATTTGCTATAGCCTAGATGTAGCAATGGAAAGGTGGCATGGGTTATTAGCTATGCCCAATGACAAGTTTTACAAACCTGGACATCTGCCCCTTTTTCTATTTCTTTTCTAACGCATAAATGTATTCTCGCCATTTGTTATATTTATGAGAAAAGACACATTTTCATTTATTATATTTAATGATATTTTTTAATAATTAAAAATATCAAATAATTTTATTATATAATAAAATTTATTAATATTAATTCATTAACTTTAAATTACGTATTTATATATAATCAATCTACTTTAATACTTTTCAAATGCGATAAGGATTTATCATAGATTTACATTTCTATATCCACATTAGAAGACACTTTCTTCATAGATTTATTTATCTTAGAGTTTATTTTTAACTACTCCCGAGAACTTAGATGAACTTTCACACCAATATCATTCAACTTTGTATTATATTTAACTATTCTGCGTTATGCACATGTCAATTCGACAAAGAAAATTACAGAAGGAAAAAAGAAAATTATAGAAGAATAAAAGCAAGTTGATTTTCTTAATCTTATCTCAATACATAAAGCTACTAATTTCTAGTTAAACCATTTACTTAAACCATTTACTTATTTCATCTTTATAGGTGATGATAATATTTATATGTTAGTCCATATTTCAATTTCTTTGCCATAATATATTTATTAGTATTAATTTTATCCTCTTCGAAGATGTTTTGGATTATTTTTTTTTCAATTTATATGATTATCAGTATTTAAGCAAAAATATCATTACTGAAGGGCTTCTTGCATATCACGTTAATCCTTGCAATATATGATAATTCCTTAATTACTCAGGTGGAAAGAATACTATTATACAATATAAAGTGTTTAAAGTGTTTAAAAACCATCAAAGTCTACGCATCTAGCCAACAATGCTTTGAGATCCTATCTTAAGAAAACATTTCTGTGGAAAAATTTGAAAAGACATTTTTATTTAAAAAAAAAAATATCTCCCAGTAAATCTTCTTCTTTGAATGGTCTATGAATCATTATTTTGTTGCAGCCAACTTTACTGTCCAACTGAAGCACAATACAATTTATGAAAGTTTGTGATTAGAAGGTATGTCCAAGTTGCAACTATGTCAAGTTGTGAATACAATGCTTAAGATTGGGACAACAAAAATGGAAAGCCTTAATGCTTTAGAATGGGTCAACAATAATAGAAATCAAAGGCTCTGAAGATATTACAACCTCATGGATGGGCACTGAAAATTTCAATATATGTATCATTAAAAACAAGACCATGCCAACAACAATGGCAACCAAAGTAGGTGATTACAATTGTATTGATGTGATTGCAATGGAAACTATAATAATCTGAAAGTAAATATTTTCTATTTTATGGATGTGTTTCTCTGAAAGTTGTCTCTGTTTATAATGTAGATCCTGCAATCCTGTAAATTTAATGATGATTGCAAAGGCACATACATTTTGAAATTTTAAATATTTCTTGCAATTACCCAATAAAATTTTGCATGCTTGTAAGTTCTAAGACATAATATATACTTGTCTCGATCTCCTGTCAAATTGGCACACACTACCATTGCATGCAATCCCCATAATCCCCAAGGCCTATCCTAATTTTTTAAGAATAGGGATATACATATAGTATAGGGACTAGGTATTATACTACTAGTGTGGTATAATCCCTACTATTCTTGAGGGATGATATTGGTATTATTATATAATCCCAAGAGTGGCTATCCTTATTCTAGGGGCATAAGATAAGAGAGAGTGGCTCTATTCCCTAATCGCTATCCCTCCACTAGGATATCCCCTTAATATACACTATGATACCAATGATACCAATAGGGACTATCTCAATAGTAATCCCTATATCCCTTATATACTTATAATTTCTAAGTATTAGCCCCCTAACATTAGTTCCTTAGGGATAGTTATAATAGGATAAGTTACTCGTTGTACTATAGTTTCTACAGTGTATAACGAGTAAAAATAAAGAATGAAAAATATGATTAAATGACTAAATTTGAATATGAGGGGGAAAATTTTGGTATTTAGTTATAAACCATTATAAAATCTCTTGATCGAAACAATGCTACCTTGTATTTTTTTACTCTTTTAGCTATGCTTGCTTGCAATAGTCAATTGGTATTTTATATGAAGTAATGCTCTTATCTAAAAATATAAGGCTTGCATTATAATTAGTAACATAAGTTACAACAATACAAGGGAATAAATTACATTCATACATAAAAAGAGTTATCCACGTGTACCTAATTGTAATTGATTTCGTTAGTGTTGTTGAAGCTATAATACCATTTTACTTGTTTCTTTGCAGGTTTCTGAATCTGGACAAGGAATATGAAATTGCATCAAGATGATTGTATGTAGAAACAATTGTATGTCGAACCAATCGACTGTATGTAGAAACAATTGTATGTCGAAACAATTAGCTGAAAAATAATATTGTCTGTGCAATTCAAATATACACCAAGACTGTACCAAGATGCATTGCATTGAGGATTATCCACCACGAACAAGAGAATTCTAACATTATAGCAATTCATAGCAATAGGGTGAGGAAAGGACGAACTCGAGAATGTTCACATCATAGAAATCCATAGAAATAGGGCTAGGGAAGGGCAAGCCCTAGTTAGCGGGAACCATGGCTAACATAAAATGATGGTGAACAATGAAAGATGGAAAAAATGCACCATGGAAGATGGCCCACATGCAGATGTCACACATGCAATAATAGCTGTGGGATACTATTTAACATTAACATTAAACTTGGGCTTATAGTTTCTTTGCTTTAGCATGAATTAAGACAGAAGATAGTAAGAGTTCAGTTTAAACTTTCGTTAAAGAGATATAATTTGAAACAGAAGAGGAGACTTTGGTTAAAGGCGTACATAATTTAAACGGGCAGGGGCATAGTTTAAATGGTATGCACATGTCTTGTTGTTGTTTCTAGAGCAATAAACATTTTTTTTTGTTGTTTCTAGAGAAATAAAAACATAGTTTTTTCCTTTATTAAATTCATTTAGAAAGAGGCTTTTTAGTTTCCATGTTATTAATTTAGTTACATATACTCTAAACTCAACTTGTACTTCCCTTCATGTTTTAAGTCTGTTTTTTTGATACAAAAGAAATAAGGCCCTAACTGGACCTACCTCTTCATATGGTTGACCTGCTCGCATTATTGAATCCATAAGAACGTCCTCTCATAGTAGTGCCAAGCCCTCTTGGTAATGAAACCTCATGTTGCAACTGTTAGAGCAAGTTGAAACCTCATTTTGCCACCATAATGGACAAAATATTCCATCTGCTAATACAACTCAGCAACAAATCACCTTTCCAGAAATTCCATTTATCCCCAATACTTATCGCCTTTCCAAACATTGATTAAGTATACAAGAGGCTTCCTTGATCAACGACGATGATGCCAATGCTCCTGAAAATGAAAGCTACCGTGTCTGCTCTTGCGGTTGCTGCTATCGCCCTACTCATGACTACGTTATTGTTTAACGAAACCCCCGTACTTGTGGTTACTGCTTCTCCGGGGCCTCAACCTCACCAAAATGTTCCAACTCCGCCAGGACTTCGTTTAAGCAGCAATGTTCCTTCTTCCATTAAAACCGCGGCAACAGGGAGATGGAAATCACTTGGAGGTGATGGTCCTCCTCGACTTGATCGCAGCCCCGTACATGTGGTTGCTGCTCCTCAACCTAATCGCCATGTTCCAACTCCTTCACATCCATTTTATTTCCATTCATCCGTTCAGGAGTCGGCAGCAGGACAGCTTGCTACATGCACTCCATCACCGCAATGCAACGGCCATGTTCGAACTCCTGGACGTTGCAATCAAGAATCAAAAAAGGAGCAGCAAGTAGTCGTCAATCGCAATGCAGGGTTAATGAGGGATTATTACACATCCATGAATACTGCAAAGTAACGCATCAGCAGATCATATCATCAAAGATGTTGGAGGAAGCCGGTTTGATGATTCAAAAGCTGTTCAATCCATTAAGAAATTAGTTGCCGTTTGAGGCCCAAAAACAAAATCTCTCTCAGCCACATACATGCGTAGGCGTTGCTCTAGGTTTTTGAACTAATAAGTCAGAAGAAAAAACATGAATATAGATGTCCAAATAAGACATGGCTGGATAATTTATGTTTACTATTAGGATTTTTTCATGAAATCTATGTATCATTCAAAATCTGGATATTTCTATTTTATGTTAGAATAATGTTTCAAAATATTAATTTTATCATTAATATTTATTCAATATTATCATTAATTTTCTCATCAATTTTTATGTAACCAAAATGCCCATGGTCGACATGTTACATATGGGTGACCATGTAAGCCATGGAGATCACTATTGAAAGAGGTATGGCCATATTTACTTTTAGTTGACTACTATATTCCAAGATTCCTATGGTGTATAGTGGTTGAGTATTGCTAACTAAGGTTAATTGTGGTTGACTATGGTGAACATATGATTGAGTAAGGTTGATTAAGGTTGGTTATTGTTGACTATGGATGACCATGTTTGATGATGGTTGATGATGGCTACAAAGGTATTGACAATTATTAATGGTCGTTAACCATTGATGATCATTTTAACCATGGTTGAAAATTGTTTAGATGTTTGACTATGGTTGGACTTCTTGTTCATTCTTAAACATGGTTACCTTATTCGAGAATGGATGTGCTTCCAAGAGCATGCTTGAATCTGGTTGAGTATAACTCACTATGTGTGAACATGGATGGCCATGGTTGACATTGTTTAACAATAGATGATTATGGTTGAACACATTGATTTTTCTTGGTCAAGTGTTTGACCACGAATGTCCATGGATGATCATGGTGGCCATGGTGATTATGTTAATGATGGTTGATTGTAGTTGAGATGTTTCAATAATGGTCAAACATGGTTGACTAAGCTTGAGCAGGTTGACTATGGTTCATTATGGTTGATCATGCTTTGTATGTTGCATATGTTGATTATGGTTGATTGTGTTGAATGTAATGACAATGTATGACTATATTAACTATTTGATAATGTTCAATATGGTCAACCATCTCACAATGATTGCTTATGGTCAAACATGTTGCCATGGTTAGTCTTGGTTGAATGTTTGGTTAATCACTGAAGAACATGGTTTGACATATTTTTCCATGTTTGGCCATACTTTTCTAGGATAGATTATGGCTATTCATATTGACAATGGTTAACAATGTTCAAGCATAAAGACCTTGGTTCACAATGTTTGACCATTCTAACCATGGTTGACCTTGGTTGCTCATCAAGAATGAGTAGAGCAAGGGATTTTATTGGTAAAAGAATATACTAGACATAAAGGATTTTAGCAAAAAATATTATGTGATGCAAGTTTACTAATGGCCCTTTTATAGATTTACAATGAATCCATTTAAAGTTATTAACCATGGTTGACCTTGGTCGCTCATCAAGAATGAGTAGAGCAAGGGATTTTATTGGTAAAATAATATACTAGAAATAAAGGATTTTAGCAAAAAATATTATGTGATGCAAGTTTACTAATGGCCCTTTTATAGATTTACAATGAATCCATTTAAAGTTATTAACAAAGAATTTCAACATAAGTGACAAAAAATACTAGGTACTGAACCATCTACATCCATCCAAATGTTTAATCTAAAATTATTAATAAACAATAGCTCAACAACCCTATTTATGTCCTCTTAGATGATGTAGAACCTTGCTATGTGGTGTACTACTCAATGATTGTGCCCCCATGTTACATCTCATTATAGATATTCATGTTTTAGTTTTTTCATAATTTGAGTCTTTTATTGACTATAGAACGACGGGAGGTTGCTAAATTCTCCAATATTTTTTTTCCTAAAATCATTTGAAGACAATACTCATAAATTGTATTTTAGGCTTACCGGCTTGAATAAAGCATATATTTATTTTGTTCTTGAAATATGAATATAAATATATTTTTGTTTATAAGGAAAAAATAAATCTTTTTAAATATCCATAATTATTAAATTGTTGATTATTATTATGAGAGTTTTAGTATCTAGTGGATCTTAGATTAAAATTTCATAGATAGATTTTGAGTATAGGCCAATTTTTACATACTATATGATCATTAGTACTTAGAAAATTGCATATTGAATGAATTCATTGATATAAAAATATGTTTTATGACTTAGGAAAAAATGTTTGAAATTTTAAATAATGAATATTTTATCATGTTTTCATTTAAAGAGTTTGTACTGAATTTCAAATATACAATTGTTTCTATAAATGTTTTTTTCGGTAAGAAAACATATTTAGATTATATTAACAAACAAAAATGTACATAGTTTACAACCATGAGTGCATTCTTTGCATTATGTGAGGAAACTAGAGATAAGAACTAAAATACTTTGTCGCAATAAGGAAAAACCTGAGCCCGGAAGTCTTATATTCAAACTCAAATGTTAAAAAAGAATGAGAATAAGATATATCATTTGAGTGATTTTCATTAATTGACCAATACTATTGAGATGCCAAAAAAAATCAGCACGCCTTGACGCTCTGTGTCACATATTCGCTAGCTAAACCAAAATGAACATGGTTGTGAGATTTCCATTGAGCCAGGCCGAATTGAGAGTACCAACCTAAGAATCATCATGAAACTATAGTGCTAGATTTTTTCACATTAGAACTGCATTGTTGCCACGCTACAACCACGCTAAACCTAAGTGCTCCCTTTGGCTTACACATTTCCAACATCTATCGGGAACCCCTCCAAGATGCAATAGCCATAGAAACTTGGGCGAGGAGGGGAGGGGGAATGGGTGTTATCCATTGGAGGGATGAAAGGGTGGGAGGGTAAGGGATGGGCCACGAGAGTGCTAACGATAGGAAGAGATGATGAGCCGATAGGAGTGTAGTATGAGGGAGAGGGAGTAGATGAAGTGGTGGATGGTATGTTCAGTGGAAATTTGATGGGGGGTCTATAGCCAAGCGCTTGAGTGAGGAGAAGGAATGTCTTTGGTGTGAAAAGAGATAATTTATGGAGCCATACACTTTCATCTTCACATTGGCTCTCTCCTTGAGATACTAGGCAAGGCGGTTCTGGAGAGCCTAGAGTGTTAGACAACCTCTAAAAGTCTTTACCTCCTCCAAGGAAAGAACCTCTCTCCTTACTAATATTTGGATGTTATAATGAAACATAAGTACAACAATGGCTTCGTCAAAGGTCGTGAGGTGATGTACATGACCTCTACCTCTGTAAGGATGTTAACTTCTTCCCCTCTCATGATTCATCATTGGATGGCAACAGGGTAGCATTGTCAGAGCTTGAGCGAGAGGAGACAGAGGGAGTGCAGGAGAGAATAACCAAGGGAGAATGATGCTTGGAGAAGAGAATTTCCATGCTCTTTATTGCCTTATTGCATAAGCGAGCAAGTAGGGGAGTTTAGTACAGGGACTCCAAGTGTGAGCGAGGTGAATTAAAAGTCATGAATACCACATGGTTAAGGAGACGTGCTAGGTGCTCACTGCTGATAGTGAGCCCAGGGAGTCGCGTTGCTTGTCTCGCAAGCACTCGGATCTAGGGGAACGATTTCTATAAATGTTAAAATAAAATGACAATGAATTTAATATATATATATATATATATATATATATATATATATATATATATAATAAAATTACTCAATATAAATAATATAAGTTTTCTAGAAAAGTATTTATATCCTTAACTCTCATAAAAAAATTCTACTTGGCCACTTACTCATACTATTATTACTAGCACAACCACATTAGTAAATGTAGTCGATATATCTGTATATCAAATACATTAATAATTGTTGAATGTATTGTAGAGATTTAACCTAATATTAAACCTTAATATCAATTCAAAATAATTAAGAAACTACAATCCGAATATTTCAATCAATAAACTTATTTACTTTTGACTTCAAAATGGCATACCATTTTTGTGTAATAATAACTTAAAAATGAACCACAAACCCTAATATATAATTATTAAAATTTTCTAGTATTTGAAGCAACAAATAACCTTAATATATGTCTACTTAGGTTCTCTCATTATCTAAATAGCTCCAGCTGAAGTAAATGACACTAAATATATCTAGCTGAACTAAATGATCAATAAATCTATTGTGAATAATAAGTAAGGCAAATAAAAACATTGTCTATTTTTTATTTATTTATTAGGCTAATGGTATATTTGTAACTTTTAGTTTTTTAAAATATTTTTTTATTATATTAATAGATATAGTATTTTCAAAAATAAATATGTGTAATATAATTATTTACGAGATTACACAAATTAAAATTATAATTCTAACCAATTTCTACAAATTTTCCAAAATTAAATGCAAAATATATTAAAATTATATCAAAACTCAAAAGAATTACACTACGCCACGACCTAAATAATTCAAACAATTTTATTCAAACATGAAGAGAAAATTAATTATCTGTGATCAAACATCGCTCTAACCAGACAAACGATTATATTCAAGTGAGGCAAATATATTTATATACAGACTATAAACCTCCGCTTAAAATAAATAATTGAGGATACAAAACCGAGTTGTACGAAGCAGGAGAAACCAATCACAGATATGTAATAATGTCGTAGGAGAGGTTGATCGCATATTGTACATCCAAACTAGAAAACAGAAACCAATCGGAACGGGACTTGACAGAAGTTAGAGTCTCCCACGCTTCATACACAAATTTATTCGTATAATAAATATCAATAGATTGCTTAAGTGTAGATATGAGGTTGTAACTGTAATTGATGTTGTTGTTTTTAGGGAAACCCGAAACAGGTTGAAGTTCCCACAACTCTTTCGCGTTCGTATTTAGCTCAAGGTTAGAATGAAACGAATGGATCTTGCTGATAGGGAATGAAAGGAATGGATTTGGCCGATGGGGAATGAAACATATGGAGGGAGAGAGTGGAATGAAATAAATAGAAAGGATGGTGGAGAACTATATAATATTTTTTTGAATTGCATATTTGTATGAGACACTTTTATTGAAACTAAAAAACCAGTAAATTTTAATATTTTCTATTGGTTGGTTTATTAGTGGAAGAATATTCGCACTAAAACTATTTATTTAATTAAAACTTAAAATTCACCCAACCCAATTAGAATATAGACTAATCCGATAAAAGAAATGTTAAAAACATTTGAATTTAAGTTTTCTTTTATATTATTAATTGTTTTATCATAATAAATGCAACTATTATTATTAAGAAAATTTAGAAACATTTACAATTTTTCCCTTTTATCTGGCTATAATGGTTCTTGTGTATAGATAATGTTGACTGAAGTGTGGGAAATGTTGCTAGAGTTTGTCTTAAATCGAAGATGAGGGATTAAGATGAAGAGAAAATGTTCGTAAACTCTTTTGCACTGTGCTAAATAGAAAATCATGGAATAAGATGAACTGAGTTTAGTGAATAAAAGTATGTTCAAGATTAAATACCTTTCTCCACAATGGTATGAATCCTCATTACCTCTATGGATTAAGATCATAAATGTCTCAATTAAGAGCCCACATTTTCTATATGACCAACAACATATTTCTATGTATGTGGCAGCTTTGTCATCGCATACATTGAAGTAAATTTGCACCAAAGATGAATCATATCGTCTCTCGTCAAACATTAGTACTTCCCACATTCACACATTTAACACACAAAGATTGAACCATCCTAGGAGAAACCGGTTTAAGGTTAAGTCCTTTATGTCATAGTGATGTTTAATCTTAACTCCCTTATCAGGTTCTCATCCAAAAAATCGTGTGTGTTCTCTCTCGTGTGCTCTATGGATGAAAAATCTCGTAATGGTCAATATTACAGTTAATCTGAATTAGGTATAATATGCGAGTTGATTGATTATGTAGCATCTACAAACCAATTCTACCTCACCTATGCCCCTAATCTCCTTCATATATTTATAGTTGATAACTTCATTTGAATATTGTATGGTCTATCTAAAAGCTTTGGTCTACCTCTCCTCAGTTCGCTTATTAAGCTAGCACAGTCATTTTACAATCTAGTATGACCTAATGTATAAGTATGTGTTTGTTGTATGAGACATCTGTCTCTCTTAAAACAAAAATAAAATACAGTCAAAATGGAAAAATAATGTCCACTATAATTTGAAAAAATAAAATGGATATGATCTACATGTAAATTAATTAAAAGTGAAAACTACCACAACCAAATTTAATTAATTAAATGTGATTGATATAGACCAAAAATTTCTTTTGTATCTACCCGTCTTCATAAATATATAATAATAAAAATAATAATAAAAAAGATTATCCAATAAACATATTATTATTATTATTATTTATAATAATAATAATAATAATAATAATAATAATAATAATAAATAATAAATAAATAATAATAATTTGTTATTATTAATAACAAAATTATTTCTTTATTAATAATAAATATTTATTATTGAATAATACTTAAATATTAATAATTATTATTATTATTAAATTATTAATCATGATTAATTAGATAATAAATAAAAATTATTACGAGTAATTAATTAATTAATTATTTTTTAATAAGCAATAATAATAATAATTAATTAATTAATTATAATGAGTATGAATAAGAAGTATTTATAATAATTAAATAATTATTGAAAATACTTAACTATAAATAATAAATTAACCTAGGGGTTGCCATTTTTGCTGGATCCATCTAGTGAGGTCTTTTTCGTACGACAAGACTCCAATGAAATTGCAGATCAGGGCATGATCTTTCATGTAGCTTCTGTACCATTCTAGTTTGTTTGGCGGGATTACAAACCGTGGTTTCTCCTCCACACAAGGTAGACATTTTCCCCTGCTGCTTGCCAGCCAGGTCGCCCCAAGAATAGTGCCTGCGTTCTGCTTTCCTACTAGTAAATGACTCGTCTGTCTTTCCGCTGCCGCTGCATATCTAGTTTGTTTGGCGGGATTACAAACCGTGGTTTCTCCTCCGCACAAGGTAGAAATTTTCCCCTGCTGCTTCCCAGCCAGGTCGCCCCAAGAATAGTGCCTGCGTTCTGCTTTCCTACTAGCAAATGACTCCTCTGTCATTCCGCTGCCGCTGCATATCGGTAGGAGGTGATCTCTCGCCTCCTGACCTCATCCTTTATTACTGTTACTCTCAGTTCAATGAATGTCTTTTCTGTCTAGCTTGATTCTCCATTGTCCGTCTTGGTTTCTCTGCACTGTCTACCTCATGGTCGCCTAGCCATTTTGCAGAGCAAAAAAATCCAATTCGAGTGGGTAAAATGTTCAATACATATGTTTTTCCAAAATTTCACCATTTGTTATATTGATAAGAAAAGACATTTTCATTTATTATATTTAGTAATATTTTTTAAGATTTTAAAATATCAAATAATGTTATTATATAATAAAATTTATAAATATTAATTCATTAATTTTAAATTATATATTTATATATAATCAATTTACTTTAATAGTTTTCAAGTGTGATAAGGATTTATCTTGCATTTATATTTCTATATGGGCATTAGAAGTGACTTTCTTCATAGATTTATTTATTTTAGAGGTTATTTTAACTACTCTCAAGAACTTAGAACAACTTCCACACCAATACCATTCACCTCTGTGTTAGATTTAATTATTTTGCGTTACACATATGTCATTTCGACAGAGAAAATTATAAAAGAAAAAAAAATAAAAAATTATTAGTATTAATTTTATCCTCCCAAAAGGTGTTTTGGATTAATTTTTTTCAATCTATACGATTATCAACATTTAAACAAAAATCTCATTACCAAATGGCTTCTTGTATATCCAGTTAATCCTCGGCATATATGAGAATCCCCTATTTACTAAGGTGAAAATAATACTATTATACAATGTAGAATGTTATACTATTATACAATGTAGAATGTTTAAAATCCCTCAGAATGTATGCATCGAGCCAACAATGCTTTGAGATCCCAACTTAAGAATCTATATGATTATCAACATTTAAACAAAAATCTAATTACCAAATGGCTTCTTGCATATCCAGTTTATCCTCGGCATATATGAGAATCCCCTATATACTAAGGTGGAAATAATACTATTATACAATGTAGAATGTTTAAAATCCCTCAGAATGTATGCATCGAGCCAACAATGCTTTGAGATCCCAACCTAAGAAGGCATTTTTGCTGAAATTTTTGAAAGGGCATTGTTAAGAAAAAAACATCTCACAAGATATTCTTAAGAAAAAAAAAATCTCTAAATAAATCTGCTTCTCTGAATCATTATTTGTTGTACCAAACTTTATTGGCCAATTGAAGCACAATACAATTTATCAAAATCTCTGATTTTGAAATTATGTCCACCTTGCAGCTACGTCAAGCTACGGATACAATGCTTTAGATCGGGCCAACAATGATGGAAATCCTTAATGCTTTAGACTGGGCGATCCTTAAATATTGGAGGTTTTATAATATTTGAATTTAAGGAATTTATATACAATTTCACATATGCATGCAATGGTTTGTGTATATATTAAAATTAAAATGATAATAAATCTAATATTTTAATAAAATATTTGATTATACAAGTTTACATGTTTGGTATATATATTATTATTATAATAATAAAAAGGTTCTCTTAACAATATATGTGAACATTCTAAATATAAAAATTATGAACTCCCAAGAAAAATACCGCAATACTTAGTTTACATAATAATAATAATCTATACCATTAACCACTTTTATTTTTATTATTAACTTTTAAATATTAAAAATTCTTTAATATAATTTAATTATTTTATTTATAATAATAATATTTTATTATTATTATTATGACGACTCATTTTTACTTACATTATTAATTTTTTAAAACTTTATTAAGAAAATATAAAAACTGTTGCTAGAGTCTATTCTTTTGCCTTTTACCTGCCCACGATGTCTCGCGTGTATAGATAATGTTGACCAACTCTGGGAAATGTTGCTAGAGTTTGCCTTAAATACAAAATGACGGATTAAAGATAAACGAAAATGTTTGCCAACTCTTCTGGTCTCTGTTAAATAGTAAATCGCGAAATAAGATGAACCGAGATTAGTGAATAAAAGTATGTCCAAGGTTAAATACCTTTCTTCACAATCGTATACATCCTCATTACCTCGACGGATTAAGTTCATAAACGTCTCAATTACGAACCCGCAGTTTCTGTATGTGATAGCTTTATCATCTCATCCACTAAAGTCAATTCAACACTGGAGATGAACGGTCTCCCGGCATTCACACAGTTAAGACACAAAGATTGAACCATCGAAGAACGGTGCGGTTTCAGCTAAAGTCCCGTATGCTCTACGGACGAAGAATCCTTCAGGGTCAATGAGGCAATTACAATGATTTCTGTTCTCTCCCGTGTGCTGTACGGACCAAGAATCTATCGTCAATATTACAATTAATTTGAATTCAATACAATACAACAATACAAACCCGAATTTGTCGTAAGAACCCGGTTGAGTGTCACCTCCATCTGAATGTTGTATTGTATGTATGCATGAAATATTCCATCTGCTAATACAACTCAGCAACAAATCACCTTTCCAAAAATTCGATTTATCCCCAATACTTATCGCCTTTCCAAACATTGATTAAGTATACAAGAGGCTTCCTTGATCAACGACGATGATGCCAATGCTCCTGAAAATGAAAGCTACCGTGTTTGCTCTTAATTGTGGTTTACTATGGTGAACATATGATTAAGGTTGATTAAGGTTGGTTGTTGTTGATTATGGATGATCATGTTTGATGATGGTTGATGATGGCTAATAAGGTTAATGCAGTTTCACCATGGCTATAAAGGGTTGATGAGGGTTGACCATAGATGATCATGGTAGGCCATTGGTAACAACAATTGACAATTATTAATGATGGTTAACTATGGTTAACCATTAATGATCATTTTAACCATGGTTGAAAATTGTTTAGATGTTTGACTATGGTTGGACTTCTTGTTCATTCTTAAACATGGTTACCTTATTCAAGAATGGGTGTGCTTCCAAGAGCATGGTTGAATTTGGTTGAGTATAACTCACTATGTGTGATCATGGTGGCCATGGTGATTATGTTAATGATGGTTGATTGCAGTTGAGATGTTTCAATAATGGTCAAACATGGTTGACTAAGGTTGAGCAGGTTGACTATGGTTCATTATGGTTGATCATGCTTTCTATGTTGCATATGTTGATTATGGTTGATTGTGTTGAATTTGATGACAATGTATGACTATATTAACTATTTGATAATGTTGAATATGGTCAACCATCTCACAATGATTGCTTATGGTCAAACATGTTGCCATGGTTAGTCTTGGTTGAATGTTTGGTTAATCACTAAAGAACATGGTTTGACATATTTTTCCATGTTTGGCCATACTTTTCTAGGATAGATTATGGCTATTCATATTGACAATGGTTAACAATGTTCAACCATAAAGACCTTGGTTCACAATGTTTGACCATTCTAACCATGGTTGACCTTGGTTGCTCATCAAGAATGAGTAGAGCAAGGGGTTTTATTGGTAAAAGAATATAGTAGACATAAAAAAATTTAGAAAAAAAAATTATCTGACGCAATTTTACTGGTGGCCTTTTTATAGATTTACAATGAATCCATTTAAAGTTATTAATAGAGAATTTCAACATAAGCCATAAAAAATATTAGGTACTGAACTACCTACATCCATCCAAATGTTTAATCTACAATTATTAATAAACAATAGCTCAACAACCCTATTTATGTCCTCTTAGATGTATAACCTTGCTATGTCGTGTACTACTCAATGATTGTGTCCCCATGTTACATCTCATTATAGATTTTCATGTTTTATTTTTTTTCATAATTTGAGTCTTTTATTGACTATATAACGATGGGAGGTTGCTAAATTCTCCAATATTCTTTTTTCCAACAATCATTTGAGGACAATATTCGTAAATTGTATTTTAGGCCTACCGTCTTGAATAAAACATATATTTATTTCGTTCTTGAAATATGAATATAAATATATTTTTCTTTATGAGGAAAAAATAAGTCTTTTTAAATATCTTTAATTATTAAATTGATGATTATTACTATTTTAATTAAGACAAGTATTTTTAGTCTCAACCAAGATCAAATTTTATCTATTAAGATTAAGAAAAATATATTGAACTAAATAGTAATACCATTCATCTACCAAATATATACAATAAAACATAAGAAAGTAATTCTTGAAATATAGACTAATTGGTTTGTGTGAGTTTTAGCATCTAGTGGTTCTTAGATTAAAATTTCATAGATAGATTTTGAGTATAGGCCAATTTTTACATACTATATGATCATTAGTACTAAGAAAATTGCATATTGAATGAATTCATCGACATAAAAATATGTTTTACGACATAGGAATTTTTTTTTGAAATTTTAAGTAATGAATATTTTATCATGTTTTCATTTAAAGAGTTTGTACTGAATTTCAAATATACAATTGTTTCTATAAATGTTTTTTTTGGTAAGAAAACATATTTAGATTATATTAACAAGCAAAAATGTAGTTTACAACCATGAGTGCATTCTCTGCATTATGTGAGGAAACTAGAGAAAAGAACTAAAATACTCTGTCGCAATAAGGAAAAACTCGAGCCCGGAAGTCTTATATTCAAACTCAAATGTTAAAAAATAATGAGAATAAGATGTATCATTTGATTTATTTGCATTAATTGACCAATACTGTTGAGATGCCAAAAGACATCACCACGCCTCGACGTTCTGTGTCACATATTCGCTAGCTAAACCAAAATTAACACGGTTGTGAGATTTCCATTGAGCCAGGCCGAATTGAGAGTACCAAACTAAGAATCATCATGAAACTATAGTGCTAGATTTTGTCACATTAGAACTACATGGTTGCCATGCTACAACCATGCTGAACCTAAGTGTTACCTTTGGCTTACACATTTCCAAAATCCATTGGGAGCCCCTCCAAGATGTAATAGCCATAGAAACTTGGGCGAGGAGGGGAGGGGGAATGGGTGTTATCCATTGGAGGGATGAGAGGGTGGCAGGGTACGAGAGGTGCCGTGAGAGAGCTAATGGTAGGTGGAGATGAGGAGCCGATATGAAGGTAGTACCAGGGAGAGGGAGCAGATGAAGTGGGGATGGTATGGTCGGTTGAAATTTGATAGGGGGTCTATAGCCAAGTGTTTGAGTGAGGAGAAGGAATGACTTTGGTGGAAAAAGAGCTAATTTATGGAGCCACACACTTTCATCTTCACATGGGCTCTCTCCTTGAGATACTAGGTGAGGCGGTTCTAGAGAGCCTAGAGTGTCAGACAACCTCTACAAGTCTCTGCCTCCTCCAAGGAAAGAACCTCTCTCCTTATAGACATTTGGATGCTATAATCAAACATAAGTACAATAATGTCTTCGTCAAAGGTTGTGAAGTGATGTCCATGACCTCTACCTCTGCAAGGACGTTGACGTCTTCCCCTCTCATGATTCATCATTAGATGGGAGCAAGGTAGCATTGTCAGAGCCCGAGTGAGAGGAGATGGACGGAGTGCAAGAGAGAATAACCAAGGGAGAATGATGCTTGGAGAAGAGAATTTCCATGGTCTTTATTGCCTTATTACATAAGCGAGTAAGCAGGGGAGTTTAGTACAGGGACTGCAAGTGCGAGCGAGGTGACTTAAAAGTCATGAATACCACGTGGTTAAGGAGATGCACTAGGTGGTGGCTGCTGACAGTGAGCCTGGGGAGTCGCGTTGGTTGTCTCGCAAGCACTCGGATCTAGGGGAACGATTTCTATAAATGTTAAAATGAAATGATAATGAATTTAATATATATATCTATATAAAATTACTCAGTATAAATAATATAAGTTTTCTAGAATAGTATTCATATCCTTAGCTCTCATAAAAAAATTCTATTTGACGACTTATATTATTATTACTAGAACAACCACATTAGTAAATGTAGTTGATATATCCGTATATCAAATACATTAATAATTATTAAATGTGTAGTAGAGATTTAACTTAATATTAACCTTAATATTAATTCGAAATGATTAAGAAACTACAATCCCAATAATTCAATCAATGAACTTATTTATTTTTGACATCAACATGGCATACTAATTTTGTGTAATGATAACTTAAAAATGAACCACAAACCCTAATATATAATTATTAAAATTTTCTACCATTTGAAGCAACAAATAACCGTAATATATGTCTACTTAGGTTCTCTCATTATCTAAATAGGTCGAGCTGAACTAAATAACATTAAATATATCTAGCTGAACTAAATAATCAATAAACCTATTCTGAATAATAAGTAAGGCAAATATAAGAATTGTCTATTTTTTATTTATTTTTTGAGTTAACATATATCTGTAGCTTTTAATTTCCTAAACTATATTTTTTATTATATTAATAGATATAGTATTTTCAAAAATAAATATGTGTAATATAATCATATACGAGATTACACAAATTAAAATTATAATTCTAACCCATTTCTACAAATTTTCCAAACTTAAATGGAAAATATATTAAAATTATATCAAACTCAAAAGAATTACACTACGCCACGACCTAAATAATTCAAACAATTTTATTCAAATATGAAAAGAAAATTAATTATCTAGCGATCAAACATCGCTCTAACCAGACAAACGATTATATTCAAGTGAGGGAAATATATTTATATACAGACCATAAACCTCCGCTTAAAATAAATAATTGAGGATACCAAACCGAGTTGTACTAAGCAGGAGAAACCAATCACAGATATTTAATAATGTCGTAGGAGAGAGGTTGATCGCATATTGTACATCAAAACTAGAAAACTGAAACGAATCGTAACGGATCTTGACAGAAGGTAGAGTCTCCCACGCTTCATACATAAATTTATTCGTGTAATAAATATCAATAGATTGCTTAAGTGTAGATAAGAGGTTGTAACTTTAATTGATGTTGTTGTTTGTGGGTAAACCCAAAAACAGGTTGAAGTTCCACAACTCTTTCGCGTGAGTATTTAGCTCAAGGTTAATGAAACGAATGGATCTTGCTGATGGGGAATGAAAGGAATGGATTTGGCCGATGGGGAATGAAACATATAGGGAGAGAGTGCAATGAAATAAATAGAAAGGACGGTGGAGAATTATATAATATATTTTTGAATTGCATATTTGTTTGAAACACTTTTATTGAAACTGAGAAACCATTAGTAAATTTTGATATTTTCTATTGGTTTGTTTATTAGTGGAAGAATATTCCCACTAAAACTATTTATTTAATTAAAACTTAAAATTCTCTAAACCCAATTCCAATATAGACTAATCCTATAAAAGCAATGTTAAAAACTTTAATTTAATTTTTCATTTATATTATTAATTGTTTTATCATAATAAATGCAACTATTATTATTAAAAAAATATAGAAACATTTACAATTTTTCCCTTCTACCTCGCGATAATGTTGACCTAAGTGTGGGAAATGTTGCTAGAGATTGTCTTAAACCAAAAATAATGGATTAATATGAAGAGAAAATGTTTGTAAACTCTTTTGCACTCTGCTAAATAGAAAATCATGGAATAAGATGAACTGAGATTAGTGAATAAAAGTATGTTCAAGATTAAATACCTTTCTCCACAATGGTATGAATCCTCATTACATCTATGGATTAAGATCATAAACGTCTCAACTACGAACCCACAATTTCTATATGACCAACAACATATTTTTATGTATGTGGCAACATTGTCATCACATGCATTGAAGTAAATTTGCACCAGAGATGAATCATATTGTCTCTCGTCAAACATTAGTACTTCCCACATTCACACATTTAACACACAAAGATTGAATCATCACAGGAGAACCCGGTTTAAGGTTAAGTCCCTTAATGTCATAGTGATGTTTAATGTTAACTCCCTTATCACGTTCTCATCCAAAAACTCGTGTATGTTCTCTCTCATGTGCTATATGGATGAAAGATTTCCTAATGGTCAATATTACAGTTAATTTGAATTAAGTATAATATCCGGGTTGATTGATTATGTAACATCTACAAACCCGGGTCTGTTTGAAAACCAATTCTAGCTCTCCTACGCCCCTCATCTCCTTCATATATTTATAGCTGATAACTTCATTTGAATATTGTATGGTCTGTCTAAAAGCTTTGGTTTGCCTCTGCTCAGTCCGCTTATTAAGCTAACAGGGTCATTTTACAATGTAGTATGACCTAATGTATAAGTATGTGTTTGTTGTAAGTGACATGTGTCTCTCTTAAAACAAAAATAAAATACAGTCAAAATGGGAAAATAATGTCCACAATAATTTGAAAAAATAAAATGGATATGATCTGCATGTAAATTAATTAAAAGTAAAAACCACCACAACAAAATTTAATTAATTAAATGTGGTTGATATACAACAAAAAAATTCATTTGTATTTACCTATCTTCATAAATATATAATAATAAAAATAATAATACAAAAAACTATTACAATAATAATAATAATAATAATAAATAATAAATAATATTTACTATAAATAATAGAATTATTGGTTTATTAATAATAAATATTTATTATTTAATAATACTTAAATATTAATTATTATTATTATTATTAAATTTTGTAATCATGATTAATTAGATAATACATAAAAATTATTACGAATAATTAATTAATTAATTAATATTTAATAAGCCATAATAATTAATTAATTATAAATAATAAGTATCTTTTTTTGCTAGTGCAAGAGATGAACCTTTCATTAAGTCAAAACTGATTTACAATATTTACACACCCCCACGAGCAGAGTGGGCCCCAAACCATGGTGAAGTCAACCAATGGTACGGAGAGAAAAACAACCAAAACCCACAGAATACAAACTCGGGAAAAGAGCCCCCTAAAGTGCTCAAAGAAAAATAAACTGACCTGGTGCTCGTAACGGAAATCTAAAACAGCAAAACTTTAACATAACCCGACGGTTCGCCCTAAACCCTAGGGCCCCACAAACATGCCCGAAGAAAATTGACCATAGATCTTCATCGGCAGATCCAACGATGGAGATGGATATCACAGAACCGTAAATGCTGCCATTTAACGTGCGATCACGGCGGTTTTACAAACTATACTACTGCCACGCATCCATTAATGATTGTGATCGCTGCAAAAAGGAAGATAACGCTTACCACTCGTGGGGCATGCGAAAACCACCCGGGAAACTGGAAGCTAGAAACCATGCGCCAAACCAGATTGCCGGAGGTAATGTGAGAAGAGGCCTTGGTTAGTCTATCTGAAACTCTAAGAGAATAGCTACCCACTTTTTCGTCACCGAGGCTATGAGTGAACTTGCTTTTGCGACCAATAGACCGCCAAAGCATGCTGAACCCTGTCTACTTCTCTACTCATGCCGCTCCAGGGTTGTCAGTATTAGATTCCAGGGTCCTGTTTCTGAATATCAACCTATCTTCTTCGGCTTGATCATGGAATTTCGCCTTAAGAACCAGACCAGTTAGCTCTTGCCAATTTGTTGCAAACTCTTCCTCTGTGCAATTCACTCCTTGATTGGCCAGAAGGTCCACCAGCTTGTTGGCCATCCTTCGAACATGTTTGAAGGTAATGGTACAGAGGCCTTGAAGGTGGTTGTGGATCCTTAGAAATATCTGATTGAGCCTCCAGTTCTTAGAGACCTTTTCCGGAGCAGTACCCTAGCTAATCTTCTTGACTGAGTTTATGATTAACTCAGAATCTACTTCCACTATCACATTATGACGATTATTTAGAAGCAAGTATTCTAAACAATGTTCCATAGCCATCATTTTTGCCACATTTTTGGTGGCTTTTCCAAGATGGCCATGGAAAATAAACAAGATATTCCCTTTTTCATCCCTTTGAAAGCCGCCATGACCCGCAGAACCCGGGTTGCCCTTTGAGGCTCTGTCAATGTTAAACTTTAAAAATCCCACGCTTTGAGGAATCAACTTTTGTAGTCCACGCTGACAGAGAATCCTCCACTCGGAGGCTTAGGGAGGATTCATAGGAAGATTCCAGACAATGGAGCTTACAGTCTCCTGAAGTTGTTTTAGGATCTGATTAAGAAGGTGCAGGGGCAGTTTTTTTTCCTCCTTGAATATCCTGTTATTCCTTTCTTTCCAAGTATTCCAGATTATGAATCCTGGAGTAAGAGCCCAGGCAATGCTAAGAACTTCATTATTTGTGAAATTAATCCTCCAATTGTTTAGGGTGTTGGAAATGCTTCTAAGGTCTCAGTCTGACTGCTAGAATATGGAGGCAAAGGAATCCCACAACTTGGAGGGAAAGGAGTAGTTGTTGAGAATATGCTCCATTGTTTCCTCTTGCATTTCACAAAGATGGCACCTGGAGGGCCCCAGAATACCTCTTTTCCTAATATTGTCCCAAGTTAGAATTTTTCTGTGTTCCACCAGCCATGTGAAGAGTTTAATTTTCATCCACCCTTGTTGTCTCCAAAGTCTTTGCCAAGATTTAGCCGGAGCTTGGGAAGCCAACCCAAGGAGAATTGTTTTTGCCTCCTTAAGATTGTAGGCACCCTCATTGTTATTGCCCCATCTTAACTAGTCATTCCCTTTAGAAGCTAAAATTTTCCTTCTATTTAACTCTTGCATTATTATATCAACTTTTTCTTTTAAGGGGTTGTCATCTCTAAGATCTAAATTCCTCCATTGTCTCCACTTTCCTGCATTGTTGGTTCGATCCCAAAAATCCTTAACTTTGATTAATCCTTTAGCGTTTGTCTCTGCCTTCAGTTCCTTTAATTCTTCTTTCAATAGAATGGGTTCCTGTTGCCATCTGTCCTCCCAAAACAGAGCTAAGTTTCCCTCTCTAATTTCCCAGAAGCCATTCTGTTGAACTAGACATCTATTGTCCAAGGCCTTGTTCCAGATGTGTGATCCCTTGATATTACCATCCATTCTTATATCCTCACTAGGCCATATACTAGCATATTTTTCTTTCGAGATTGTAGCCCATTGAGCCTTTGGTTCTTTTAGCCAGCACCACCATAATTTGGCCCCTAAAGCTTTGCTTAGAATTTCAGGATCATCTAATCCTAGTCCTCCATAATTTCTGGGCTTGCAGATTTTTTCCCAAGCTACCAAGGCCCATTTTTTCTTTTCTTCCCCCTTTCCCCAGAGGAAGTTTCTTTGAATGCTTTTGATAAGCTGCAGAACTCCTTTGGGAGATGGGAGAACCGAAAGCATAAAAGCTAGGATTGCTTGTAGAATAGCCTTTGTGAGAACTAGTCTGCCTGCCAGGTTTAAGGATTTGAACGTCCATTTTCTGATTTTGTCTTGCAGTTTGTTAATAATTGGCTCCCATATGCTTTTGTGAAGCGGCTTAGAAGTAAGGGGGATCCCCAAATATTTAGAGGGAAGAGAAGCTCTTTGAAAGCCCAGAATTGTGGCAATATTCTTTTGAATGGAAATATTAGTATTAAAGAAAAAGATCTTGGATTTGGTGAGATTAACTTCCATACCTGAAGCCTTGGAAAATTCATTTAGAATCTGTTTGAATGCATGAGCTTCTTTGACAGTAGGGATTCCTTGCAGCATCGTGTCATCCACAAACTGTTGATGCATCCATGCCTGGCCCCTATCAGTAAGTTCGAGACCTTTGATCTTTCCAACCTTTTTGGCATGATTGATAGATCGACCCAGTCCTTCGATCATAAGGATGAAAAGCAAGGGAGAAAGTGGGTCCCCCTGTCTGAGGCCTCTTGAGGGAAGAAAAGTTTCAGAGGGAGAGCCATTGACCAGAATAGAGAAACTGGAGGGAGTGACCAGGGCCATAATCCATCTTACCCAGTTGTGATCAAACCCAAAGGCTATAAACACTTTTCTGATATAGTTCCAACTTAGTTTATCATAGGCTTTAGCAATGTCCAATTGCATGATCATACCAGCCTTTCGGTTGATAGTCAGAGAGTGAACCGCCTCGTGAGCTTGAATAATATTGTTGAGAATTTTCCTTCCTTCCACATAACCGGCTTGTTCCACAGAAACCAAATATGGAAGGAGAGGTTTTAGTCTGTTGGCCACCACTTTTGAAATTATCTTGTAGACCACATTACATAAAGCTATTGGTCTAAACTTGTCTGGAGTTTGAGCAGTCTCCTGCTTGGGGATAAGAGCAATGAAAGAAGTGTTCAGAGCTTTCAGAATAGTTTTATTCATCCTGGAATCTTCTACCACATTTAAAATATCCTTTTTAACAATGCTCCAGCAGGCTTTGAAGAAATCAACATTGAAACCATCTGGGCCCGGTGCTTTGCCATTTTGCATCTCTTTGAGCACCTCGCTAACTTCCTCTTCAGTTACTGGCTTGTTGAGGTTGAAATTGTCCTCATTGGACACCAGCCTAGGAATGTGTCTAGTGAAGTTTCTGATGGAGTTCTCTCTGTTATAACAAGTTTCTTTGGCAATGTCTTGAAAGTGCTTGACCAGAGCTTTTTCAATTTCAGCATGAGAGTTGTGAAGAATACCTCTCTCATCCTTGATCATTGAAATTCTGTTATGAACTCTGTTCACCATTGTGGATCTATGGAAGAAGCTAGTATTTCTTTCTCCCTCTTTGAGCCATTGAACCCTCGATTTTTGCCTCTAAAATATTTCCTCTTGTTTGCACAATTCCTCGCATTCTTGATGGTATTTGGTGACCTACTCATACTTGATTTCATCAAAGCCATCTGTGATAATGGCTTGGTTGAGTTCCTGCATTTTTCCTTCTATTTCCTTTTTGGCTGCAAAAATGTTTCCATGTTCCTTCTTGTTCCATTCCTTGAGCTTAAGCTTAATGTGTTTTAGCCTTTTTTGAAGAATGAACAAATATTCTGCCCACCATTTAGCAATATTTCTATTGAAGTCTGGATGAGAGAGCAAGATGTTTTCAAAGCGAAAAGGTCTATTTTTTGGAGTACCAATACTCTGCACCTCCAGCTAAATCAGCCAGTGGTCAGATCCTCCAAAGGGTAGGATTCTTGCTGAGATTTCCTTATTATTGAGCATAAGATCGTTAGATATCATGAATCTGTCTAGTTTTGAAGCCACCTAAGACTCTCCTCCTCTTTTGTTGTTCCAAGTAAAAATTCCATTACTAGTTGTAATATCCACTAACTTCATGATGTCTGTGAAAGAATGGAACCTTAGGGAGTCTTGACTTTGAGTTCTAGTTCCCCCTTTTTTCCTCTAAAAGCGATTTAATCATATTGAAATCTCCTCCCAATATCCAATGCTTACCTGCATGTCTATCCCTAAGCTCTTCAAAAAATCGAGAAACTTTTGTTTTCCTTCCAATCTTTGGGTTCCATACACATTGGTGATTAGATAAGTTTCCTTATCTCCAATAGGCTAGATGACCACCAGGAGATAATCTCGAGATGCTTCAGCATCTGAAATTTCTATTTTCTTAGGATTCCAAAGGGTGAGAATACCTCCTGCTGTATTCTCTGCTTTGACTTCCAGAAACTCATAGTTATTGAGCCACTTGTTTTGAATCTCTTTTAATTTATTAATGGAACATTTGGTTTCTTGAATGAAGATCACATTCAGAGCTATTTGTTTCATTCTGTTACTAATCAGTCTTTGTTTCCTTTTACTGCCAAGACCTCTAATATTCCAAGAAGTAAACTTCATTATTAAAGATTAGTGAAGGAGTAGCTAGTAAGATCTTCCATCTTACCTGAGTCTATCATTAGCTTTCCACATTCCATTAATAGCTCGTTCTGCTTTTTCCTGCCTCTTTTTTTCCTGCGTTTCTGGGTGCTAATATAGGTATGGGTTTTACCATTTTTACCCCCTCATTGCTCTGCTTTTCCTTGCTCCTTTGCCTCTCTGGTCCTTTATTTTGAGTTTTCCATAAATATAGCTGCTGGACTTTGTTGAACTCCTTAGGAGGTAAAGAGTCTATCCCTTCTTTAGTTCCTTCAATCAAGAAATATTCCAAGGCAAGATTCTCTTTCTCAAGAATTTCCTGTAGTTCTTGGTCCTCCATTTCCATCTCACTAGGGGTCATCTCCTGATCCATTTTTGTTTCAGCCTCGCTCACCATCACTTCTGTCTGCAAAATCTTATCTGGTGTTTGTTCCTTGTCCTCCACTTTCTTCCCTTCAATTAATTTTTCCCCTTTCGTGTTGTTTGCTGTATTATCTTTTTCTTCCACTTCCAAGACTCGGAACTTGTTCTCGCTGTTTTTTTGGCCTACAGATTTCTATGCTTTTGTTCCCTTCTTGTTTCCTTTTCCCTTGTGTGCCATTTTGTGAAAGCCTTCGGAATCTTTCATAGCATTTTCTTTACTCTTAATCCTATTTTGGAGAGAGGGAAATCCCTGAACAGGTGTCCATGTTCATGACATTTGTAGCATCTGAATGGAATGTGTTCATAGTCTATGGTTTGAACCCATTCTTCATCATGAACTTCCAAGATTATCTCATCTGGAAGATCTCTAGAGAGATCCATCTCCACACAGATCTGAGCAAAGGAAGTATACTTTCCCCTCCTAGTGGCTTCAGAAGCTTTAACAAACTGACCTAGCTTATTTCCTATGGCTGTTAATGATTCTGTTTGCCAATAATCAAGTGGAAGAGAATAGAGCCTTACCCAAACCAGGACTAAAGTAAAGGTCTCACATTCTGGGACAAAATTCATGATCCAGGGTCGCATATAGAGACCCGCAGCAGTAAAGAAGTATGGCCCACCTTCAAAAACTCTGTCCTTGTCTTCGATATTTGCAAAAACCACGGTAAAGAATCCCTTTGAACCTAAGTGTAGGTCAATGTTTCCTTTTGGTTTCCAGTGGTATCTTATCCACATTTGTAAGGCTTTTTCAGTGGGCCATAAACCCATGAATTTGCAGATGATTGCATAGGTTTGCATATATTCCCTGTGCTCCTGCAGAGCAGGCTCATTTAACGTGACTCTGGGAGTAACTACAGCTTTGGGCTTACATGGGCCCATGTGTGCTTTGATTTTTGTTCCCTATTCTTTGTCTTCTTCCTCATTCTCTCTAATAATACTTTTCACCTTGGATTCCTGTCCATTTTGTTCCTCTTCACTATTCTTATTCCTTCCCATTGAAGGTCCCCTATCATTTTCCATGGGTTTTTTCCTTTGCTGATCACGGCTTTCTTGAAGGAGGGAGTGGAGCTCCCTCCTCTACACCCCTCCATGGAGCGCTTCCTCCGCAGCTACTCTGAAACCCTGTTAATTTTTTTCCCGCCTTCGCTGCCGACTTTGTCTCCAAGCATACTTCTCCTTTCAATTATAAATAATAAGTATCAATAAGAAGTATTTATAATAATTAAATGATTATTTGTAATAATTAACTATAAATAATAAATTATTAATAATAAATTAACAATTAATTAATTATTCATAAATATTATTGATTAATTAATTATTAATATTATTAGTTGTTAATCATTTATAATATCTATACTAATAATTATGAGTTATTATTTATTAATAGCAAATATTTATTTGTTAATAATAATAATTAATAAATATTAATAATAATTAATAATTAAATAATAAATTAATTAAATAATAATATTAATTGAAATACTTAAATCAAAATAAATAATTTAAATAAAAGAAAATAATAATATTAAAAATAAATAAATTATAAATAATAAACAATGAATATTATAAACCCTATAAAAACATGGTAAACCATGGTTAGTTTTCATATTGAGACAATATTTCTCACAATGATGTTGGACCATAGTTAACCATGGCTAACTATGGTTGTCACAATGTGATGTTTGACCAAGGGATATGAACACTTCAATTTGTAAACCAAATGGATTGATAGTATAAATTCAAGGGATTAATGCTAAACCCCCAAGGTATTATAAACCCAGGGGATTAATATTATAAACCCAAGGTATATAAACCCTAAATTAAATATTATAAAACCAAGGGATTAATATTAAAAACCCAAGGAATTATAAACCCAAGGGAATAATATTAAACCCAATGGATAAATATTATAAACCCAAGTTATATAAGCCCTAAAATAAAGATGGTTGACATGGTTGAGCACTAATCATTTTCATATTAACACAATCTTTGTCAGAATGTAACATTGGACAATGGTTGGTCATGCTTGACCATCGTTGAATTTCATATTGACAGAATCTTTGTCACAATGCGACGTTGCAAAATGGTTGAGCATGGATGACCATGGTTGTCACAATTTGACGTTGGACCAAGAGACAATCTTTGTTACAGTCAAACATTGGATCATGGTTGATTTTTATACTAAGATAATCTTTGTCACAATGCGCCAGTAGACGATGGTTGAAAATGGTTGACCGTGATTGATTTTCATATTGAGAAAATCCTATTATAAATCTGAGGTATATAAACCCTAAGATAAATATTATAAACCCTAAAATAAACACGGTTGTCCATGGTTGACAACAAATGATTTTCATATTAACACAATCTTTGTCACAATGCAATGTTGGACTATGGTTGATTTTCATATTGAGACAACCTTTATAACAATGCAACATTGGGAAATGCTTGACCAAAATCGACCATGGTTGATTTTCATATTGAGAGAATCTTTGTCATAATGTGACGTTGGAGCATGGTTGACCATGGATGACCATGGTTGTCTCAATGCAACGTTGGACCAAGAGACAACTTTTGTCACAATAAACCCTATAATAAACATGGTTGACCATGGTTGATTTTCATATTGAGACTATTATATGGGATTTAATATTGCAGACAAAAATATCTCCCTTAGGTTTGGTGGCTAACATAGAACAATAGAGAGATAAGATACCCAATTCTTTTCTTTAAGTAAATAGACGACAAAATGAAACCTACATGGAATTTGTCATGAATTTTTCTCCTTCTTTAGCTTCAATGCTCCAATTATAACTCTGATTGCAAAAGTTAGAACATGCACATTTAGGTAACACAAGCCAAGAATCAACGAGATCTATGCGGTATCGTCTAAATACTCTATTCAATAGATCAGCATGGTATTGAAATATATAAAATAACAATATCACATACAGGAAAACAAAGAATTATTTGCATTAGAATAAATCGAAGGAGTTTACAACCATAAATATGTGTTGATTCTGTAGAAGAGATCCTCCAGACTGACTTGTCCTTTCCTTGACACAATGTGCACCTCCAGTCACCTTAAATGCTTGAAATGAAAGCTCTTAGAACCACAACATTAGGGTTGAATCACTCCCAAAATCCAACCTCTTGGATATGAAATGTTGTAAATATATAGAGGAGTGGGGTAAGTTGGGAGTTCTTATCCAATTACCAATCCAAGGTTTTAGATCCTCCTTTGGTGGGAGGATGGGATTTAATGACAAAGTATGGAAAATCTAAAGCAGGATAGGAGAGGACTCAAATGTTTGATATCAGGTAAATGGATGTAACAAATTATAGAAGCTTTTGGAAAATGAGTCTTCCATAATTTCTCTCTTTTTCCTTAATTTCTAGAAGCAACATGGGTGAAAAGGGGATAAACCTATAGGTGATCAATGTAGGCCACAGTGGAGAAACCTGTAGGTGAACATTGTCTAGTAAGTGGCCGGGGTGCATTGGTCCTAAATGTTCAAAATAAAAACAAGAAATGTTAAAAATAGCATCAAGAAATTCTAATTTAAATTTTTCCTTGAACTAAGTTAGGAATTAAATTGTAATTCTATTATCATAGCAACTTGTAACAGTTAACTAACTTAAGTTGACTTAGTTGGATTAGTAAATTTGAGTTGGAAGTCTATCTAGAGTCATGTAGAGTGATTCATAAATTTTAGGGGTCTAGGTTGTGTTCTTTTCAGTTGTAATTAATTAACTCAGCCTAACAGAGTTATAGTGAGTCAAACTGGCTCCATCAGTTGAAGGAACTAGTAGGAGGTCTAGTAGCGGGGAGAACCTTCAGTGTAGCTTCACTAATTAACTAGTTAACTGAAGATTCACTCATAAATAACTCATGTATGTGAGTTCAAAGGAATACCCATTTGAGATTAGAGTTCAAGGACAATGTACTATAAATTTTATTACTTTCTAAGTTGTAGAGATGGTGCATACAATTAGTAGATGGCATATGATGGATTGCACAATTGTGGTGAGGGATTTTCCCAGTTAAATATGGGCTAACTCCGTTAAGGATTGTGCAAGTAAGTAGGGCTTGGAAGGATAGGAATTTCTCTAAGTATTGGCGAAACACAGTCACTCAGGTAGAGGATAGAAAATACATGTGTAGGTTGAGCTCAAGGTTTAGAAGAACATATTGTATTCATCAAAGGCTTTCTTGTGAAGCAGAGAGATAGCTTGTACTTGTTCAAGAATTGTTTGGGGTTGAAGAAGCATTGTATTTTATTCTAAGATCTTATGGTTAATGGAATATAGGTAGTTGGGGTTTTGAGCAGTTTCTTTTCTTAGGAAAAGATTGTGTTATGTGTGATTGAAATTCTTCCTTTTCTGCTTAGTGTTTTAATAGATCAATTTTCGTTACCGCTGAAGAGTAGAGTAGATTCTTGTCATTTGTTTTAGCATATCACATAAGTTGTTGAATCTACAATAAAAATCTAAATGGTATCCGAGTAGGAATTTTTTGGGTCGTGACTTTGCATACCAGATTTGAAAGTGTTTGTGAAAATTTTTCAATAACAAATAGAAGATATCGATTCCTCGGGAAAAAATACCCAAATTCAAAAACAAGTCGACCGAATCATAGTTTGGATGAGGGAGATATTACCGATTTAAAATAAACTCTTTTTTTAGACAATTTTGTGATGGCGGGATAGTTATAGTGTGGATTTAAGTTTCTAGAGTGCCCACACAATGTGATATTTAACAAACAAAAAGTTTTCCTTAGACACATCACCATGAGATAGATGAAACAAATCGATGTGCGAGTCAAAAACCTGTATTCTCTCGAGGTCGAAGATGCATGAAAATCCTTGAGAAGTAAGAAAAGGTTAGAGACTTGGTGGTTGAGAGGGATCATGAATTACCTATCAATATGCAACCTCAAATGTAACCACAGAAGGAGCCTCAGCAGGTTGTGGAGTAGCCACAATTAGAGAAGCAGAGAGGAGACCGAGTGGAGGCATCCACTCAAGAAGAGACCTCCACTAGGGGGGAATTTCCTGCCAGTTGGGCATAGGAAGTACATGTAGCCATACCTCAAGGTGAGAGGTGGGGCGATGTGAAGTAATATTCCCAAGAGGGAAGAAATTTGGCTAGTGTCCATTGATATTTTTTGTCTCATGGATCATTACCTTTCTGCGAGAGCCCACAGTACACAATAAAATGACAGATCAATGGAAGTTGATGCAATCAGATGCTAGAGTGATAGAGGAAAATACTATGAGTAGTTAGATACTGAGGAGTGCAGAGCAGATTCAACAACAACACATAGTTTTCTGTAGACAGTACATTAGCTAGAAGCAGTCAAAGACTCTAGTGACAAATGCATCATACTGATTGAGCTTGGATGTTATTTCAGTTTCTGAAGTTGTAGTAGAAACAACACTAGAGAGAAGTGTTGCATGCAGAACAAGGTCACTGTTAGTGAGATACTAAAAAGTGCAGATAATTTTTTACAATAAAGCAGGAGGCTCGGGAGTAGACTCAACAGCAACATAGTTTTCCCAGTAAATAGTTACGGAGGTTGCAATAGCAACAACAACAGTGGCAAGTGTTTCATGTATAACATGCGAAAGGTACCAGATTGGGATAGAGTTTAATTCCTTTCTTGTTGAGAGGGAGTGTTGAAAATAACAAGAAATGTTAAAAATAACATCAAGAAATTGTAAATTATTTTGTTCTTGAATTAAATTAGGAATTAAATTGTAATTTTATTCTCATTGCAACTTTTAATAGTTAACTAAGTTAAGTTAACTTAATTGGCTCAATAAATTTGAGTTGGATGTCTATCTAGAGTCATGTAGAGTGATTCCATAATTTTAGGGGTATAGGTTGAGTTGTTTTTTGTTGTAATTAATTAACTCAGTCTAACTGATTTATAGTAAGCTAAACTAGTTCAATTAGTTGGAGGGACTAGTAGGAGGTCTAGTAGTGGGGAGCAGCTTCAGTGTGGCTTCACTGCTTCACTGGTTATCAATAACTCAAGCATGTCAGTTCAGTGGAATACCCAATTGAGATTACAGTTCAAGGAAAATGTACTATTAGTTGTATAATGCTCTGTGTTGTACATATGATTGCGCAAAGAAGGAGGGTCTTGGAAGGCTAAGAATTTGGCTAAGTGTTGGCCAAAGGCAGTCAGTTAGGGAGAAGATAGAAAATACTTGTGTAGGTTGAGCTCAAGGTTGAGTAGAGCATATTGTATTCACCCAAGACTTGCTTTTGAAGCAGAGAGATAGATTGTACTTGTGGAAGAATTGTTTGGGGTTGAACAAGCGTTGTATTTTCTTCTTAGATATTCTAGTTAATGTAATATAGATAGCCGGGGTTTTGAGCAGTTTCTTTCCCCATGAAAATATTGCCTTATGTGCATTTGAAATTCTTCCTTTTGTGCTTAGTGTTTTCATCGATCAATTTTGGTTTTTTTTGAAGAGTAAAGTATATTCTTATCATTTTCTTAGCAGATTACATAAGTTTTTGAATCTACAACAAAAACCTACACTAAAACTAGCTTAGATGATGTAGTTTAGGGATAAAACTCTCAGGAATGAAAGAGGGAAGCTTAGTTATTTGTTAAAGATGATGAAAAGAGGGGAAATGATGTTGATTGATCCCATTAGGAGGCCTATTGATCAAATGTGAAAACTTTTCCTATAACAGATTGCCCCTTAAAGCGCAAAGTAAAAAATGATGATTGAAGTGCTTTACCTTGTGACAAGTTAGGATAAAAAACAACTAGCAAGCTTCATATATTACAATACATTTTCAACATTACATCTTTGTTGTTGAGGGAGGGATACCCATCCTCAACAAATAGGTTAACATAACACGTGCAATGATCATAAGCTTAACTTGTATGGGGTGAATGAAATTGAATGGGAAATTGTTTAAGTAATTATAGCAATAGAGAAAATGCGAAATATCAATAATTTAATCCTTTGATAAAAATTCCTCAAGCTTTAGAATCTTACTCATGGTTGATTGGTTGCAAGAAAGGACATAGTACACACCGATATAAGATTGGGTTGAGATTTCAAGTCCCAATCTCAGTTTCTAGGTTCATATTATAAAACATAATTGTCTCCTTATGTTCATATACTTTGAATGTTATATATTTTTCAAATATGTTAATCAAGATTGGATTCGGTTAATGTTGAGGAGTGACAATTCCTATGTGTATGGATAATGATAAATTTTATGTGATTCATAAACAAAGACTAATACTTGAGTGTGTGATGAGTTAATGGTGGCTCATGTTTCACTTTCATTTGCTATTTCACACATTCCATTTCGTTTATAAGGTGTTTATAATGGTATTAAGGGATGTAATTTCTTTTACAAAATGGTGTTGTAGATTCCCTAGACATTGCTTTAGGAATGCGTTGATTCCTATATCTAATCTAAGTATAAATTTTAGTTGATTGTATTAAAATAAATCACTATATGATCTTGCTACTATTTCCTGAGCTAGAATATTGTTTGTTTTTCCTGAGCATGAGGAGGTGGCTAGATCTTTGTTCTATGTAATATTTTGGCTATAAAGCATTAGATATACATTGAAAATCTAGGGGATGATAGCTTTGCATATCATGTGTGTGTGTGTGTGTGTGTTTATGTGTACATTAGAAGGATGATGCCATTTAATCTCTACAAGGACAATTTTTTTTATTTTCTATGTATATATACTTTAATATGTCAAGATGATACTATGCAAACATTAGGAGGAATAGCACTGGGTTGTGGATATGTATACATGGTTGAGACAATACAAGTTATGGAGGGATGCGTCGTGCATATGCTACACGCACACATGTTATTATCATACAGGAGCAAGCTGTATAAGCTTAAGGCAAATAGAAATCCTCCCTACTATTAATATGTGTGTGTGTGTGTGTGTGTTTTCTGTGTGTGGATAATGTCAAGTTTGGCCAAGATCTTGTTCAAGCTTAGAATATATAACAAGGTGCATGTATGTATATGTGAATATGAATAAATATAGAATTTGATATGTACATGTATATACTTGGATGAGCTTGCATGTATACTCACATATGTTTTCCACTAGCCTTGGGTGAAGGCCAGTAATTTCATACTTATAATGCACGAGAGTTGGAAGTGCCTAAGATTTCAGAGGAATGGAATTAAAGCCTTATCAAACTGTTTGATTAGGTGTCATGAAAAATATCATATGTAGAGGAGATGAGCCTTCTCTAACAATGTTAAGTTATAAATAATTAAAGTCATAGTGTAACAAATGTGAGTTAGGGAAAAAAAACACCTAGAGATAGACATAAGAAGTATTCTATGAAGAAATCAGACTAAAAAACGATGAATTAGGCTTATGAGCCACAACAATGCAACATAATGATTTTTTTTTAAGTAAAGAAAATATATATTTTGGTTCATAATCATTTACTATACATTATGGTGTAAGTGGGATGGTTTATCTATTATACTTTCTTATATTGATGTACAACATGAATTTGGGGTATACTTAAAATTTAAGTTTATGTTGATAATGGTCATGGCAACATACGCTCCATATTTTCTTCACCAATGTATGTTTTCACCCTATCTGCAAATTTCCTGTAGCAAGATTCTAAAAACAAGAAAATAAACAATGATGAGAATATAAAACAAGTAGACAAATATTTTCCCATGGATCACAGAACCATGACTACTAGATTGATTTTCATTATGTTCCTTTTAATGTTACAATACATATATATACATTCTAAAGCATTCATAAACCCCAATCCATTAACACTAGATTAGAACATAACCATAGTTCCCTTGACAAGATCTATAAAATACCATCGATAGAAAACCATCATGCCCAAAACTGTGTGCAAAACCCATGGACAAAACCAAAGGTAGGGCTTCCCACCTAATATAGGGTCCAAACAAAAATTCCTAGGGTGTTATCCCAAACCCCGTGCAGGGGGCTACTGCCCTATTGAACGCTCGAAATTATTTACCTATAACATTATAAGGGAGACCACTTAGTCGGTAGCTTAGAGAAATTTCTTTCCTAATGAAGTAGTGGTTCCAACTGGTTAGATTAGGTCCAATTACCTTGTGTCTATCTCTAATGGCTTAATGTATGACCTTCATCTACCAATTGAGAAGAGACATCAGATCGATTTTCCTTGTTGATCAAGCAAGAGAATGGTCCTTAGGCTAGCTTTGTGGCTTAGCCAACCCACTCTAAAGACTACCTCTTTGATGAGAGGACTTCTAAGATGTAGAATCTAAAATTAAAAGGAAAATTTTAACCTAAAATGCACTAATCCTAGACCTATCTCGATTGAAAATAAGAGTAGTCTTTCTCTCAATCAAGAGAAAGCTAAAAGGATGGGAAAATAAACATGTTGGAATTGAAATGAGATAAAGGAAATAGACCAGGGAAATAGTTCACAAGATCTAATCCTTGTTAAAGAAGATCTAAACAACTAAATGCCCAACAAATAGTTACCTAACACTTAACTATAAATAACTCCAATTCCTAATAAATATATGCATAAGAAATGAACTATTCATGCCATTGTACTAAAATAGTTATAATAAAATGACATGTAGAAAAGCAGGACATCTATAACTTTAAACTATTACGTAACTAGCTAGCCTAAATAAATAATTGTTTATTCTTATACAATTTCTAGTTTTCAAGGCGCATTTATGACTAATCATGCAAGATAGCTTGATTAGATTTTAAATGAGGTAACAGGTAACATTTAACAATACTGCTAAAGCCAACTAATCTACTTAGACACCATAAATATATTTGAAAGTTGGATAATTTATTTACAATAACTGACGCAAACAATAGTGTTATGCAAAAAATAATAGAAATAAATCTTATTATGAATATCAATCAAGTTACATAAACTTCAGAAGATTACAATAGTGCAAATCCCCTGCCACTACTAAGATCGATTCCCTGTCTGCAAAGAAAGGCTTAGATCCCACTACAATAGTGGACATGACCGTTGAACTACCTCTCAACCAAGCTATAAGATCCTATATTGTCCGACCTCTCTCCTGGATTCAAATCCTTTCGACTCAGCCCAGAGATGAGTATTAAAAACCAAAATGGGAAAATACAATAGACTCCCTTTATCTCTCAACATCATTGTTATATACCTAGGGGGGATAATATGGGGTACCAAGGGAGGTACCCAAGGTAATAATGTAATAATGAGATGGGCCATAGTAATAAATAAGGTAGTTAACCCATATCATATAAGGGACCACAAGTAGTTAGTAATAATGTAATGGGCCCATGGTATTAGTTGATGGTATGAGGGAACCATGGTAATGACCCATGGTATTGTATGTATGAGGCCTATATAGAGGCTAGAGACTCCACATGGAGAGTGTGAAGGATTATTGTATGAACAAGCATATGGCTTGTGGAGTGCTCTCCTTCCTTAAGGAGTGAATGTATGGTGTTGCCCTACCTTAAGGGTTTGATTAATAAAGTGAATCATTTCTATCTATTTCTATCTTATTGTTTCTAGGTTTATTTGCATTATCATATATTTTTCGGTTAGATATATAACAAGTGGTATCAAAGCACTTTCTTGGGCACAAAAGTGGAGAATTTTTTTTATTTTTGCAGGATTTCAGGGGCGGCGATTTTGCAGATAAGATCTGTATGATTTGGTGCAAGATCTGCTAAATCTAATTGTATATCTGGATTATTTATGAAAAAATAGCCAATTTCAAAAAAAAAATCGATTGAATCAGAGTCCGGATGAAGGAGATATCGCTGATTTAAAAATCAGTGGGGTTGTAGACAATTTTTCAGGGCAGCGAAGTTCCGGCACAGATGTGGACGTCTTGGTGTAAGATCTGCAAAAATATAATTTTAGATCTGGTTTCTGTGTGAAAAAACACTCAATTTAAAAAAAAAAAAAACAATGGAATCGGAGTCCGGATTAGGGAGATATCGCTGATTTAAAATCAGCTCTTTTTTGCAGAAATTTTGGTGATAGCAGGAGAGTTGCAGCATAGATCTAAAATTCCAAGTGCCTGGATCAGGATTTTTATCACATGGGCAGATGCAGAATGATTGTTCCATTTCTGAAAATAGGTCATAATAGGGATTCTGAGCAATATTGATGGAATTGTGACAAATTCAATTTTTCACCATTTTTTTTTCAAAACCCTCTTTATGGCTTCTAGCAAGGTTCTATTATTTACAGGAAAAGATAATGGTCTTACTATTGAAGAATATATAAAAAAATAGAAGTGGTTATGGAACAACCGTTGGAAATGGTGGGTAGTGCAGGAATTTAGAGATGAGGCGGCCACATGGTGGGGATTACTTAACCAAAAGAAGTGTTCCAACCTGCCCGATGAAGAATTTGAAAAATTACTTTTAGATAGATGGTCTTATGCTAGAAAATGAGATAAGGAGAAACAAGTGGGGTTATTTCCTACTGGTATATTCTTATTATAGGTTCATGGATTGATTCAAAAGGAGAAGATCATGGTTTCTATAAATCCTAGTTGCAAGCATAATTTTATCAATGTTAATTTGGCAAAAAGATTGTAAGTTCCAGCAAAACACATTGAAACTGCACAGATTGATGATGAGGATGTTCAAGTTTATAAAGATTTGAAGATTTCTATGGACAAGTATGTATTGCATTCTAATTTTTATGCTTCAGATATGGCTAATGTGGATGTTGTTTTGGGATACCCTTGGATGGAAGAGGTGGGTACTATCAATATTAATGTGCAGAAGAAATTCTTGAAGCTCTCGTATAAAAAGAAGAAAATTACATTGCAGGATATTTCCATCAATAAAAAGGTAGAGACCACGAACGTTGAAGCAGAAGATGTTCCAGGGTCTGACATATTAGATGATGAGCCAGTGACGATAGACAATCAAACACAAACAGACGCTGAAGCAGAAAAGGTTACAGGTACATCAGATGAGGGCTCAGTGGTTGAAGTCATATTGGAAGAGAAGAAACCACAATAGGCACCACAACAGGGTGAATTAAAGAAAAAGCCATTATGGGTTAAAACTTCAACATATCATCACCCACATCACCCTGCAAGACAACCATCAAGATGGAAACCAATTAGCCACATGGACAACAAACCTCGCAAGACAGATATAGAGGAGCGAAGATCCACCTACTATACATCAACACAGAAGAGCTACCACCGTCAACTTCCATCTCAAGTGAGCGAGGCACCAGCGAAATCGAGGGTTCACCTTTCTCTTGGATGGCTAGATGCACGTGCATGGTACCAGTGGACTACTCTTTTGAGTAGATCTTATTATTTGTGTTCTTCCCATGTTTCGGGGATGAAACATGCTAAGGGGGGTGGAATGTTATATACCTAGGGGGGATAATATGGGGTACCAAGGGAGGTACCCAAGATAATAATGTAATAATGAGATGGGCCATAGTAATAAATAAGGTGGTTAACCCATATCATGTAAGGGACCACAAGTAGTTAGTAATAATGTAATGGGCCAATGGTATTAGTTGATGGTATGAGGGAACCATGGTAATGACCCATGGTATTGTATGTATGACGCCTATATAGAGGCTAGAAACTCCACATGGAGAGTGTGAAGGATTATTTTATGAACATGCATATGGCTTGTTGAGTGCTCTCCTTCCTTAAGGAGTGAATGTATGGTGTTGCCCTACCTTAAGGGTTTGATCAATAAAGTGAATCATTTCTATCTATGTCTATCTTATTGTTTCTGGGTTTATTTCCATTATCATTTATTTCTGGGTTAGATATATAACAATCATAGTTAATTAAAATACAATGAAACATGAATATTTCTTTGGTTGGGTTCCAGTTGATTGTGGTGTGGAAAAGTTGAGAAAAATCCTCTCTTTTGGTTGGACAATGATAGGAATGATCTCACTTGTTTCCTGCTTGTTTCGAACCGATAAGTGAAATTTCACGTGAAGTAATCCTTTGACAACTAAATCAATGATATTTTTCCAATGAAGAGATTATTTTGGCACTAGGACATATTTAATTAGAGATAAGATAATTGACCAGATCTATTTCATTATTGAAATTCATGAAAGCTTATTCGCTATTCCTCTGCTTCATCTCTCCACAAGTTTTCTTCTAGGCACTTGACACACTATCTTTAGAGATCGGTTATAAAACAAATCTTCTGCATCAGGCCTAATTGACTCTCTGATGCAATAGAAAACACGGTAATACTTGTAATGTGTTATTTCTTTATTAAATGGTGAAAAAATATATAATAATATGAAAACAAATTATATTTACACCCAAAATGATATCGACTAAGCATATTTGTTTTTAATATGACGATGTCCCATAGGAGGTGACAAGTGGCAAGGGGAGATGTACATTAGGAGATGGACATTGGGGATTTCGATGGGACACTCTATAAATATTATGATATATGGAAAACATGATATGTAACATACGCGATAATGTATTAAATCATTGTGATAAATCCCATCAGATCTGAAACCCTACCTAAGGTCGGAAGATTAGGTTTTATCATATATTTTAGATGTGTGCCCTTTCAAAACTTATGAAATATAAGAGTGGACCTGATATTTCAATAAACTAATGCTAATAATCATATCGGATCCAGAGGTAGCGAGATATATAAGGAAGAACGCCATCAGAAATTTTGGAGGGAACATTGTTGTGATATGACGTGGCTATCATATATTTTCCCGATATCGTAGATTAGGGAATTGAAGGATACAATATATCAAATATATCAGAATAAAGATAGTATCATAGGTATCAAAGTGAAGATATTAGAAGTTCTGATATGGAGCGATATCATAATATCAGAAAGTGTGATTATATCACATATCAGAAGATATGATAATAGTAAGTTTCAATTGCGCACAATAATAAAATTCTAATATTGCAATATCTATAATATACAGGAGTATAGTAGGATGTGGCATGTGGGACTAGTCTTACACCATGTTATAATACTTTTGGCACCTTTATAATAATATTCTAATATACCATATGCCATTTTATATGCATCATACTTGGGTATCAATTTTATTATTTGAAAACCCACTTTATAATATGGCTTAAACTTGGATATCGTGGATTTCAAAAGGATTCTCCTGATGTAAAATTCCTGATACCATAAATCTCTGATATATGATTTATTATATATGCCAAATTGTTTTGTGATTAAGGCTTAAATCTTATGCATGATTCTTGGTCTCGGTGGGTAGTTGTCTCGGTAGCTAGTTAATGAATTAAATATTATTTAGAAATAAATATTTACTAGCATAGGTAAATATTTACAAAGAAATTATAACTTATAAAACAAAAGGTAAAGTAAATTATATACATCTTATAAGGCCAAGGGAGTGAAAATTATCCAAACTTCAATTGGCACCATTTGTAAACCAAATAACCAAATGAGATCAGACATGTTTTGAGAGGAAGATAGGAACATATTGAACTCATTGAAGCAACCGAAATTCCCAAACTTAGAAAATGAAATAACAAACATTAAATCAAAGGGTCCCCATTATGAAATTTAAGTGAAAATTTGGGGGTGTTGGGCTTTTCCTACAACACTGGCGACACACTAGGAAGAACTAGTTATCTTTGGTTAAAGATAATGAACTTTAATTTACCGAAAGGTTAACACTAATGGAATGTTCATAAAAAAATAAAATATTTCCATGGGTATGACATAAATATATTAAGGAATATAATTTTGAAGAGATAAGTAGTAAAAAGAAGACTAGAGTAAAAATCACGAATCCAAAAGTTGGAAAAGTGTTATTTTAAAATTACCTCATATGACAAATAGAAGAAAGTATAAATATGAATTTTTTGATAAATAATATATCCATTGTTATGAATGGACTCTGACATCACTTCGCTGCTAGCGAGCCTATACAGTACCTTGGAAAAGTTGTCTTTTATGCCATACAAGTCTAGACCCACTGCGAACGAGCATCCATAGCCCTGATGGGTTTGCATGCATTTCCCATGCTACCTCTTTTAATCACCCTTTTGATAAGCACATTTTAGCTTTTAGTTTATGATGTACTTGAGTGAAAGAGGTGGTATGGTAATAGAGACATATGTTAATAGATACAATACTTTTGTAATGTTGACTCCAAAATCTTTCCCCGCAACCATCAATCAGATTCTTTTATAAAGTGGAGGGGTGGGAGGGATCCATTGAGTTAAACTCAGTTCAGTTATTTCCTTGAAAAGGTAAACTCTATCATTTAGAAAGGTTGTGTGTTCCTATATAAAATTATTTTAACCATTTCTAATAAAAGAAATGCTTTAAGAAAATAGATTAAAGGTTATGAAACTGCCCAGTTTAGCTGATTTGACAAGGATCATTACTGCTTCCCCAAAAAACCTCAAGTCACCAAAATTAAGCCAATGAAGACTTGAAAAAACAAACAAAATAGAAATAAGAAATAAACTATGAAAAAAAGAAAATCAAACAAGAGATGAAGATGAACTTGTTAATGCATACGTGGAAGAGTTTTGACTGTAAGTTTACCTCATGAATCTTCAGGTTCTCCCATGCATTTCTCAAAATTTTCATATGTTCAAAATCATTTACTTATTGAGTCAAAAATGTTAAGTAATGAACTTTTGAATTGCATCCACCTCAAATTTACATCGGAGGACAAGAGTGGTGAATATGATCCTTTTTAGAAATACTTGTGAATCAAAATTTGCAAAGCCATAGAAATCCCTTGGAATTTATTCATATATGATCAAGGTGATGAAGTTTTACAAAAAAAGGCCAATACAGCTTTCACAAGTGTGTATGATCTGATTTTATAAGAACTTTGATATGTTCCAAACCACTTTTCGAGAAAATGAAAAGAAATGCCAAGAAAAAGTCAGATTCATTACTTGCTTATTAAAAATATGAAATAGTAAAATGCATGCAAACGTAAAAGGAATCTAATCTAAATTAATTTATTCTTATTGCTAATTGAATGGAAGGAAACATGACTTGGTATAGTCATACTTTCAATGTAACCATTCTCTCATTTTGTCTCGTGCAAGATAACTAAATTTGAATGCAAAATGTACATTTATTGCTAACATACTTACAGAAAGTAGCTTATTTACAATTACATTCCCTTGAAATGTCCCTTCTAGTTGAATTTCAATCAGATCATAGACATCTCGATAGATTTCAATTAATGGTTGGGAGAGGTTCAAAAGAGGGGGTAACATGGCAGATTGTAGAAATGAACTTTTAGATACAATCTCTTGCAAAAAGATGTCAGTCTTATGTACATATGTTAAATTATTAATAGCCTTTCATGTAAGAGAATTTTCCAAGTATCATTCAAATGGGTCAATGGAGTATGGATGAAATTTTGATAGATTCAATGAAAGATCATTAATTGAAATAGATTGTTGGTCACATTGCAAAAATACAATCTCTTATTGACAATTGTTTTGACAGAAAGGGAACAAGTGATAAGAGATGAACATCAATTGAAATTGGAAGAGTAATAACTCTTGATGTTCATGATTATAATTTGAACCTTCATTTTTGCATTAAGGAAATGTATCATTTGATTGTTCAATACTAAGCCGCTCAATATTCGAGCATAAGATATATAAAGACTGAATTTTTTTTTTTGAAAGTAATCAAAATAAGTGAAGGAACAACAATAAAATCAAATTATTATTTGAATTAGTAATAAAATTATTGCTACAACATAATTGGGATTGACTTGAAGTAATTTCTTGTTCACAAGGATTGGCTAGAATAATGGAATTAGAATGATTTCCAAAAGAAAGTGTTGGGACTATGAATATGAGTGAGAATTTGAGCATCATAAAAATCATAAATTGGAATGGGCTCTTGAATAATTAAATCATGAGTATGATTAATTGTTTGAAATTGAGAACTAGTTGCAAAACCTTTTGAGTTAGAGTGTTCTTGATTTTCACATGTGATTTGAATTTTATCATGACGATTCATTTGAGAAGAAGAAAAAACAAGATCCTCAATGTCAGAGTAACTATCATAAATGACTTCACAACATTCTCTAGTATTCCCTTCAATCTCATCTGATGTATCTAAAAAAAGGAAAATGAAGCACATCTTCATTAATGACACAATATTGTTCAATGAAGGATTCTCTATCTTGATAAAAAATAATTGTGAATTTATTGATATCAACCTCTCTATTTTCTGAAATAGCATTAAAGTAAAGAGGGGATAAATTGTTATCAGCAAAAATATCAGGATAGAGGTGAAACTGAGAATTAGAAGCAATGAATTTCAAAATATCTCTATTTGTGAATTCTTATACATTTTCTTCATTGAAAATTTCAAATTTATGGTCATTTATTTGTCGACTTGTGCTTTCTTGAAGAATATTGCTTGATTTCCCTGAATTTTTCTTTTGATCAACATGATCAAACTTAGAAATTTGTACAACAGATTGCATATTCTTGGAAACTTCAATTTCTTCTTGTACTTGTTAATTTATAATATGATTTTCAGAATTTAATTCATAATGATTTTCATATTTCGTGGTAGATGGTCATTCAAGATTATTGTTGTTATATTCTTTTCGTTGATTATCAAATCCTTGCAAGCTTTGTGATAATGGGTCATCAACATGATTATCATTAAAATTATAATAGGTGTGTACTAGATTTAAGAATTTATCATACATGGCTGAGGCCACTCCATCATGGTCAACATGCACCTCTAAATAATTTTTTTTGATAATAATACTAGAAGTTGAAAAAGAGTCATACAATTTTGCAATTGTTACATACAGATTTGAAATGGGAGGAAGACAGAAAGTATATTCAAACCAATCTATCAATTCAATTTTTGAAGGTTTATCTTTAGCTTTGAATCTTAATAAAATTAATTGAAATCTAACAGTAAAATATAAGAGAGATTCATTTTCAAATATTCGTAAATCTTCAAATTCATCACATACACATTCATAATCATAATGATCAAATTGTTAAAGGAACATTGTCATAAATTGATCCCAGCTATGAATGGAGGGAACTAGAAGAGATTAACACTAGTTTCTAGATTTTCGTGAGAATATAAGAGTAAAAATCCTGCATAACCTTCACCAATATCATGATAAGTAGAATTTGATTTTTTTTGAATAAATTGTAAGGCATGAGAAAATGCAGAAGTATTCCTCTTACCATTAGACTTTACCTTTGAAAAGTGTCTTACTATTTCTGGTGGAGTATTATAAGATGCACGTTTAGAGATACAACTCCAAATGGGAAGTTTGACAGGATCCATTTATGATTAAAATAAAACATAGAAATAGAATTTTTTTGTAATACAACAAGTCTTCAGGCCCTCCTTCTAGTAGAAAAGATGTTGAAGGCTAGAATTTCTGTGCCCACAACATTATAAGGGGGACCACCAAGTCGGGAACATAGAGCAGTTCCTTTTTTGTTGAAGTAGTGGTTCCAACTGTTTAGATTAGTTCCAGGTAACTTCGGTCTATATCTACTAGCTTAAAGTATGACCTTCATCTACTAATAGAGAAGAGACATCACATAGATTCTCCTTATTTATTTGGCAACAAAATGATCCTTAAGATGGCTTTGTGGCTAAGCCAAACTACTCTAAAGACTACCTCGTTGATGAGAGGACTTCTAAGATGCAGAAACTAAAATTAGAATTAAATATTTAACATAAGATGCATTTATCCTACACCTATCTCGATTGAAAAAGACAATAGTCTTTCTCTCAATCAATAGCAGGCTAAAAGGATGGGAAAGAAGCGTGTTGGAATTGAAATGAGATAAATGAAATAGACTAGGGAAATAGTTCATAAGATCTAATCCTTGTTAAAGTAGATATAAACAACTAAATTCCTTATAATAGTTACCAGACACTTAACTGTGGCAGAGACATGATTTCGGAGGCAAAGAGGTCAAAATTGTTGTTGGGTGACCCTCCCACTGCCACAAGTAATTTGGTGGCCACTTTCAGCTCCCTCACTCTGCTTCTCAATTCCTTGACATCTTCTTCCGTAATTAACATTTTCATGACTCTTTCCACATCATCACTGGTGACCAACCAATTATATTCAAATCTCTATGGTGCCTCCAGCGCAATATGGATCTCGTCACCCACAAATTTAGATTTGAAGTGCTACACTACAAATAACAACCACGAAATCATGCAACGCTCGTAGCAATCATTTCTAGCATGATGTTTCATCTGCAATTGGAGACAGATGCAATAGTAGCGTGATGTGCTAGAATGCTCAATTGTAGCAGCCACCCAACAATAATAAACCCCTGCTTCTTCTCCACCATACGACTGCGAAAGTCACCAGGGAGGAAATCTAGGGGTGACAAGAACACCTTCGATCCAGAGTAAGACAGTGTTCAGAGAACCCATAGGAACTTCACAATGCTAGCCTCTAAACCCATGGCTAGTTCCTCAGTCTAAGCATTTGAAATAGAATTCTCACTGCCAAAAGAAATGTAAAGCACAAATTGTCTGATTGTGTGTCGATCTAGTACAAGCAATCGTTTGATTTCATGTTTCCCGCTTTGAGTGCAAAAGCGATTCTCCAAGTTTGTCATGGAAAGCCTCGGGTTGAAGGAAAGCACATATTGTTTGCACAGTATAGTTGACTCTGAAAATTCTCTGCAAAGGGCCTATGGAAGCAGAAGGCCTATTTATTCAATATTATCATTAATTTTATCACCAGTTTTTACTCAATATCTATAAAAAATATATGTTTAACAATTATAATGACTAAAAAGTTTACAAGGTTCAGTGTTATAGACCAGATAACTGTCGTTTTGGTTTTTTAAGAAATGATTATTCATATTAATAATAATGTGATATAAAATAAAGTTATATTTTAGTTAATTTTTAAAATCTTTATACTATGAAATGTATTATTCATTAATTGTGTTTAAGTTTTTCGTGGGTTGATTTTTATTAATATTTATATAATTATAAAAAATAAAGTACATTTAATTAAATATATTTTAGACGACTTTATTATTTAAATTTAAAATTTGATTTAAAATATAACCATAATTTATTGAGGCTATTTTTATTTTTTTAATAATATAAAAGTTACATATGTCAAAGAATCTTAACTTGAATTTAGGCTTAATGAGCAAGCATTTTTCATTCTTATTACTTATTTTTATAAATGTATATATGTTTAATTTATATATTACTATTTTTATAATTAATAACCATAATAATAAATCTAAAATAAAACTATAATTTAAAATTAGTTTATATATATATAATTAATGATAATGTGAAATCTGTGATAATGTAATTGTTTTGATGCCAATCATGATTTTGCACCTATATAAGTTGATTATTCATTTATTTTGAATAAATACATTACTTTAAATTTATTAATTTAAATCCATATGCAATTCATGAGTATAAAATATAGAAGATACCTATTATTTAAAATAAAAAATAATTTAAAGAAAACCCCAACAATATTTCATTTATTTTAATAATTTTTAAGTTAATAATAATACTGTCAAATTTACATACAACTAGCACAACCGCATCCACGCATATAAACCACATTTAATAATGTGGTTGTGCTAGTTGACAACCAACATTTGTGGGGTGGAATCATTGAGTATGGTTGATCATGGTTGAAAAGGGTTGTTGAGCTTGACCGGGTTTGAAAATGGTTGACCAAGGTTGACTGTGGTCAGCCTTTAATATAATATTATATCAATATTACATTGATCTAATAATTTAACATTTTTTTTTTCTATTTATACATCGTTACGTTAATGTTACTTTAATATTGACCATGCTTGACAATTATCAACCATGGTTGACAATGGTTGATGTTACTTTATTATGAATGTTAATTTTACATTAATGTTACAAAAATTGTTGCATTAATGGTTGAAGTGAGTCGACAGGGTGGACTACGGTTGAAGAAGGTCAACCATTGTTAAACTAGAGAGACCATGCTTTACCTCAATTGACCAAAATTGATAATGATTACCACAGTTGACTATGGTTGAAGAAGATCAACCATTGTTAACCTAGAGAGACCATGCTTTACCTCAATTTACCACAATTGAAAATGATTACTAGGATTGAGAAGGGATTAAGAGGAAAGATTATGGTTGACCTTCATTAACCATTGTTGATGATGGTCAGGGTTGGAATTTGATGGGAAAAAAGCCTGTCAAAAGGCTTATTGACCGTAAAATACATTTAATAATTTTACATGGCTATTTCACACAATGTGTTTTGAAACTTCGAGAATGTTTTTTTGATGGTTTAATTGTTTTCAAAAACGTCTTTATACCTAGTCACCTATTTACCCATATTTTCCCACAGTTGTGCTCTCACGCTCTGGTAGGCTCAAACTCTTTGATGTAATTAATGAGATCCACCAATTTACATTCAATTCCACCATTCAACAGGGAGTCCTCTACCAAGGTAGATCAATTTCCTGGGCGGCTAAAAGTGGTTGGAATCCAGGCTTAAAAAATCCAAAAAATATTGTAGTGGCAGTGTTTGAATCATGATTTTGATAGTGGAAATGGATTCAACACCATCAAAAACATCTAGGACACCTAAAATTTTGAAGTTTAACAACTATAACTTGGATGTGGAAAAATCCTTGCCGGATTTCTCTAAATATGACCGAAATTTCCATAACTTTTCGAGAAACTCCTCTGCCTCATTAGACTACGAAGTTTAGAAATCGGTAGCGATCGAAGTTGGTAAGTATGTTGTGTTGTATCTAATGAATTAATTAGGCATGCGAGTGATGCCATCATAGCATTTGAGATATTGGATTTTGACAGTCTAACTATTCTTTGGGTTATTATATGTGCATTCATTCTGAAATCTCAACTACTCAAACAATTATTGATTGGTCATTTAACTAAAAAAAATTAACCAAAAAAAATATACAAATTTGGTAGCAATGAAAACTAAATCAAAACGAGCGAACTAAATAAATCAAAACAAGGAAACTGACAAAGATGGGTTGTGTTTAGGCTAATAAGTTTTATAAAGGGTGACCTTTGGGTTGTGCTTGGGTTACGAAATTTTATAAAGGGATAATTATGCCTTCACATAAGTTTTTGTGTTTTTTGGGCTATCAACATCTTGTGTACTTTTACTTTTGCTGCTGTGTATTTTTATTAGTTTTTTGTGTTTTTTTGGGTGGAAATATTTTATGTATTTTTACTTTTGGTGATGTGTATTTTTATTATAATTTTTGCAAATTATTCTCTATTTTTATTATTAAAAATAAAAAATAAATTTCATAAGTTACTATTAATTATGGTGTTTATTAACCATAGATTTACCAATTATTTCATTTTTTAATACTACAATGAAATCTATTTATTTATTTTGTTTTTTTCATTCTTCTTCCTAAATTATATTTTTAACCATTAAAATTTTTAACATATTTTTAATTGTGTTGAAATGAAGTATGATTTATTATAATATTATCCTAAAGTGCCAACTATGAGGAGATGATTAACTTCGCCTGATTTATTATAATGTTGTGATTAAATCCCAATTGAGGTGATAAATTTCACTAGCCTTTGGTTTTTATTTTTATGTTAATTGTTTAATTTAAAGTTTACTAAACATTTCATAATAAATTTTGGAAAAAAACAAAAATAATTTTAGTTTTAATTAATATTGCTTTGCCAAGAAATTCTCAATTAAATTTAGTCTCAATTTGATATGAGTTGTAATTATGAGCAAGAAAGAACTAAATGAAAGAAAGGAGTTGAAAGTGTTATTCAAATTTAAGAGAAGGAAAATGAGTGAAACAGTGTTTGAGAAATAGAGTATAAAGTGTATATTATGGGATTTTATGAGATATAATTTTACATAAAAACCATGATGAAAAAAGATTTCCAACATCCCAAATACATGAAAAATTTACAATGTAAAATGAGATAAATTTACATAAGTTTCATTTTAGAGGAAGTATATCGATATGTGCTCTAAAATGATGAGAAATTGACAAATAAAAGAAAGAAAGACAGGGAGTTAGTTTAAAATGATAAGAAATTAGCACACAAAACAAAGAAAAATTTGGAATTAGTTTGAGGATGAGACATTAGGAGTGGGGTAGAGGAAAACCTTATAATTTCACATGAAAATTATAATATGTGCACCATGAGATGACTGAAATTACATGAGGGTGACATGATCACCATTCCCAAGGTAAAGGGTAAGGATACATTAAAAGATGAGGAAGAGGATATAGTATTTATTGACTATTGATTTACTATTACATTGGAATTAGTTTGAGGATGAGACATTGGGAGTGGGGTAGAGGAAAACGTTATAATTTCACATGAAAATTATAATATGTGCACCATGAGATGACTAAAATTACATGAGGGTGACATGATAGCCATTCCCAAGGTAAAGGGTAAGGATACATTAAAAGATGAGGAAGAGGATATAGTATTTATTGACTATAGATTTACTATTACATATATGGGCAACAAGGACATAAATTATTAGAGAATCTATAAACTTGTAATGTAGGATGGAAATCAAAAATGTAATTTAATCAATTTTTCCTTAGACCAGCATTTTAGGGTTGATTTCATTGGACTAGTTTTTCCTACAAGTTAATGATGTATGAATAATTCGTAATTGTATATCTATGTTAATAGTTTCACTAGCTGCAATTTGGAAAGCGATATAATGGGATAGAACTTATTTTCAAAAGGGTTGTGTAATAGGATAAGACTTTATTTTCAAAATGTGTTGCTTTCTTTAGCTGGGTGGAGTCCTCATAGTAGCCCTCATGAGGGTTTGGATTCGACAACTTAGGTCAATAATGATACTTAATTGAGTCTAATTGGAATTAATAATACAAATTGTGTACAAATAGTAATTGAAGAAACATCACACAGCCATAACACACTAAAATAAAATACTCACACACATAAGATAAATAACAGACATATAGTAAACTAGCATGGCAGAAAAGGCATAAAGTCTTCAGTGTTCCTCACATTCTCATTATTAAAATAATGTTTATGATACATATAAGTGCATGAGAAAATTGGTCTCAAGATAGTATGTCCATCTTGGACACTTAGGTTGAGCAAATATCTCAACCACACACTAATATAGGAGCATAATTAGTTGGAGAGAATCTCTCAACCAACTAAGCCTAAACTGACTCCTAACCATGAGGAACTAACTCAATTTAGAAAGGTAGGATTAAATCCAACTTTCTTGATTTTAATTAATTTAATTATTTGGACATAGAATTGTTTTAAATGTGAGAGCGAGGCTAACATTCCCCCTCTCAATGATAAGTCCAAAACAAACAAGGAACCATCTTCTAAGTTCTTAAGTTGATCCTTAAAAAACACTGCCTGAAGAGCTGCCAAAGCTGGATGCTGGAAAAATTTCAAATCTGAAGAGAACATGAAGCAGCAGCATGTCTGATTCATCTCTTAATGTCACTTGACAACTCCATCATGTGCGAAGCAACAAAAGGATCCAACTTTCCTTTGCTTGAAAATAGCATCCGCTATCCATTGACACAATTTGATGAATGCCCACTGGCATATTTGTTGATGATGATCACCCACTGGCTGAAGATGTCCAAAAACAACTCAATGTTGCTTTTGTTGTGATGAAAGTTGCTCCCTGTAGCTTTTTTTGTTGATGCCCACTAGCTAATTTGAAGATGTCCACTGGCTACTTCGCTGATGTTGTCGAGACTATCAGTTTGACGACCACTGTAAATTTTATTCACATTTCCCCCCCTTTGTCAATTGAAAGGAAAGACAATCATCTACATTTGATATTTGAACTCCCCCACTTCAGGTGTAGGAGAGTTTCACTATTGTACTCCCCCATTCAGCGGCATGAGAGTACCATCATCATTTGACTATTGGCTGCAATATGTGTGAGTGAATCCGATTGTAAAACTTGTACAATCTTCTAGCTGTGGATGACCATTCCCATGGATCAATCCATGAATAATCGATTTTTAATCTCCTATGTTGGCCTTGTTTGCAGCATTTCTCTGATGAATGATTCTGCTTGCCACAATGGTGACAAGCATGGAGATCAAAACATTGATCTTCCATATGACCAGTTCTTTGACAATGAGAACATTTTGGTTTGTCTGCAACTTGAGTTTGCATGCATTTCTATTTGTCTGCACTTTCTGTTTGTGTGCATTGATGTTTGTCTGCAAGTTGCGGAGAACTTGCTGAGGTGATATGTTCAAGTAATCCAGCACTGAAGAAACTAAATGGGCTTTGAATAATCAGGGATATGTAAGTTGTCATCATCTTTGACATATCCTAAGCCGTGTCAATTTCGATTACTTTCAATTTCTTCCCATATATTGATAATGGGTTTGGAAGAAAGTTAAACTGGAACAACTTCAACACTTGAAGGTGGTTGGATGAATGAGTTTGAATGATTAGCTGTATCTGGAAAAGACTTGGAAGCAACACACTTCTCTTGCAACTCAATTCTCTGCAGTTGCAATTCTAGTTGAAGGAACTCAATCATTTCATGTGCATGTCGAAGATGCACTTGAATGTCAACAAGAGTGGTTTTGCTGATGTTCACCATGTCGTCTGCTGATGATAACATTAAATTGTGAATAATTTGGGACAACTAAATGCATGTCACCATGTTGCCTTGCTTACTTTGAAGTCAGGCTTGCTTGTCATAGAAGTCATGCTTGAAAATTGCTCACTTGATTCGATCATTGAAATGAAACACTCGCTTGTACTGGTTGTTGATTGTTGATGCTTTTAAACACTTGCTTGAACTACTAATTGATTACTCGCACTTCGTGCTTTCTTTAACGTACTCACTGAATGTGTTGATTTTTAAAAAAGGAAGGGTGTCAAGCACTATCAAAAATGCACCCAAATGATAAATGATAAGTTCATTGTTCAAGTAACAACTAACTTGACTTAATGATTCCCTTTAACAAATCAAATGAGGATGTCGGTTGCAACCAAAAATGCACCCTTACAATTCAGTTAAAAAATGTTTATCAACAAGTGATATAAAAAGTGTTGATGATGTTGATTGTGATTGTAATTTGAAATGCTTGAGTGTGTATCATCCTTAACTTGATGGCGTGAATTAGCTATTGTGAAATTTTGTTACAGAAGATTACTTTTATCAAGTCAATGATGTAATGCTTTGTGCTTATGAACTTAATTGATTATGGGAGCTTTGATTTTAGGAGCTTGATCGGTGACTTGTTTTGTTTTAACATAATAAAGAGAGTGTTTTACAAACACGACTTCAAATCATGCAAGCACGTTCACGACACAGAGTGTACATATGATTCCCTTATTCAATTTCGGGTGGATCTAGGACACGATCACCACAAAAATATATGTTTTCATTGACTATTAATTACATCAACATTCACATTCACAACATTGTGAATGAAATTCTTCAAACAATGAGAATGCCAAGCTTACAAATGATTGAAGTAACTTGTCTTCAAAAATAAAAGTTCACTATGCTAAAAACTTTCTTCAAAATACAACAATGAACTTCCTTTTAAAAATCCTCACTTATCACTCCAAATTTAAAAAATGTCGTATCTCTCCAAAATAGAAATTAACGCACCTGACGCACTAATCCTTTTTCTCCATTACATAAATAATTATAAGTAATCCTTATCTCTCCAAAATATTAAAATATGTCATTATTCCTCCAAAGATTGATATCAGTTTATAAAAAAGTCACTTGATGATGTAACTTAAAAGGTGAATTAATGTTTATGATTTTACTTTATAAAAGTGAAATGAATTCAAAAATAAAAATTTTGTGCATCCTCCCTTCTTAAAAAAAATAATGCACACCTTGTTGGAGAGACTTTATCTTGGATGGCCCCTCAGGAAAAGCCACTGGTCCAATTTGTGGAGGAAAGAGGAAGAAATTTGAAGAGTGAGCTGGGCCGCGGTCTGGAAAAAGCAGATACAACAGAGCAGGTTCTAGTTCAGGGTTGATCGAATAGCCTCAGGGCAATTCCCAAGCACTGCTATGGGGGGATTGACCGAAAGCCCATTGGATTATGAGTCCAAAAAGAGGACTGAGTCACCTCAAGAGAGACCAAATTGCTTTGAAAATTGACCAAGGCTCTGCACATATCATGCCCTAATTCTATTTCTAAACTGTCTCAAGAACACCTCCAACTCAGTCCCAGGACCACCAAAATTGCCATACGGAATTGTTATGATTTTGGCCTCAGAACAAATCTGCACTAACTCAGAATGATCAAGTTACCTTTCCTTGGGAAGTCCCAGGCTATATTAGGATATTTGCAACTGTTTTAGCCCAAAATGAATCCACACAACCTCAGAAGGATCCCAATTGTATTGCCTTAGAAAGACTCGATTGGTCTCAAGTGATTGGTGATAATTTTGCCTCAGATCTTCAACCAAAAGTTTGCTACTTTGTTTCTCAACGAAAATCATTGACAACAAACCTTTAGAAATGCTAGAAGAGATAGGCCACAAATTTACCAACGACCTCTAATCAATAGTGAGTATTTGGATTCTTGAAGGCCTTTTTTTTTTGTGAACTAATCAAAGTAGATATGAGGGAACCAAACTTCTGTGACGAAGGAGGGAATGATGCATCCATATAAGCGTTCCATGAATACCAGATCCACCATCCTTCCTCTAAGCTTCGTTCAACGATTTATCTATTGTCAGAAATCAATTCATTTGCTGAGCTCACTCGTTACAGGTACACACTCTTTGCTAAGATTTTGGTGTTGTCATAGAGCTGACATCAAATGTCTTTGTATGCTAGATGGTTCCAATACTCATCAGCAAATAAAGAAACCATGCTTCAACACAGTGACCACGCTAGGATACACCAAGCCATATCTCTTCAATGCACAGGTCTCAATGCTTCTTAAGCTAGCTAACTTCTGTATGCAGGTTTCTAATATAATTTCATGCAGGAAACTTTCTCATAAGGCAAATTCCTCTATATACAATTATCAGGCATGGAATTAGTGGTTATATCCACACATCTCTATCGGAAGCATTATAGATGCACTTTTACATTAAAAACCTGGGTATACAAACTTTATCAAATACAAAGGATTACATGGGAAAACCTTCTCCGAACTCATAACCGTAACTCAAAATTCATAAACCCGCTTCTATAAATCTTTTGGGTCCACTTCTTCCATATGTCTTATCGCCTTTCCTCCGATCTCTGCTTTACATAGAAGCACATAGAAAAATGTTCAAAATTTAAAGATCGGAATCCAAATGGAGTTAAATCCACTGTATAAACCCCATCTGGTTCATATTGGAAATTAACCTTCACCCATTTTTACACTCGATATCCGTCGAATCGTCCATTTGATGGACGGTCCTAATCACCCCGGATTTCAATTTAATTAAAGCACAACTCATTACCTCATAGGGTCTAGTTTCTAGAAACCACTTACGGCTTTTAAGGTCACCTGATAATCCACTTACCACCTTTGAGAAACTGTCTTTGCTATTTAATGTCTTTCTGAAGTGCGAACAATGATTTCATTCCTGTTGTTGATCAACTATATGATCCAACGGTCCACATTATATCACAATGTCGCAATCAGCGTTTGGCAAGTGTTTAGGCCTGGTCCATTCACACAGACTTTCACCAATGTGATATATCGGTGTGATCGCAATCGCAACTCCTTAAGGCTTGAGTTTGTCCCTCTTATAACAATATTTGTTGATTCGATAAAGTGCTCTGCTTTCCCTAATTACATCTGGTCCGTTGAAATTACAGATCCAACGGCGACGATATCTTCTCACCTCTATTCCTTCTTATTTGATTTCACTTGTTTTTCAATGGACTTTGCATTAAAAATAACTCTCTACCATACTCTATTTTAAATCATGATTTCTTATATAACTTCTCCTTGATATCTTTAGATAAAAGACTGGGTATTAATTCACCCAAACACTACTATTAACACTAAGGATTCCCATTACGCTTTGAACACTGTTATTCATAACTTCAGGTGTAAAAACAGAGAAGAATGCCACAGTTAATCCACAACCAAACAATATAGAGACAACCGAGGAACTTCATTAGAAATGGCCATTCTCACACACCCAAAATCATTTATTCAATATAACGAATTTATAGAGTTTCGGCCCTCAGGCCAGATTACATCAATAAAAAGGCCCTGTTTCAATCTTGAAATCCTCACTCTCTACGCTCAGGTTTTTCTTAACCTCTAGCTAACCTATCTATCCTCTCTAGCCACTCCCTCGCTAACCTATCCAACCTCTGAATTATACAAAAAGATCACAATTTATAAAAAAGTGGATTCATGAACCAATTCTGGTTCACAACCAGAAATCTCTCACTCTCTCCTAAAAAATCTCTTCACTTCCACTCTTCTCTAAAAAAACACTAAATCAAGCTTTCAAAGTCCTCATATTCTATTCAAACCAAATAAATCTAACTATTTGGCCTAATCTCCACACATGGAGGATCAATAAGCCACTATGCCCTTTTCTCATATTTGACAATAAATAAACACCCTCACACATTTAAATAAATAAAATTAACTAGTCTCTTATGTTCCAACCCCTTGTTAGTCACAACATGTGATCATGTTATCACATTGCTGACTAGGCATGAATGCTCTTGCATCATACTCCCAAAGTTGAAAGCTCTCATGACCTCCTGGTCATGTGTTTCTTCTACTATCCATCCAATATCCTAATCTTTACTTTGTAACTGATCACTTCCATCATGCTGCTGATTCAATTCTTTCGCCACTATCACTTCTATTCTTCCAGATTTCCAAATCTCATTCTACTTTTGTTCTCTTTCTTTTCTGATACAAATTACTCTTGTTAATTTCTCTCCCTTGTTGTCCCTCTTCTCATCTCATTTCATCTTCCACAATTTCTCAACTTCCTGTTTACAATTTGTCTTTAACTGAAATCCACTAACATCTGCCTACTGTACATTTCTTTCCACCATAGAAATTATGAAATTTATGTCTAATTCTTCTTCACCTCTGCCATTTAAGAACTATTTTTTGTACTCTACATCTTCTCTTTCATTATCATCAAAGATAATCCTTTCCTCTATGTTATCAAGTTCATCTAATAACCTTGCCAGAAAAATACAAATTTCTTCATATTCAATAAGCATGTCATTTGCATATGACTCCTCCTTCGTCTATAAAACAAAATTTCCATCACAATTGTCATGTTCAAAATAACTATGGTTTTCAATATTCATAGGTAATTCTACCATCAACTCTTTATATTGTCCTTCTACGTAAGTTATGAAATTGTCATCAATTTCCATTTCCATACTTTCCTCTGCATTATACAGTGTTTCTTGTTCTAACACAAGATTATCATTCAATAATTCAATAGCTAGGATTTCTTGGAGCATATCATTATGAAGTATCTTTTCATCCTCTATACTTATAATATTGCAACAAAATGATGTTGCTTCATATTCTCCTACATCAGAAACAAAATTTTGGTTTTCTAAAGCTTCTTCATGGTTTACAGATTCATAAAAATATTCCTCTTTAAAATCACAAAATTCTTGAACTTCTGTATCTATCAACATCATCTTATATTCCTTTATATTTCCATAATACTTTCATCTTGATTCTCTACTAAAGATATTTCATTATGGTTATCATCACAAACTTTCATTTGCTTATCTTCAGCTTCTTTAATCATGACAATTTCCTTGTCAATACCATCATTCCAAAATTACTAAATACATGCTCAAAATATCTTTCTCCTTCAGCCGTTTCTTCCAATAATCTCACTTCTTCATCAACATGCATAAGCACATTGTCCAATTTTTGTTCATCACCTGTCAAACCTGAAGACATACACAACATGTCAGTTTCAAAACTACACGGCTCTTCATTTGAAGCCTCAGTGATCAACTCCTCATGCTTCTCTGAACTATTCTGATAGTTCACTAAATTATTGAGAAATTCTTCCTCAACATCTTTAACTTCTTCTTCAGCAAAGAAAACTTCTGGGACTACAACTTCTTGACTATGCTTGCAAACTTCATCATAAGTTTGTAGAATACCTTCCTGTTCTACACAATTTCTTCCAACACTCAATTTATCCAAACAAGAAAGCAATGCCTCCTCCTCTTCTCTGATAAGACTTTGATATTTCAAAGATTTCCGTGGCTTAGTTTCTTCAGCTAAGTTCTCTGTGTCAACTTTTCTTCTCTTCACTCCACAAGTCTGCAATGCATTTGTTTCTTTTCCTGTTTCCATTTCCCATTGGTCTTCTATCCATGCTAAAATTCCTTCAAATTTGATCCAATAAGTTTTCACTAAAAGAAGACAACCATTTAGCTATACCTTTTAATTTCCTCCACCAATTGAAGTCTTGAAAGTCCTTATGGATCTCCTTTTTCGTTTGTCTTTCCTCTGTCTCTTTCACCTTTTTATACACAGGTTCAAATTCATTATGCTGCATACCTGCAAATTTACATTCATAGAAATAATTAATCCCAAATATATGAGACAATCTTGTTTGTGAGGATGTTATCAACACATTCCTCTCATTCTAATCTGCATAGATAAGTTCTTCATCACTGTCATCACTACCTCCTTCCCCAAGGAGATATCCTTTCTCTGGTTCACAAATGTATTCTATTCCTTCATTCTCAACTGTTTGATGCATGAATTTCTCAGCAAGCAATTCTCTGACAGGCCATTTAACTCTTCTTCCCACATAAAATCCTTGTTTCCATTTTTCTCTAATTCCTTTCAATACCAGCTTCTCCAAATGACTGAGTTCTGCCTTCATCTAAGATAACTCTATGTCCCTTTCTTATTTACTCATTACTTTGAGTCCAACTGCTTCAACATTCTTTTTCCTCTGTCTCTGACTCTCCTCTGTACCCCTATCATGACTATCAATAGTCAATTCCTTTCCTTCCTCTGGTGAACATTGCTTGTTCACTAGTGCGTTGCAACTAACCTTTTCCATTTCACCTGTAACAAGTCTCCTTCATGCCTCACCAAACTTTCTTGAGTTTAACCTTTTGGCATATATTGGTTATTTCCTTGAACCTTTCACTGACTAACAATTCTATCGAGCACTCCTCTTGTTGTAATTGTTATCTCCTATCCACAATCATAATTGTGGAGCTACCTCAACAACTTATACCCAACCAAAGTTGGAAGTTGTTCTCATCTCTTCTTGAATAGTCCTTGCTTTAGGCTCTACATATTCAATTGTTCACTTCCTTCTTTCCTTCAGTAAATTCATTTACTATTGGGTACTGTCACCTTTACTCATCTGAGAGTTCTTCTTGTTTTATCTTCTTTAACATAGCTCATACGCTCTGATGCTGGTACAACTCATTCCACCTTTCAGCAATTCTACTGCTTCCACTGACCTGCACAATCTTATCTCAAGATACATCAAAGTATCTTTCAAACCTACAATATTTCCTTCAAAGATGTCTTAAAACTAATTCCCATCCAATTAGTTAAATCTTTTCCAAATGATTCATCTGTTCATTATTTCATTTAGACTTTCCATTCAAAAGACTCCATACAACCAACAACTATTTCCCATTCTACTTTTTATAATAGACTCTTTAGCTTTCAAGATCAATTAATGTTAGATCTGAATTTCAATTGTATTTACCAATTCATCACAGACACTACCAATTCCTCTTGATAACCTGGTTGTAAGAAAATCCTAGTTTGCTTCTACAAATTCCAAAATTCATTGCATGGAGTGGTTCTTCCTTCAGTCCTATTAAACCCAATATCTATTCTTTCAATCATCAATATCATTGCCTTCAACAATACTTTGAGAAATCCTCAATCATTCTCAGTTTTCACAAAATTCTTCAAATTATTTAACTGACTTCAATGCCATAGCAAACCACTCTTCTATTCAACTTTAACTTCTAAAACTTTCATTTCAATCAAATCAATCATGCAATCAACTTACACAAAAATTTCATTTTCCTGAAAGGAAAACACCTTCTCCTTTGAAATTTTAATCCCTTGTTGTTATTTATAAATTCAAACAAGTCTCTGCAAAATTATCAAAATTTAAATATTCTTACCACACCTTCTTCAGAAGTTCATTGTTTCCCTATTCTGATCTTAGAGTCCTTTGTAGTCTGATCCCCATCTATATCAAACTCGCTTCAGTGCAATCATACACATGCTGAGATTACAACTCAATTTCCAAACCATTCTTTACAGAGCATTGAGCTAGCTCTGATACCACAAATGACGCAGGAAACCCGCTCATAAGGCAAATTCCTCGATATACAACTATTGGGCATGGACTTAGTGATTATTTCCACACATCTCTATCAAAAGTAGTATAGATACACTTTTACATTAAAAACTCGGCTATATAAACTTTATCGAATACAAAGGATTACACGGGAAAACCTGCTCCGAACTCATAACCAGAACTCAAAATTCATAAACCCGCTTCTATAAATCTTTCGGGTCCGCCTCTCCCATCTATCTTATCGCCTTTCCTCCAATCTCTGCTTTACACAGAAACACATAGAAAAATGTTCAAAAACTTAAAGGATTGAATCCAAATGGAGTTAAATCTAGTGTATAAACCCCATTGGGTCTGGATTGGAAATTAACCTTCGCTCATGTTTGTGGCCGATATCCGTCCGATCATCCATTCGATGGACAGTCCTGAACACTTTGGATTTCAATTTAATTAAACCACAACTCATTACCTCATCGGGTCTGGTTTTTGGAAGCCAGTTATAATCTGCTTACCACCTTTGAGAAACCACCTTTCCTATTTAGCGTCTTTTTAAAGTGCGATCAGTGATTTGATTCCCGTTATTGATCAACTGTATGATCCAATGCTCCACATTATATCACAATGTTGCAATTGGAACTTGGCAAGTGTTTAGGCCTAATCCATTCACACAGACTTCCGTCGATGCAATATATCGATGCGATCACAATCACAACTCCTTAAGACCTGAGTCTGTCCCGCTTATAACAATATTTTCCAATGCGATAAAGTTCTTTGCTTTCCCTGATTAGATCTAGTCTGTTGATCTTACAGATCCAACGACTATGATATCTTCTCGCCTCTGTTCCTTCTTATCTGATTTTGCTTGTTTTTCAATGGACTTTGTGTTAAAAACGATTCTCTGCCATACTCTATTTTCAATCATGATTTCTTATATAACTTCTCCTTGATATATTTGGATAAATGACTCGGTATTAAAGCGCTCAAACACTGGTATTAATACTAAGGATTCCCATTATGCTTTGAAGACTGTTATTCATAACTTCAGGCGTAAAAACAGAGAAGCATTCCTCAGTTAGTCCACAACCAAACAATATAGAGACAAGCGAGGAATTCAATAGAAATGGCCATTCTCACACACCCAAAATCATTTATTCAATATAATGAATTTACAGAGTTTCAACCCTCTTGCCAGATTACATCAATAAAAAGGCCCTGTCTCAATCTTGAAATCCTCACTCTCTCCACTTAGGTTTCTCTCAACCTCTATCTAACCTATCTATCATCTCTAGAATCTCCCTCGCTAACCTATCCAACCTCTAAAATATACAAAAGGATCACAATTTTTACAAAAGTGGATTCATGAACCAATTTTGGTTACAAACCAGAAATATCTCACTCCCTCCTAAAAAGTCTCTTCACTTCCACTCTTTTCTAAACAAGTGCTAAATTAAGCTTTCAAATTCCTCATATTGTATTCAAACCAAATAAATCTAAATGTTTGGCCTAATCTCCACACAGGAAGGATCAATCAGCCACTATGCCCTTTTCTCATATTTGACAATAAATAAACACTCTCACACATTTAAATAAATAAAATTAACTAGTCTCTTCTTATCTTCCAACCCCTTGTTAGTCACAACATGTGATCATGCTATCACATTGTTGACTAGGCCTAAATGCTCCTACATCAAGATCTCACATATTTATTCTTGCATAGACCACACTCTAAATCTCTTTTTATAATAGTCTATGAACATGAACACTCCAGGGCGGTGCGCTTTCATAAAACTTCTTAATATTGCTATACCTAGTTCTATGCAGATTGTACAACTTCACACAATGCACAATTCATTCTTTAAAAAACTCACATACACCCAGAGTCACTGTAAGCTCTAATACCACATGAAGAAACATCACATAGCCATTTAACACACTAAAATAAAATACTCACACACATAAAATAAATACCAGAAATATAGAAAATATCTCAACCACACACTAATCTAGGAGCCTAATTAGTTGGAGAGAATCTCTCAACCAACTAAGCCTAAACTAACTGCTAACCATGAGGAACTAACTCAATCTAGAAAAGTAGGATTAAATCCAACTTTCTTTATTTTAATTAATTTAATTATTTGGACTTAGAATTGTTTTAAATGTGAGAGTGAGGCTAACAATAATATGGCTATGTACAAAAATAAAAAATTAACATGGTGACTTATAAATTAAATTAAAAATAAATGGTTGTTTAAAAATGTCCAAAATACCAAAAATTCACTTACGAAGAACTATATAATTTTGTGTACAAGACTAACAATGAAGTACTTTTATTTTAATTTTTAAGAATTAATTTGATTTTCAATTTGGTTATTGAGAAATTTTCATATAAAAAGATATTTTAAAATAGAAAATATGTTATAATTATTAATTATATGGAAATAATCAGATTCAAAAACTCATTTGTGTGTTATGGTCCTTTTTTATTTTTTGTTATGATAAGTATGTGAAATTTTTAACATAATTGTGTTATAGAAGGGTAATTTTTTACTTATTTTTTTTTGTTGAATGGTTTAATTTATTATCAAAACATCCCTGGCGAAGGGTAAAATTAAACATAACATTCTTTGATGGGTAATATGAAGATCTAAAATGTCAAAAAAAAATTGTTTGACAGGTAAAAAAGAATCCAAATTCCAACCCTGATGATGGTTGACCATTGTTACATAGTTACAATGATGTTACATTAATATTGACCATGGTTGATAATAGTAGATATTACAACCTCATGGATGGGCATTGAAAATTACAGTATATGTATCATTAACAACAAGACCATGCCAACAACAATGGCAACCAAAGTAGGTGATTACAATTGTATTGATGTGATTGCAATGGAAACTATAATAATCTGAAAATAAATATTTTCTATTTTATGGATGTGTTTGTCTTAAATTTTTCTCTGTTTATACTGTAGATCTTGCAATCCTATAAATTTAATGATGACTGCAAATGCACATAAATTTTGAAATTTTAAACATTTCTTGCAATAACCCAATAAAATTTTGCATGCTTGTAAGTTCTAAGACATAATATATACTTGTCTCTATCTCCAGTCAAATCGTCACAGACTACCATTACTTGAAATCCCCATAATCCCCAAGGCCTATGCTAATTTTGTAAGAATAGGGATATATCTATATATATATATATATATATATATATATATATATATATATATATATATATATATATATATATATATATATATATATATATATATATATATATATAATATAGGGACTAGGTATACTACTAGTGTGGTATAATCCCTACTATTCTTGAGGGATAATATTGGTATTATTATATAATCCCAATAGGGGATATCCTTATTCTAGGGGGATAAGATAAGAGATAGTGGCTCTATTCCCTAATCGCTATCCTTCCGCTAGGATATCCCCTTAATATATACTATGATACTAATAGGGACTATCTCAATAGTAATCCCTATATCCCCTATATACTTATAATTTCTAAGTATTAGCCCCCTAACATTAGTTCCTTAGGGATAGTTATAGTAAGATAGAATACTCATTGTAGTACAGTTTCTACAGTCTATAACGAGTAAAATTAAATAATGAAAAATATGATTAAATGATTAAATTTGAATATGAGGGGGGAAATTTGGTATTTGGTTATAGTTTTTAATATAATCTCTTGATCGAAACAATCCTACCTTGTAGTTTTTGACTTTTTTTAGCCATGCTTGCTTGCAATAGTCAATTGGTATTTTATATGAAGTAATGGTCTTATCTTAAAATATAAGGCTTGCATTATAACTAGTAACATAAGTTACAACAATACAAGGGAATAAATTACATTCCTATGTAAAAAGAATTGTCCACATGTACCTAATTGTAATTCATTTCGTGAGTGTTGTTGAAGCTATAATACCATTTTACTTGTTTCTTTGCAAGTTTCTGAATCTACACAAGAAATATGAAATTGCATCAAGATGATTGTACGTAGAAACAATTGTATGTCAAACCAATTGACTGTATGTAGAAACAATTGTTTGTCGAAACAATTAGTTGAAAAATAATATTGTCCGTGCAATTCAAATATACACCAATACTGTACCAAGATGCATTGCATTGAGGATTATCCACCACAAACTACAGAATGCTAACATTATAGCAATTCATAGCAATGGGTGAGGAAAGGATGAACTCGAGAATGTTAACATCGTAGAAATCCATAGCAATAGGGCGAGGGAAGGGGAAGCCCTAGTTAGTGGGAACCATGGCTAACATGAAAACATGGTGAATGATGAAAGATGGAGAAAATGCACCATGGAAGATGGCACACATGCAGATCTCACACATGCAATAACAGTTCTGGGATACTATTTAACATCAACATTAAACTTGGGCTTATACTTTCTTTGCTTTAGCATGAATTAATACGGAAGACAGTAAGAGTTCAGTTTAAACTTTTGTTAAAGAGATATAATTTGAAACAGAAGAGGAGACTTTGGTTAAAGCCATACATAATTTAAACAGGTAGGGGCATAATTTAAATGGTATTCACATGTTTTGTTGTTGTTTCTAGAGCAATAAACATGCTTTTTTGTTGTTTCTAGAGAGATAAAAACATAGTTTTTTCCTTTATTAAATTCATTTAGAAAGAGGCTTTTTAGTTTCCATGTTATTAATTTAGATACATATACTCAAAACTCAACTTGTACTTCCCTTCATGTTTTAAGTTTGTTTTTGTTATACAAAAGAACTAAGGCCCTAACTGGACCTACCTCTTCATATGGTTGACCTACTCACATTGTTGAATCCATAAGAACATCCTCTCATAGTAGTGTCAAGCCCTCTTGTTAATGAAACCTCATGTTGCCACTGTTATGGAACCTTAAGAGCAAGTTGTATTGATGGCTAGCTAACCTAATAAGAGCAAGTTGTATTGATGGCTAGTTAACCTCCTTTCATCCTACAAAGCCTATCATGCCAAAACATTTAGGGTAAAACATGATCAATATAGATAGATGGGTGAGTTCCATAAAGTAAATTTCCCATCATAAGAATGAAACGTACTATCATGCCAATACATTTAGGGTAAAACATAATCAATATGGATAGATGGGTGAATTCCATAAAGTAAATCTTCCATCCTAAGAATGAAACATACTTATTGCAAAGCGTGGAATACCAATGAAACATGCCTGATATCTGGGATTCATACAAGTAAACATTGAACATAATACATTTTTATCTTGCTCCACCTAAATTAAATTAGATGAGATTCTCACTCCAAAAGCACATGTTCATCTCATTTCCTGTATTAACCTATGATAATCAAATATCTTGGAAGATTGTTTGTATTCTTTATAATGTATTTCTTAGATTCATTTGTTTTTATTCTTTACAATGTATTTTTTAGATTCATTTTTTGTAAAGACAATGACATGATATTATGATAGAGAAACTGTTAATCTTGCATAAATGAAATGCACTTTCTTCAGATTCATTTTTTTGGTAAGAAACAATGACATGATAGTATTATAGAGAAACTGTCAGTCTAACATAAATGCAATAATAAATATTAAATAACTTACTAGTATCTAAGTGTCAAGTGCCAAGTCCAAATGGATATGAACCTTGTGCTTTCCTTTCTCATTGTGATGCTGCAGATTCACTTGCATTGATGCCATTGTTGTCCAAACCAACAAAAATGGAAACATACAATGAATCTTTCTCTGAATTTTTATGATGCAGACAAGCAAATATAGCCTACCGATATTCTAAGCCCACTGTAAGCCCATAAGAGCACCTTCGAGCTTTGAGATACTTTATTTACAATGGAATGCATGGAACTAGTGTGAGCCATTCTATTTACAAAGTACCTTGAAGCAAATTGCCTCTCTAGACATGTACTTAACTTCCTAGTAAATGTTTACTTATCTTGCAAATCGAATTTAAAAGCAAAATATTGATCATATTTAGATGTATATACGAGTTCGGCTAACAAATTTGCAATTCTGAGTTGGTGAAAAACTAAAGAATCAAAGGTTTGCACGCAATTGGGAAAAAGAAGGGGCTACAAGAGCACGTCGTGGATTCGATACCAAGACAAAACATAAAGAAAAAAACAATGTGAATGTTCCAACTAGAGTTTTAGTAGCCATCCAAGGTGGCGTGGTTTATTAGCTATGCCCATCGACAAGCTTTACAAACATGGACATCAGCCCCTTTTTCTATTTCTTATATAACGCATAAATGTATTCTCACCATTTGTTATATTTTTTTTTTGTTAACTTTGGTAGAGCTGCTATCTTCATTTCATTTTCAAAAAATTACGTATATCATTTGTTACAGGTGGTTAACCTGCCCGAGGGAAACTAGGTAACCACCTGTATGCATTGAAACCAGTCAAAAACTTGAAAATACTCATCTCTATGTATCTAGCATCTCTGTTCCTACTTGCTCTACTCATTATCCTATCCTTTCTTTTACAGTAATACATCATATTCCAGTTCATCACAAAAAGAAAACACTAACAGACTTAACATACTCAGTCAATCCTCATCCGAGGATATTATAGAGGTTGGCACCTTGGTGCTTGATCCAGGGATCTCACTCCTCTACTTCATCGTCCATTTCAGGTCTCGCAGCATTTGTTCAATTCTCCCCAATATGAGGTTGTTGCGAGAGGCCTGAATTTGCACAGCTACAATTGCCTTGAGGAGCTCAGACTTGATATTTTCCATTTCATCCTGATACTGGTTCCTTTGCTCTTCATTCCACTGCTGCATTTCTGCTTCTTCTTCTTCTCATACATCACGATTCAAGTCCATGGCTCTAACCACCACGTGCTTCATGAACCAGTATTGTTGCAGAGTCTTATTGAAGAGGGAATTGCGGCTCTGCGTGTTGCCAGGGTCTGGCACCATGCGCTCCCATTCCTCCCTTGGGACATCCTGATCCCTGTTGATAGAATTCAACTCTCTCTCCCAGCTAGCTATCTGCTCTCTGATTTCAGGTGGGTTCCTAGTTATGTACGCATCTATGATGCTCTTCATTTGCTCTACCTCAGATTTCCTGCCTCTCCTTTTCATAATTTTTCTGGTGCCCTCTTCTTGTTTTGGTACACGTTTCCCTTTTCTCGGGTCTATTTTCCTTCTTGTTTGAGAATTTGTTCACTTTTCCTCCTTGTCACTGAATAGAGCTTTTCTCTTTACTATATATTTCTTACCTATCAAAACATTTAACATTTAACATAAATCGGTAACAAAGTTTATAATTTGATTGTTGATCCAATTACCTACCATCCTTTGCTTTCCAGGGTTTTGGTTTCCCGAGATAGGAGAATGGAGTAAATGAGTGTCTCGCGTAGGGGGGAGGCCTTTGAAACACCATAGTTTGTTTCCTCTACTCAACATGACTGAGGTTACCTCATGTTGCCCAGGTTTCTGGCAATCTAAGGGCCTATACATATCACCTCTCCCCCGTGAATGTCTAAGGCAATGGATTTCTCTCCTTTTTATTGGGGATTTCCTACCAATTGTTCCTCTAGCCTTTTCTATAAATTTTCAGAGAAATTGTGTTTTGATACTTGCGGGGTTTCCTCTCGTTCTTGAGTTCCCCTCCTTCCCCACTCGGATAACATTCCTAAAATTGGTCTTTCCTTTCCTAAGAGGGCCATAGGAATTTTCCCCAGGTGACCTGTGTTTTTCCTCGGAGCCAGGACTTTCTGGCCTTTTCCTCTGGCTAAAGGATACTGCTGCCCTTGTTCGAGGGCTCCTATAGATTATCTTTGTCTATTACCTGGTCTGGGCTTCATCACCTCTCAAACATGATGCCTATACTCCTACTTCTAGCTATAGCGTAATAGATAGAGTAAGAGGTTGAAACTACATACCATCTTACCCAATCGCTTCCGTCTCCTTTACCTATTCATTGTTCCCTTCTTCCACCACCTTTCGTCATTTCAACTGGCTTCGTTCTCTGATGCATGCCAATAGCTATTACCACCTCTGGCCCTCTTGGAGTTATTCCTTTCCTTCTGTCCCTTCTTACCTCCACCTGTCTTATTCCTTTACCAGCACACTTTCTGTAGTCCCCATCTGGGTATGTGCCTCGACCGTTCTATCCGCCTTTACTCCTCATCACTTCCTACGTCCTTCCGGCTACTCTTGCCATGTACTGTCTTCCCTTTTACTGCCACCTGCCATCCCTTCTCTGACCCTCTACCCATCCTCGCTCCTGCCATCAATTATCTCATTCTCTGATTTCCATTCTACTGTAATCTCAGGATGCGATCCATCCCTGCACTGCTCTGTCAACTACCCCCTTGGCCATTTATTCACTTCATTTCACTTGTGTGTCCTTTGTGTCATCGCCATTTTTGTCCTTTCCCCACCTCTGCCACTTTCCGCCTTTTACTGATCATTTTGTCGCCTCTCTCCTTGCTTTTCTGGGTCTCTATTGCCATCGTTATCGACCTCTAGAAGTTTTTGCGGCTACACCCTCTCCTCCAGGTGAGGAAGCTTTGTCCCGTCAAGATCCATCAGCCTTCCACTGTTTCAACTCCCTTAATTAACCTGCTAGTCAGCCAGCCCATTTCCTTTTTCTCTTTACATGAGTAGGTAGAATATAGTTGATTTTGGTTATCATTTTCCCTATTTCATTGGTCATCCATGGTATTCTCCAGCTTCTGCTAATCTTGTCCGCCGGTGTATTGTTTTGCAGTTGTTTTACCATGTCGACGACCAATTTCGAATCTCCTTCTATCTGAAGTTTCTAATACTTCTCCCAGATGGCAATTTCAAGTCCACGTTTTAGTGCGTGTAACTCAACTTCATTGTTTGTTGCTTCGCCGCAGTCCATCGCGTAAATTCTTAGGGTAGTACCTCCATTGTTCCTCAATATTCCCCCTATTCCTGCTTCGCCCGGGTTGCCTTTTGCTGCCCCGTCAAAGTTTAGCTTGACAAAGCCTTGGGGTGGATGTTGGTAAGTGGTAATCTCCTCAACCTCTATAGTTTGAGTTTGTCTTTTTGTTCTGTCTGTCATGCTCTGCTTTAATTGTAAGCGTTGCAAGATTCTCTCCTCTATTTTGTTGATTCTCCTATCTTCATCATTCCACCATTCTGCTAAAATAGTTTTTCTAATGTTTTGTGTGGTTTTCTTCCATATTTTGACTGAGGCTCTCCTGTCTTCGTTGAAGATCACTCTGTTTCTTTCCTTCAAAATTTTCCAAAGCATGAAACTTATGGACAACGTACATGCGCGGTTTAGGATCTGGTTCTGGTAAGGTTTAATGGCCAATTCTCCATTATATTTTTTATACTGTTGTAGTTTCTATGACTGATTTCAAACATTTGTTGGTGATTGCTCCACAGGTTACAGTTGATGATGCGGCTGTTGGTTAGGTACTGCATTTTTTCTTCCTATTCTTGGCATAATGCGCATCGCGAGGGTCCCAGCATGCCTTTCTTCTGTATTTGATCTTAGGTTAGTGCTCGACCATGATGTAAAATCGAGAGAAAGAAGGCTACTTTTGGCCAAGTTTTAATTTTCCATATGTTTTTCCATTTTTTTTATTCTGTTGGTCGATTGTGCCCTGCCTTTAAATGATAAACTTCCTCTATGGAAAACGTTCGTTTTATTCGGGTTCCCCATCGTAGTATATCCTTCCCTGTTTTAACCGCAACTTTCCTGGATGCCATTTCTTTGTTGTAAATTTCCCAGCTTGCTATTTTTGGGGTTGCTACCCAGTCATCCTTTTGCTGCTTGTTTCTCCAGTATTCCCCTATACTTGGCTTCCAGAAATTTCTGACCAATTCACCTTTTGCTCGAGTGGTGAATTCATGGATTTCTTGGAGGGATTCTCTGTTGAGAATCTTTTCTTTCTATTGCCAGGATTCCTCCCAGAACATTGCGATGTCCCCCTCTCATACTTCCCAGAAGCTGTAATGTCTTATTAGATATTTATTGGTTCTAACTAGGTTCCATATTGCTGATCCTTTTTTCTCTGTTTGACTTCTCATCTTGTCTTTAGGAGACTCTGTACTCCCAGATTTTCTTCCACGGGTCCTTCCCTCCTTGTATCCACCACCACCACAATTTCGCTCCCATCTCTTGGTTAATGGTGTAAGGGTCCCGCAGGCCTAACCCTCCATCTTTGATGGGTTTGCTAAGCCAGTCCCAGGAGAGCAATGCCCATTTACGGGTTTTACTTGTTCCTTGCCATAAGAATTTTTTAAACATAGCTACTAGTTTTTAACAGATAGTTTTAGGGACAACTTGGCTAGACATCTGATAGATTGGTATGGATTGCAAGACTGCTTTTAATAAGATTATCTGGCTTGGGGTATTCAAATCCCTGAATGTCCAGTTATCTATCCTGTTTTGTATCCAGCCTAAAAGAGATCCCCAATTTGTTACTCTGTACCGTTGTTCATTAAGCATGATGTCGAGATACTTGGTTGGGAAACTTCCTATTCAGAATCCCATTGTTCTTTCCAGAAATGCTTGGAATGCAACTTGGGTGTTAAAGGAGAAGATTTCTGATTTCTTGTTGTTGATCTCTGTCCCTGAGGCTTTCATGAACTCTGAGAGGATTTTTAGAATCTGTTGAGCTTCCTTGAGAGTGGCTTGGTAGTACAGCATAACGTCATCGACAAATTGCTGATGTGTTATAGGAATTTCGTTACCCCATATGCACACTCCCTTTATCTGTTCATTGGCCAATCATGATTTCACCAGCCGGCCCATACCTTCTGCTCTTAGAATGAATAAGAACGGGGAAAGGGGATCTTCCTGTCTGAGACCTCTCATAGGGTTAAAAGCTTCCGTTGGGGATCCATTTAACAGGACCAACATCACCGGGGTATTCACCATTGACATTACCCACTTCACCCACCTCTCGTCAAAGCCATAAGCCTTTAGGATTCTCCCCAAGTATTCCCAACTGAGTCGATCATAAGCCTTTGCTAGATCCAATTTTCTCAGCATACCTTTGTTTTTGGAATTTTTCATTGACTGTATTACCTCTTGGTCGATTACTATGCCATCCGTTATTTGTCTTCCTTTAACAAATACGGTTTACTCCTGCATTATGAGGTCGGGCAAGATTGGTTTTAGTCTGTTTACCATTATTGTAGCCAATATTTTATATATGACATTACGGAGAGCTATCGGTTTGAAGCCATGAGGTACTTCAGAATTCTCCATTTTTGGGATCAGAGTAAGGAAGGTGACGTTTAGGGCCAGATGCATTCTCTTCGTGCATCTTGATTCTTCCACTAGTTCCACAAGGTCCTGGCTCATGAAGCTCCAGGAGGCTTGGTAGAATTCTATAGTGAATCCGTCTGGCCCCTGGGCCTTGTTCTTTGCCATGTTTTTTACTACTTCCTCCACTTCTTCTTTCGTGATCACCCTAAGTAGGGCCAGATTTTGATCTCAGGACAGTATTTTAGGGATATATTGGCACATATTTGCTATATCCTCCTCCCTTCGTATATTAGGTTCAGTCAGGATCCCTTTGAAGTGGTCTTCCAATACCTTCTCCATTTCTTTTTGTTGAAGTATCCTGTTCCCTTGGCTGTCTTTGAGTGAAAAGATTCTATTGTGCTGTCTATGGTTCAACATTGCTTTGTGCAAGAATTTTGTATTTCTCTCCCCTTCTTTCAGCCATTGAACTCTTTATTTTTGTTCCCATAGAATTTCTTCTTGCTTTCTTCTTTCCTCGATTTGGGTAATCACCCTCCCTTCCTCCTCTGCCAGTTCCGCACTTCTTCCTCCCTCTATGATTTGTTGTTGGATTCTCTTCATTCTTGCTTGGAGTATTTCTTTCTCTTTTTGAATGTTTCCAAATTCCTCTCTATTCCACTTCTTTATTTTACCTTTTAGATCCTTTAATCTAATTTGGAATGTATGCATTTTGTTCCTACCTTCCATCCCGTTTTTACTCTCCTACCACCAAGTTTTCATTTTATCCATGAAAGTTGGATCTCTTAACCAGAAGGCCTCGAACTGGAAGGGCCTATTTTTGTTCTGTGGATTCATTGCAATCTCCAATTTAATGGGCCAGTGGTCCGACCCTATAGACGGAAGAATGGATGCTTCATAGAAGATGTCCTTTTATATGATTTGTTTAGAGGCTAGGAATCTGTCCAACCTTGAGGCTATTTGTCTATTCCCTCCTCTTCTATTATTCCAAGTAAATTTTCCATTAATGGTTGGAATGTCCACCATCCTTAATTCTGTTTGCATGTCTCTGAACCTATCCATCTTAGGGTCTTCTCTCTGAATTCCTCCTTTCTTCCCCTCTTTTGAAGTTGTCATAGAAATCTCCTGCGATGATCCACATCTGTTCCTCATGCAGATTCCCAAGCTATTGCAGATGAGTGATGAAGCTACCTCGATCTGTTGGGGTGTGTGGTCCATAGACTTCGGAAACTAGAAACCATTCGCTTTGCCCTATGAGTCTAAATTTTCCTATGAGGATTCTAGGCATAGCTATCCACAAGTCTATTATGACTTCTGCTGGGTTCCAAAGGATTGAAATCCCTCCCGCACTACCTTTAGCATCTAGGGTTACTTGCTCAAATTTAGGTTTACTTTTATTTAGGATTTCCTCCATCTTCTGACCTCATATTTTGGTTTCTTGGATCAGCATTATTTGGGGTTTCTAGAACCAACGTGGGTGAAAAGGGGATAAAACTATAGGTGATCAACATAGGCCACAGTGGAGAAACCTGTAGGTGAACATTGTCTAGTAAGTGGCCATGGTGCATTATTCCTAAATGTTCAAAATAACAACAAGAAATGTTAAAAATAGCATCAAGAAATTCTAATTTATTTTTTCCTTGAATTAAATTAGGAATTAAAATGTAATTCTATTCTCATAGCAACTTGTAACAGTTAACTAACTTAAGTTGACTTAGTTGGATCAGTAAATTTGATTTGGAAGTCTATCTAGAGTCATGTAGAGTGATTCCAAATTTTTAGGGGTCTAGGTTGTGTTCTTTTGAGTTGTAATAAATTAACTCAGTCTAATGGAGTTATAGTGAGTTCAACTGGCTCCATTAGTTGGAGGAACTAGTAGGAGGTCTGGTAGTGGGGAAAACCTTCAGTGCAACTTCACTGCTCAACCAGTTAACTGAAGATTCACTCGTAAATAACTCATGTATGTCAGTTCAAAGGAATACCCATTTGAGATTAGAGTTCAGGGACAATGTACCATAAATTTTATTATTTCCTAAGTTGTAGAGATGGTGCATACAATTAGTAGATGGCATATGATGGATTGCACAGTTGTGGTGAGGGATTTTCCCAATTAAATATTGGCTAATTCTGTTAAGGATTGTGGAAGTAAGTAGGGCTTGGAAGGATATGAATTTGTCTAAGTATTGGGAAAACACAATCACTTAGGCAGAGGATAGAAAATACTTGTGCAGGTTGAGCTCCAGGTTGAGAAGAACATATTTTATTCATCAAAGGCTTTCTTGTGAAGCAGAGAGATAGCTTGTACTTGTTCAAGAATTGTTTTGGGTTGAGAACACATTTTATTTTATTCTAAGATCTTATGGTTAATGGAATATAGGTAGTCGGGGTTTTGAGTAGGTTACAACATTCTTCCCACTATCTCATGAATAAACGAGCATGATAATGGAAATAAGGGCCATTTTCAAACACTAGTTCTTTGTCTTGCAGGTTTCAGAAGATTATCGTAAAGAAGCCTTTTGCTCTTAGCTTCAGCTCGATGTGACCTAGGGGTTGCCATTTTTGCTGGATCCATATGATGAGGTATTTTTCGGACGGCCAGACTCCAATGAACTTGCAGATCAGGGCATGATCTTTCATGTAGCTTCTGTATCGTTCTAGTTTGTTTGGCGGGATTAAAAACCATGGTTTCTCCTCTGCACAAGGCAGACATTTTCCCCTTCTGCTTGCCTGCCAGGTCGCCCCAAGAACAGGGCCTGCATTCTGCTTTCCTGCTACCAAATGACTGTTCTGTCTTTCGGCTGCCGTTACATATCGGTAGGAGGGGATCTCTCCCCTCTCGACCTCATCCTTCATTACTGTTACTCTCAGTTCAGTGCCTGCCTTTTTTGTCTAGCTTGATTCTCCATTGTCCGTCTTGGTTTCTCCGCACTGTCTAGCTCATGGCTGCCTAGCCATTGTGGTTTGTTGCAGAGCAAAAAATTCCAATTCGAGTGGGTAAAATGTTAAATACATATGTTTTTCCAAAATTTCACCATTTTTTATATTGATAAGAAAAGACATTTTCATTTATTATATTTAATAATATTTTTTAAGATTTAAAAATATCAAATAATATTATTATATAATAAAATTTATAAATATTATTTCATTAATTTTAAATTATATATTTATATATAATCAATTTACTTTAATAGTTCTCAAGTGTGATAAGGATTTATCTTGCATTTACATTTCTATATTGACATCACAAGTGACTTTCATCATAGATTTATTTATCTTAGAGGTTATTTTAACTAATCTCAAGAACTTAGATCAACTTCCACACCAATACCATTCACCTCTGTGTTAGATTTAACTATTCTGCGTTACACACATGTCATTTTGACAGAGAAAATTATAAAAGAAAAAAAAAAGAAAAATTATTAGTATTAATTTTATCCTCCCAAAAGATGTTTTGGAATAATTTTTTTCAATCTATATGATTATCAACATTTAAACAAAAATCTCATTACCAAATGGCTTCTTGCATATCCAGTTAATCCTCGACATATATGAGAATCCCCTATTTACTAAGGTGGAAATAATACTATTATACAATGTAGAATGTTTAAAATCCCTTAGAATGTATGCATCCAGCCAACAGTGCTTTGAGATCCCAACTTAAGAAGGCATTTCTGCGGAAATTTTTGAAAAGACATTCTTAAGAAAAAAAAATCTCACAAGACATTCTTAAGAAAAAAAATCTCTAAATAAATCTACTTCTCTGAATCATTATTTGTTGTACCAAACTTTATTGGCCAATTGAAGCACAATACAATTTATCAAAATCTCTGATCAGAAAGTATGTCCACCTTGCAGCGACATCAAGCTGCGGATACAATTCTTTAGACTGGGCCAACAATAATGGAAATCCTTAATGCTTTAGACTGGGCCAACAATAATGGAAATCAAAGGATTTTAAGTTATTACAAAAGTATTTGAAATTTTAAATATTGGAGATTTTATAATATTTGAATTTAAGGAATTTATATAGAATTTCACATATGTATGCAATGGTTTGTGTAAATGTTAAAGTTAAAATGATAATAAATCTAATATTTTAATAAAAAACTTGATTATACAAGTTTACATATTTAGTATATATATTATTATTATAATAATAAAAAAGTTCTTTTAACAATATATGTGAACATTCTAAATATAAAAAATATGAACTCCCAAGAAAAGTACCGCAATACTTAGTTTACACCATAATAATAATAAAAATCTATACGATTAACCACTTTTATTTTTATTATTAATTTTTAAATACTAAAAATTCTTTTATATAATTTAGTTATTTTATTTATAATAATAATAATTATTCTATTATTATTATTATTATTATTATAACTCATTTTTACTTATATTATTAATTTTTTAAAACTTTATTAAGAAAATATAAAAACTGTTGCTAGAGTCTATTCCTTTTGCCTTTTACCAGCACACGATGTCTCGCGTGTATAGATAATGTTGACCAACTGTGGGAAATGTTGCTAGAGTTTGTCTTAAATACAAAATGACGGATTAAAGATAAACGAAAATGTTTGCCAACTCTTTTGGGCTCTGTTAAATAGTAAATCGCGTAATAAGATGAACCGAGATTAGTGAATAAAAGTATGTCCAAGGTTAAATACCTTTCTTCGCAATCGTATACATCCTCGTTACCTCGACGGATTAAGATCATAAACGCCTCAATTACGAACTCGCAGTTTCTGTATGTGATAGCTTTATCATCTCATGAACTAAAGTCAATTCAACAATGGAGATGAACGGTCTCCCGGGATTCACACAGTTAAGACACAAAGATTGAACCATCGAAGGACGACGCGGTTTAACCTTAAGTACCGTGTGCTCTACGGACGAAGAATCCTTCAGGGTCAATAATACAATTACAATGGTGTCTGTTCTCTTCCGTGTGCTCGACGGACGAAGAATCTATTGTCAATATTACAATTAATTTGAATTCAATACATTACAACAATACAAACCCGAATTTGTCTTAAGAACCCGGTTGAGCGTCACCTCCGCCCCTCTCCTTCGTATATTTATAGCCGATACCTTCATCAGAAAATTGCACGGTCTGTCTACAAGTAAAAACACGGGTTTGCCTTCGCTCCGTCCCCTCTCCCTCATATATTTACAGACGGTACTTCCATCTGAATGTTGTATTGTATGTATGCATGAAATATTCCATCTGCTAATACAACTCACCAACAAATCACCTTTCCAAAAATTCCATTTATCCCCAATACTTATCGCCTTTCCAAACATTGATTAAGTATACAAGAGGCTTCCTTGATCAACGACGATGATGCCAATGCTCACGAAAATGAAAGCTACCGTGTCTGCTCTTGCGGTTGCAGCTATCGCCCTACTCATGACTACGTTATTGTTTAACGAAACCCCAGTATTTGTGGTTACTGCTTCTCCGGCGCCTCAACCTCACCAAAATGTTCCAACTCCGCCAGGACTTCGTTTAAGCAGCAATGTTCCTTCTTCCATTAAAACCACGGCAACAGGGAGATGGAAATCACTTGGAGGAGATGGTCCTTCTCGACTTGATCGCAGCCCCGTACATGTGGTTGCTGCTCCTCAACCTAATCGCCATGTTCCAACCCCTTCACATCCATTTTATTTCCATTCATCCGTTCAGAAGTCGGCAGCAGGGATAAAAATTGAACACGTCAGAGACCTTCAAAGGGTCTCTGGCAAGTCAGAGAAGTAAGAAGAAAATTTTACCAGTCAAAAAAAATTTAAAAATTGATTTTTGTCATTTAAAAAAAAAATTGGAATAATATCTTAAAATTTTTTAAGAAGTGCTGTCAAATTGTTAATTTTTTTTTAAATTTCATTTTTCCTGGAATTAGAATTTTAGGAATGAAAAAATTAGAATTTTAGGAATGTTGAATTTGTAAATTTCTTTTCATGTTAAAACTTAAGTCCCATTTTAGAAACTCCCATTTGAAAAACAACAGTTTCCTTTTGAGTTGTTTTTTCTAATTGTGCATATGATGCAAATTCTTATTACGCCGTAAGGCGTTTCCCTTTGAAATCAACTCCCCTCTCTGCTTACCTGTCATCGTGTAAGCCACACGATTATATGTTAGACGATTGCAACAATTTCAGCCGTTGATCGTTGATTCAAAAGGGTTGCCCAAACGGTTTGGGCGTTTCATTTGGCGGATCGAACAGTTTCATCAGGGCAGCTGAACCGGGCTCTCTAGTGCTACATGCGTCCCGACTCCCACTAACCCTGTTGGCGGGCTTTTCTTGTACTGTCTGTGGGTGGAGTTGATTGATCCCAAGGCTGTACTGAGCAGGCAGCACATTCTCACAAATCCCACATTCTCACAAATCCCGGTGTTCTCAAATCCATCGTTGAGAAAGCGGACATGAGAGAAAGCGATACCGTCCTGGAAATCGGCCTGGGTACTGGAAATCTAACCCTAGAGTTGCTGCAAGCCACCCACAGAGTCATTGCAGTCGAGATCGATCCCCGGAAGATCGAAGTAGTTCACAAACGCATAAAGGGGACCGAAATGGCTCAGAGATTGGAGGTGAGTTCCAATTTCCTTTGCATCTTGTTTTTATATTCATTCACCTTATTTACCTCATTAACAATATGTCAATTCCACATGGATTGTGACTCTTCATGCCCACCCCAAGTTTCAAATCCTCAGAGACATGTTTTCCCTTCATGAGCTGTTGCTTCTATGCACCTGTGTAAGCAGCGGCTCAGGCTCCGGCTCCATGTGGATGGGGCAAGGTGTAGGTCTTCTGCCACAATCACTGAGAAATATGTTTTCAAATATCTGTTGTCAGCCTGCTATAGTTCGTTGTGATATTCACATAATGGAAATGGGCATGCTTTCTGCATGACCTAACTTCAGTTCATCGTGATAATCCCATAATGGAGAAGGGTGCGCTTGCTGCATTTGTAAACTGGAAACATCAACCAAAAAAAAATCCTACATTGACAACAATACTGAAGAAGGTTTATTTGTGAAATACCACATACATTAAAACTTTTTCAAATCTTTGCCAATCTGAAAACTGGGTTTAGGGTGAATTTCTCATGCTTATGCGATGAAAATTGGCTATGGGGTGAAGTCCTCATGCTTATGTGATAGCAGCCTTCTTTTCTTCAGTTACTACCTTTCTCCAATCTAATGATGCTTAGAAGTACCTGTGTGCTTTGGGAAGCCATAATCTTGTAATGTACTGCACTTTCTGTCTGGCAATGAAAAATGCCAATTTTGGCAATAAAACACTTCTTCTTTTTGCAAATTTGATGTTGCAGATGGATTCCCTACCCCCTTATGTCCAATTGGGCACCTCAGTATTAAATTTATGCAATTCAACCCTGTAATTCCAAGATTCTGGCAAAATTTCTGCCAGATTTACAAGGAAAATGCACTGGAAAGAGATTCTGTTTACTGCAAGGTTAGCCTAAGCTATGTGCTTTGCAGGTTCCCTTGTGATGTCTTCGTAATTGTCTCTTGCAATTCCTTTTTTGTTCCTTGTGATTGTTGTCTTTGGTGATACCTTATTAATTTTTGGGATTACGATAAATCAAAGTTGCTCTTCCTTAATATGACTATCTCCTTTTTCTTTTCTGTTATGGATAGTTGGTGTGAGGGGACATACTACGAACAGACTTGCCAACTTTTGACATATGTGTAGCCAATATACCTTACCAGATATCATCTCCGCTCATCTTCAAGCTTTTGTCCACCATGCCCAAGTTTCGAAGTGCCACCCTCATGCTTCAGAAGGAATTTGGCCACCGCCTCGTGGCAAAGCCTGGTGATTCCCTTTTCAATCGCCTGGCTGTCAATGTGGATCTTCTGGCCAGTACCAATCTCCTTATGGATGTGAGCAAGATGCATTTTACGCCATGCCCTAAAGTGGATTCCTCTGTTGTGAGAATCGAACCAAGGGCATGGCCTCCTCCAGTCGACTTGAGTGAATGGAATAGATTCACTCTGATGTGTTTCACCAGAAAGAATAAGACTCTCGGTGCAATCTTCTTGTTCATCAATTTTAATCTTGAAGGCATATATCCCTGCTATTGTTTATTTGCTCCCCAAGATTATCTTCTTTAAAGGCATTTAGAGCATGGATGGCAGCAATTTCTCAACAAACAGTATAGGTACATTTGCATTGTATGAGCAAATGGAGGAATTTTTCCTTTTTAGTTAAAAGGACGAATCATCTTCGGTTTTTATTTGCAAGCAATACTTTAAGAAGACAGGCGTTTCAATATGAATTAGTTATGTTTTTTCGATCTCTTCATATTTATTTTCTTCAACATGTTTGAAACCTTTTCTTTTGGGAACTATTGTTTTTGCAAATATTTTACCTTGAATCAATTCGTCTCAGCATGCATTCAAGTTAGTTAGAATGGAATCACATAGGTTTCAGCAGTTTAGCCTAGTCGGTTGTCTCATTAGTCAGGACTTATGAGATGTATGTTAAAAGACTGAAACCTGCTTATGTTAAAAGACTGAAACCTGCTTATGTTAAGGTGAATTTGTGCTGAAAACAGTTTTCAATACTCACGGATCAGACCTTGATTCGAAGAAACTTATGGGTTAATGGAAACTCATGATCACAGATATAACTGAAAAAGGGAAAAGGAAACCCTCCTATTGAACGATTTCCTCTGCGAAGTTTTTCTCAAGCTCTTGTCAAATACAAGGCAAACTCTTACATTCCAGCTTAACAGAGTTCTTCGCAGAACTGAGGTTTTAAACATTTTGTTCGTAACTGACAGGAAAAATATCTTGAAGATGGATCACTTTCAGTTGCATAATTTTTTTAGTGTCTTGTACTCTAAAGTTGGAGTATGAGGGAAAATATTCCTTGCTCATTAAATAAAGCCTCATCTGTGACTCCGTCAGTAACAACCACTCTTTAGAAGGTAGGCCCCGATATAAATACCAACATTTTGAAAGAGAGTCTAAAATCCTGAAAGGCTCTAAAGGATCATAGTGTACAATGGTGACTTCCCCACAAAGATTAGTCTTGCACATTACACAATACTTGATCGAAGGATTTTCTGTGTAATGAAAAAGGCAATATGGGAGATTCTAATCACGTTCCAAGGCATTTTTTAAAATGTGGATGTGACAAAAGGTTGTTGTGGAACGTGATGTTTGTATATTTTAACACACTAACACCTTACAACAATGAACTAACAATATTCATGATGAAAATAGCAATAGGGAAGATTTATCTGCATAATGAAAAAGACAATATGGGAGATTCCAATCATGTTCCAAGGCATTTTTTAAAATGTGGACGTGACAAAAGGTTGTTGTGGAAGGTGTTGTTTGTATATGGGAAATTTCTTGATCATTGTGTATAATCCTAATGTTGATAGATATGTCTACTAAGTGGTTCCAGTTAATGGGGCATTGATTTGAGTGGTCAATATATTTTTATTATTTATCAAAGTAATCTTGTGTTGTATTTGTGTTCTTCAATTTATGCCTTACGGCGTTTCCTTTGCAACATCTGATGCAAATGCTAGTTAATTATTATGTCACAATTACCTTTTGATACCATTACATTTGGCAGTTGTTCCCATTTCAAAAACAACAGTTTCTTTTCGAGTTGTTTTTTTTAATCGTGCATATGATAGAAGTTCTTATTAATTATTATGTCACAACTACCCCTTGATAGCATTACATTTGGTAGTTTCAATTGAGAGCGACTAGATGTCAATATGGGCCATGTATTAGGTCTGTAATTTCACTGGGTTGTGCTTGAAGGTTGCCTAAAGCAAGGTTTGATGACAATTTAAGTTGGAGAGGAGCATAGATTCATCATTCAGCAAACGACTTTCAAGCAAGGTTTAAGCACGATTTATGCTTGGAGAGGAGCGCATTCAACAAGCTTCCTAACATACTGGATTTGATTTGTTTGCGGATTCCCAATTCCTGGTATGTTTTCATATTAAAAAAGGAGATACCAAAAACATATAGACATTTGTACATTCGTTTGTTGAATCCTAAACCTGTTTAGAATTTTACTAAATTTTTTCGTTCATGCAATAAACTTAAATTTGATTGAGCTACTTATATATTGGCTTGAACGTTTTGGTCACAAAAATATCCTACAAAATTAATCCTTATCTAAACTGAGAAGGAATATAGGTCTCCTTTTTATCCATTAATGGTAAATGCATTCGATATATTAGTTGTGGCTCATATCAGACCTGCCTTATATACAACATCCATGGGGTTGTTGTTCCACCATTTTCCTGTGAAAAAATAAAAAGAAATTTGAAAATAATTTACTGTTGTCAATTGAATTGCTCTTTTTTATTATGCTTTTCATTATAGAAGTGCGACCTGAATATGTGCCCTTCTAAATGAAATTAAGACCTGCCCTTCAAATTTGATCACTGGTCGGCAGTAGGATAGCTTGCTACATGCACTCCATCGCCGCAATGCAACAGCCATGTTCCAACTCCTGGATGTTGCAATCAAGAATCAAAAAAGGAGCAGCAAGTAGTCGTCAATCGCAAGGCAGGGTTAATGAGGGATTATTACACATCCATGAATACTGCAAAGTAACGCATCAGCAGATCATATCATCAAAGATGTTGGAGGAAGCCTGTTTGATGATTCAAAAGTTGTTCAATCCATTAAGAAATTAGTTGTCGTTTGAGGCCCACAAACAAAATCTCTCCCAGACACATACATGCGTAGGCGTTGCTCTAGGTTTTTCAACTAATAAGTCAGAAGAGAAAACATGAATATAGATGTCCAAAGAAGACATGGTTGGATAATTTTTGTTTACTATTAGGAATTTTTTCATGCAATCTATGTATGATTCAAAATCTCGATATTTCTATTTTATGTTAGAATAATGTTTCAAAATTTTAATTTTATCATTAATATTTATTCAATATTATCATTAATTTTGTCATCAATGGTTATGTGACCAAAATGCCCATGGTCGACATGTTACATATGGGTGACCATGTAAGCCATGGAGATCACTATTGAAAGAGATATGGCCATATTTATCCTTATGTGACTATTACTTTCCAAGATTCTTATGGTGTATAGTGGTTGACTATTGCTAATCAAGGTTGATTGTGGTTGAGTATGGTTGACTATGGTGAACATATGATTGAGTAAGGTTGATTAAGGTTGGTTGTTGTTGACTATGGATGACCATGTTTGATGATGGTTGATGATGGCTAAGAAGGTTAATGCAGTTTGACCATGGCTATAAAGGGTTGATGAGGATTGACCATAGATGATCATGGTAGGCCATTGGTAACAACAATTGACAATTATTAATGATGGTTAACTATGGTTAACCATTAATGATCATGTTAACCATGGTTGAAAATTGTTTAGATGTTTGACTATGGTTGGATTTCTTGTTCATTCTTAAACATGGTTACCTTATTCGAGAATGGATGTGCTTCCAAGAGCATGGTTGAATCTGGTTGAGTATAACTCATTATGTGTGAACATGGATGGCCATGGTTGACAATGTTTAACAATAGATGATTATGGCTGAACACATTGATTTTCATTGATCAAGTGGTTGACCATGGATGTCCATGGATGATCGTGGTGGCCATGGTGATTATGTTAATGATGGTTGATTGTAGTTGAGATGTTTCAATAATTGTCGAACATGGTTGACTAAGCTTGAGCAAGATGACTATGGTTCATTATGGTTGATCATGCTTTCTATGTTGGATATGTTGATTATGGTTGATTGTGTTGAATGTAATGACAATGTATGACTATATTAACTATTTGATAATGTTGACTGTGGTCAACCATCTCACAATGATTGCTTATGGTCAACCAAGTTGCCATGGTTAGTCTTGGTTGAATGTTTGGTTAATCATGGAAGAACATGGATTGACATATTTTTCGATGGTTGGCCATACTTTTCTATGATAGATTATGGCTAATCATATTGACAATGGCTAACAATGTTCAACCATAAAGACCTTGGTTCACAATGTTTGACCATTCTAACCATGGTTGACCTAGGTTGCTCATCAAGAATGAGTAGAGCAAGGGGTTTTATTGGTAAAAGAATATACTAGACATAAAAGATTTTAGCAAAAAAAATTATGTCATGCAATTTTACTAATGGCCCTTTTATAGATTTACAATGAATCGATTTAAAGTTATTAACAGAGAATTTCAACATAAGCGACAAAAAATACTAGGTACTGAACCACCTACATCCATCGAAATGTTTAATCTAAAAGTATTATTAAAGAATAGCCCAACAACCCTATTTATGTCATCTTAGATGATGTATAACCTTGCTATGTGATGTACTACTCAATGATTGTGCCCCCATGTTACATCTCATTATAGATTTTCACGTTTTACTTTTTTCATAATTTGAGTCTCTTAATGACTATAGAATGATGGGAGGTTGCTAAATTCTCCAACATTTTTTTTCCAAAAATCATTTGAAGACAATACTCATAAATTTTGTTTTAGGCTTACTGGCTTGAATAAAACATATATTTATTTCGTTCTTCAAATATGAATATAAATATATTTTTTTTTATGAGGAAAAAATAAATCTTTTTAAATATCTATAATTATTAAATTGATGATTATTACTATGTTAATTAAGACGAGTATTTTTAGTCTCAACCAACATCAAATTTTATCTATTAAGATTAAGAAAAATATATTGAACTAAATAGTAATACCATTCATCTACCAAATATATATAATAAAATATAAGAAAGTAATTTTTGAAATATAGACTAATTGGTTTGTGTGAGTTCTAGTATCTAGTGGGTCTTAGATTAAAATTTCATAGATAGATTTTGAGTATAGGCCAATTTTTACATACTATATGATCATTAGTACTTAGAAAATTGCATATTGAATGAATTCATCGACACAAAAATATGTTTTATGACTTAGGAAAAAATGTTTGAAATTTTAAATAATGAATATTTTATCATGTTTTCATTTAAAGAGTTTGTACTGAATTTCAAATATACAATTGTTTCTATAAATGTTTTTCTTGGTAAGAAAACATATTTAGATTATGTTAACAAGAAAAAATGCACATAGTTTACAACCATGAGTGCATTGTTTGGATTATGTGAGGAAACTAGAGATAGGAACTAAAATACTCTGCCGCAATAAGGAAAAACCCGAGCCCGAAAGTCTTATATTCAAACTCAAATGTTAAAAAAGAATGAGAATAAGATGTATCATTTGAGTGATTTTCATTAATTGACCAATACTGTTGAGACGCCAAAAAACATCAGCATGCCTCGACGCTCTGTGTCACATATTCGCTAGCGAAACCAAAATGAACACGGTTGTGAGATTTCCATTGAGCCAGGCCGAATTGAGAGTACCAACCTAAGAATCATCATGACACTATAGCGCTGGATTTTGTCACATTAGAACTGCCTGGTTGCCATGCTACAACCACACTGAACCTAAGTGCTACCTTTGGCTTACACATTTCCAACATCTATTGGGAACCCATCCAAGATGCAATAGCCATAGAAACTTGGGAAAGGAGGGGAGGGGGAATGGGTGTTATCAATTGGAGGGATGAAAGGGTGGGAGGGTAAGGGATTGGCCACGAGAGCGCTAATGATAGGCAGAGATGAGGAGCCGATAGGAGTGTAGTATGAGGGAGAGGGAGCAGATGAGGTGGGGGATGGTATGTTCAGTGGAAATTTGATAGGGGTCTATAGCCAAGAATTTGAGTGAGGAGAAGGAATGGCTTTGGTGTGAAAAGAGCTAATTTATGGAGCCATACAGTTTCATCTTCACATGGGCTCTCTCCTTAAGATACTAGGCGAGGCGGTTCTGGAGAGCCTAGAGTGTCAGACAACCTCTACAAGTCTTTGCCTCCTCCAAGGAAGGAACCTCTCTCCTTACTGATATTTGGATGTTATAATCAAACATAAGTACAACAATGGCTTCGTCAAAGGTTGTGAGGTGATGTCCATGACCTCTACCTCTGTAAGGACGTTGACTTCTTCCCCTCTCATGATTCATCATTGGATGGCAGCAGGGTAGCATTTGCAGAGCTGGTGCCAGAGGAGACGAAGGGAGTGCAGGAGAGAATAACCAAGGGAGAATGATGGTTGGAGAAGAGAATTTCCATGGTCTTTATTGCCTGATAACATAAGCGAGAAAGAAGGGGAGTTTAGTATAGAGACTCCAAGTGCGAGCGAGTTGAATTAAAAGTCATGAATAACACATGGTTAAGGATACGTGCAAGGTGGTGGCTGCTAACAGTGAGCCCGGGGAGTTGCGTTGGTTGTCTCGCAAGCACTCGGATCTAGGGGAACAATTTCTATAAATGTTGAAATAAAATGTCAATGAATTTAATATATATATATATATATATATATATATATATATATAGATATATATATATATATAATTACTCAGTATAAATAATATAAGTTTTCTAGAAAAGTATTTATATCCTTAGCTCTCATAAAAAAAATTTATTTGACCACTTACTCATATTATTATTACTAGCACAACCACATTAGTAAATGTAGTTGATATATCGGTATATGGTATATTTGTAGCCTCTAATTTCTTAAAATATATTTTTTATTATATTAATAGATATAGTATTTTCAAAAATAAATATGTTTAATATAATTATTTACGAGATTACACACATTAAAATTATAATTCTAACCAATTTCTACAGATCTTCCAAAATTAAATGTAAAATATATTAAAATTATATCAAAACTCAAAAGAATTACACTACGCCACGACCTAAATAATGCAAACAATTTTATTCAAATATGAAAAGAAAATTAATTATCTAGCGATCAAACATCGCTCTAACCAGACAAACGATTATATTCAAGTGGGGGAAATATATTTATATACAGACCATAAACCTTCGCTTAAAATAAATAATTGAGGATACAAAACCGACTTGTACTGAGTAGGAGAAACCAATCACAGATATATAATAATGTCGTAGGAGAGGTTGATCGCATATTGTACATCCAAACTAGAAAACTGAAACCAGTCGGAACGGGTCTTGACAGAAGGTAGAGTATCCCACGATTCATACATAAATTTATTCATGTAATAAATATCAATAGATTGCTTAAGTGTAGATATGAGGTTGTAACTGTAATTGATGTTGTTGTTTGTAGGGAAACCCTAAAACAGGTTGAAGTTCCCACAACTCTTTCGCGTTAGTATTTAGCTCAAGGTTAGAATGAAACGAATAGATCTTGCGGATAGGGAATGAAAGGAATGGATTTGGCCGAGGGGGAATGAAACATATGGAGGGAGAGAGTGGAATGAAATAAATAGAAATGATGGCGGAGAATTATATAATATTCTTTTGAATTGCATATTTGTATGAGACACTTTTATTGAAATTGAAAAACCATTAGTAAATTTTGATATTTTCTATCGGTTGGTTTATTAGTGGAAGAATATTCCCACTAAAACTATTTATTTAATCAAAACTTAAAATTCTCCAAACCCAATTAGAATATAGACTAATCCGATAAAGGCAATGTTAAAAACATTTTAATTTAATTTTTTATTTATATTATTAATTGTTTTATCATAATAAATGCAACTATTATTAAAAAAATATAGAAACATTTACAATTTTTTCCTTCTACCTGGCTATAATGTTTCTTGCGTATAGATAATGTTGACTTGAGTGTGGGAAATGTTGGTAGAGTTTTCCTTAAACCGAAAATGATGTATTAAGATGAAGTGAAATTGTTTGTAAACTCTTTTGCACTATGCTAAATAGAAAATCATGGAATAAGATGAACTGAGTTTGGTGAATAAAAGTATGTTCAAGATTAAATACCTTTCTCCACAATGGTACGAATCCTCATTACCTCTACAGATTAAGATCATAAACGTCTCAATTACGAGCCCACAATTTCTAGATGACCAACAACATATTTTTATGTATGTGGCAACTTTGTCATCACATACATTGAAGTAAATTTTCCCCAGAGATGAATCATATTGTCTCTCATCAAACATTGGTACTTCCCGCTTTCACACATTTAACACACAAAGATTGAACCATCCCAAGAGAACTCGGTTTAAGGTTAAGTCCCTTATATCATAGTGATCTTTAATCTTAACTCCCTTATCAGGTTCTCATCCAAAAAATCATGTGTGTTCTCTCTCGTGTACTCTATCGATGAAAAATCTCCTAATGGTCAATATTACAGTTAATTTGAATTAAGTATAATATCCGGGTTGATTGATTATATAACGTCTACAAACTCAGGTCTATTTGAAAACCAATTCTACCTCACCTACGCCCCTAATCTCCTTCATATATTTATAGCTAATAACTTCATTTGAATATTGCATGGTCTGTCTAAAAGATTTGGTCTACCTCTGCTCAGTCCGCTTATTAAGCTAGCATGGTCATTTTACAATCTAGTATGACGTAATGTATAAGTACATGCTTGTTGTAAGTGACATGTGTCTCTCCTAAAACAAAAATAAAATACAGTGAAAAAGGAAAACTAATGTCCACTATAATTTGAAAAAATAAAATGGATATGATTTGCATATAAATTAATTAAAAGTAAAAACTACGACAACCAAATTTAATTAATTAAATGTGGTTGATATACACCAAAAATTTCATTTGTATCTACCATCTTCATAAATATATAATAATAAAAATAATAATACAAGAAAACTATTACAATAAACATATTATTATTATTATTAATATAATAATAATAATAATAAATAAATAAATAATAATAATTTTTTATTATTAATAATAAAATTATTTGTTTATTAATAATAAATATTTATTATTTAATAATACTTAAATATTAATTATTATTATTATTATTAAATTATTAATCGTGATTAATTAGATAATAAATAAAAATTATTATGATTAATTAATTAATTAATTATAATAAGTATCAATAAGAAGTATTTATAATAATTAAATAATTATTGAAAATAATTAACTATAAATAATAAATTATTAATAATAAATTAACAATTAATTATTTATTCATAAATATTATTGATTAATTAATTATTATTATTATTAATTGTTAATCATTTATAATATCTATAATAATAATTATGAATTATTATTTATTAATAGCACATATTTCTTTGTTAATTAATATTTATTTTTTAATAATAATATTAATTAATAAATATTAATAATATTAATAATAATTAATAATAATAAATAAAAATGAAAATAAAAAATAATATTAATAAATTAATTAAATAATAATATTAATTGAAATATTTAAATAAAAATAAATAATTTAAATCAAAGCAAATAATAATATTAGAAATAAATAATTTATTAATAATAAACAATGAATATTATAAACCCTATAATAAACATGGTAAACCATGGTTAATTTTCATATTGAGACAATCTTTCTCACAATGACGTTGGACCATTGTTAACCATGGGTGACCATGGTTGTCACAATATGATGTTTGACTGAGTGATACGAACACTTCAATTTGTAAACCAAAGGGATTGATAATATAAATTCAAGGGATTAATGCTAAACCCCCAACGTATTATAAATTGAAGGGAATAATATTTAACCCAAGGGATTAATATTATAAACCCAAGGTATATAAACCCTAAATTAAATATATAAATCCAAGGGATTAATATTAAAAACCAAGTGGCAAGCGAACGATTTGCTAAAGCTATGCAGGTCACGAGTTCAAACCCAAGAAAACCCGAGGGACGTTCAATATCCTAGAGGTTATAGATAGCCGAATTCGAGCGAGTACAATACCATCACAGTTGCCGATAGTATTAATATTAAAAACCAAAGTAATTATAAACCGAAGGGAATAATATTAAATCGAATGGATAAATATTATAATCCCAAGGTATATAAGCCCTAAAATAAACATGGTTGACATGGTCATTTTCATATTAACACAATCTTTTTCACAATGCATCATTGGACAATGGTTGGCCATGCTTGACCATCATTGAATTTCATATTGAGACAATCTTTGTCACAATGCAACATTGCAAAATGCTTGAGCATGGATGACCATGGTTGTCACAATTTGATGTTGGACCAAGAGACAATCTTTGTCACAATGTGACCATGGTTTACCGTGATTAATTGTAATGTCGAGACAATCTTTGTTACAATCAAACATTGGATCATCGTTGATTTTTATATTGAGATAATCTTTGTCACAATGCGGCACTGGACCATGGCTGAAAATGGTTGACCATGATTGATTTCCATATTGAGAAAATCCTATTATAAATCTGAGGTATATAAACCCGAAGATAAACATTATAAACCCTAAAATAAACATGTTTGTCCATGGTTGACAAGAGATGATTTTCATATTAACACAATCTTTGTCACAATGCAATGTTGGACTATGGTTGACAATAATTGATTTTCATATTAAGAAAACCTTTGGAACAATGCAACGTTGGACAATGCTTGGCCACAGTTGACCATGGTTGACTTTCATATTGAGAGAATATTTGTCGTAATGTGACATTGAACCATGGTTGACCATGGATGACCATGGTTGTCTCAATGCGACGTTGGACCAAGAGACAATTTTTGTCACAATATGACCATAAACCCTATAATAAACATGGTTGGCCATGGTTGATTTTCATATTGAGACTGTTATATGGGATTTACTATTGCAGACAAAAATATCTCCATTAGGTTTGGTGGCTAACATAGAACAATAGAGAGATGAGATACCCAATGCACTTCTTAAAGTAAATAGATGAAAAAATGAAACCTACATGGAATTTGTCATGGATTTTTCTCCTTCTTTAGCTTCAATGCTTGAATTCCAACTCTGACTGCAAAAATTAGAACATGCATAGTCAGGAAACACAAGCCAAGAATCAACGAGATCTATGCAGTATCATCTAAATACTCTATTAAATAGATCAACATGGTATTGAAATATATAAAATAACAACATCAAATATAGGAGAACAAAGAATTCTTTGCATTAGCGTAAATCGAAGGAGTTTACAACCATAAATATGTGCTGATTCTGTAGAAGAGATCGTCCAGACTGACTTGTCCTTTCCTTGTCACAATGTGCACCTCCAATCACCCTAAATGCATGAAATGTAAGTTCTTACAACCACAACATAAGGGTTGAATCACTCTCCAAAATCCAACCTCTTGCATATGGAAGGTTGTAAATATATAGAGGAGTGGGGTAAGTTGGGAGTTCTTATCCAATTACCAATCTAAAGTTTTGGATCCTCCTTTCATGGGAGGATGTGATTTAACGATAGCATATGGAAAATCTAAAGTAGGATAGGCTAGGACTCAAATGTTTGATATGAGGTAAATGGATGTAACAAATTATAGAAGCTTTTGGAAAAGGAGTCTTAATTTCTCTCTTTTTCCTTAATTTCTAGAACCAACGTGGGTGAAAAGGGGATAAAACTATAGGTGATCAACATAGGCCACAGTGGAGAAACCTGTAGGTGAACAATGTCTAGTAAGTGGCCACGGTGCATTAATCCTAAATGTTCAAAATAACAACAAGAAATGTTAAAAATAGCATCAAGAAATTCTAATTTAATTTTTCCTTGAATTAAATTAGGAATTAAATTGTAATTCTATTCTCATAGCAACTTGTAATAGTTAACTAACTTAAGTTGACTTAGTTGGATCAGTAAATTTGATTTGGAAGTCTATCTAGAGTCATGTAGAGTGATTCCAAAATTTTAGGGGTCTAGGTTGTGTTCTTTTGAGTTGTAATAAATTAACTCAGTCTAATGGAGTTATAGTGAGTTCAACTGGCTCCATTAGTTGGAGGAACTAGTAGGAGGTCTGGTAGTGGGGAAAACCTTCAGTGCAACTTCACTGCTCAACCAGTTAACTGAAGATTCACTCGTAAATAACTCATGTATGTCAGTTCAAAGGAATACCTATTTGAGATTAGAGTTCAGGGACAATGTACCATAAATTTTATTATTTCCTAAGTTGTAGAGATGGTGCATACAATTAGTAGATGGCATATGATGGATTGCACAGTTGTGGTGAGGGATTTTCCCAATTAAATATTGGCTAATTCTGTTAAGGATTGTGGAAGTAAGTAGGGCTTGGAAGGATATGAATTTGTTTAAGTATTGGGCAAACACAATCACTCAGGCAGAGGATAGAAAATACTTGTGCAGGTTGAGCTCCAGGTTGAGAAGAACATATTTTATTCATCAAAGGCTTTCTTGTGAAGCAGAGAGATAGCTTGTACTTGTTCAAGAATTGTTTTGGGTTGAAGACACATTTTATTTTATTCTAAGATCTTATGGTTAATGGAATATAGGTAGTCGGAGTTTTGAGCAGTTTCTTTTCTCAGGAAAATATTGTGTTATGTGCAATTGAAATTCTTCATTTTCTGATTAGCGTTTTCATCGATCAATTTTGATTTCCGCTGAAGAGTAGAGTAGATTCGTGTCATTTGTTACAGCATATCACATAAGTTGTTGAATCTACAATAAAAATATAAATGGTATCAGAGTAGGAATTTTTTGGGTCGTGACTTTGCATAGCATATTTGAAATTGTTTGTGAAAATTTTTCAAAAACAAATTGAAGATATTGATTCCTAGGGAAAAAATACCCAAATTCAAAAACCAATTTGATCGAATCATAGTTTGGATGATGGAGATATCACCAATTTAAAATAAACTCTTTTTTTAGAATATTTTGTGATGGCGGGATAGTTATAGAGTGGATCTAGGTTTCTAGAGTGCCTAGAGAATGTGATATTTACCAAAAAGACGGTTTTCCTTAGACACATCGCCATGAGATAGATGAAACAAATCAATGTGCAAGTCAAAAACCTATATTCTCTCGTGGTCAAAGATGCATGCAAATCCTTGAGAAGCATGGAAAAGGTTAGAGACTTGGTGGTTGAGAGGGATCATGAATTACCTATCAACATGCGGCCTCAGATGCAACCACACAAGGAGCCTCAGCAAGTTGTGGAGCAGCCACAATTAGAGAAGCAAAGAGGAGACCAAGTGGAGGCATCCACTCAAGAAGAGACCTCCACTAGGTAGAATTTCCTGCCAGTTAGGCATAGTGAGTAAATGCAGCCATACCTCCAGGTGAGAGGTGGGTCGATGTGAAGTAATATTCCCAGGAGTGAAGAAATTTGGCTAGTGTCCATTGATATTTTTTGTCTCATGGATCATGACCTTTCTACGGGAGCCCACAGCACACAATAACATGATGGATCAATAGAATTTGATGCAGTCAGATGTTAGAGTGACAGAGGAAAAGACTAGCAGTAGTTAGATACTAGGGAGTGCAGAGCAAAGTCAACAATAACACATAGTTTTCTGTAGACAGTACATTAGCTAGTAGCAATCAAAGTTTCTAGTGATAGATGCATCATACAGATTTAGTTTGGATGCTATTTCAGTTTCTGAAGTTGTAGTAGCAACAACACTGGAGAGAAGTGTTGCATGCAGAACAAGATCACTGTCAGTGAGATACTAAAAAGTGCAGATAATTTTTTACAATACAACAGTTGGCTTAGGGGTAGATTCAACAACAACATAGGCTTCCTAGTAAATAGTTATGAACATTGTAATACCAACAACAATAGTGGTAAGTGTTGCATGTATAAGATGCAAAAGGTCCCATATTGGGATAGAGTTGAATTCCTTTCTTGTTGAGAGGGAGTGTTGAAAATAACAAGAAGTGTTAAAAATCGCATCAAGAAATTCTAAATTAATTTGTTCTTGAATTAAATTGGGAATTAAATTCTAATTTTATTCTCATAGCAACATGTAATAGTTAACTTAATTGGCTCAATAACTTTGAGTTGGAAGTCTATCTAGAGTCATGTAGAGTGATTCCATAATTTTAGGGGTATAGGTTGAGTTCTTTTGTGTTGTAATTAATTAACTCAGTCTAACTGATTTATAGTAAGTTAAACTAGTTCAATCAGTTGGAGGGATGAGTAGGAGGTCGAGTGGTGGAGAGCAGCTTCAGTGCAACTTCACTGCTCCACTGGTTAACTGAATATTCACTCATAAATAACTCAAGCATGTCAATTTAGAGGAAGACCCAATTGAGATTAGAGTTCAGGGACAATGTACTATTAGTTGTATAATTCTCCTTGTTGTGCAGATGATTGCGCAAGGAAGTAGGGTCTTTGAAGGCTAGGAATTTGGCTAAGTGTTGGCCAAAGGCAGTCAGTTAGGGAGAAGATAGAAAATACTTGTGTAGGTTGAGTTCAAGGTTGAGTAGAGCATATTGTATTCACCCAAGGCTTGCTTTCGAAGCAGAGAGATAGATTGTACTCATGGAAGAATTGTTTGGGGTTGAACAAGCATTGTATTTTCTTCTCAGATATTCTAGTTAATGTAATATAGATAGTCGGGGTTTGGAGCAGTTTCTTTCCCAAGAAAGTATTGCCTTATGTGCATTTGAAATTCTTCCTTTTGTGCTTAGTGTTTTCATCGATCAATTTTTGTTTTTGTTGAAGAGTAGAGTATATTCTTGTCATTTTCTTAGCATATCACATAAGTTGTTGAATCTACAATAAAAACCTACACTAAAACTAGCTTAGATGATGTTGTTTAGGGATAAAACTCTTGGGAATGAAAGAGGGAAGCTTAGGTATTTGTGAAAGATGATGAAAAGGGGGGAAAGGATGTTGATTGATCCCATTAGGAGTCCTATTGATCAGATGTGAAAAAATTTCCTATAATATATTGCCCCTTAAAGCGCAAAGTCAAAAATGATGATTGATGAATGATGATTGAATTGCTTTACCTTGTGGCAAGTTAGGATCAAGAATAACTAGCGAGCTTCATCTATTACAATACATTTTCATCATTACATCTTTGTTGTTGAGGGAGGGATACCCATCCTCAACACATAGGTTGACATAACACGTACAATGATCATAAGCTTAACTTGTATGGGGTGAATGAAATTGAATGGGAAATTCTTTAAGTAATTATAACAATAGAGAACATCTGAAATATCAATAGTTTTATCCATTGATAAAAATTCCTCGAGATTTACAATATTGCTCAGGGTTGACTGGTTGCAAGAAAGCACATAGTACACACCAATATAAGATTGGGTGGAGAGCTCGAGTCCCAATCTCAGTTTCCAGGTTCATATTATAAAACATAATTGTCTCCTTATGTTCATATACTTTGAATGTTATATATTTTTCAAATATGTTAATCAAGATTGGATTTGGTTAATGTTGAGGAGTGACGATTCCTATGTGTATGGATAATGATAAATTCTATTTGATTGATAAACAAGGACTAATCCTTGAATGTGTGATGAGTTAATGGTGGCTGATGTTTTACTTTCATTTACTATTTCACACTTTCCATTTTGTTTATAATATGTTTAGAATGATATTAATGGATGTAATTTCTTTTATGAAATGGTGTTGTAGATTCCCTAAACATTGCTTTAGGAATGGGTTGATTCCTATATCTAATCTAAGAATAATTTTATTTGATTGTATTAAAATAAATGGCTATATGATCTTACTACTATTTCCTGAGTTAGAATATTGTTTGTTTTTCCTGAGCATGAGGAGGTGGCCAGATCTTTGTTCTATGTAATATTTTGGCTATAGAGCATTAGATATTACATTGAAAAACTGGGGGATGATAGCTTTGCGTATCATATGTGTGTGTGTGTGTGTTTTTATGTGTACATTAGAAGGATGGTTCCATTTAATCTCTAGAAGGAAATTTTTTTTATATTTTATGTATATATAATTTAATATGTCAAGATGAGACTACGCAAACATTAGGAGGGATAGCCCTGGGTTGTGGATATGTATACATGGCTGAGACAATACAAGTTATGGTGGGATTCGTCATGCATATGATACACACACACACACACATGTGATCTGGAATTTTTCCAGGACAAATAATTAAAGGTATAACAGATTCATGTGCATGGATGTGCCTATGTTACTTATGCAACAGATCGATAAGATTGCTAGAATACAATGACACTGAGGCAATCAGATAAAACATAACAATCAAACATGTAAAAAAAAAAGTTTAATTAGGAGTTCACCCAATGCTCCTGGGCTACATCTCCTAGTCCAGCTTTTCAGTGGTGGCCTCTCTATTATGTTTTCAAGTAGAGTTTTTACAATAGTGAGCTCAATTCGAGACTCACTAAATAGAATGGAGTCAGTAGGAATGGAGTGCATAGACTCTCCTTACTGAAACCCAACCTCTGAGGGTCACAGTAGTATGACAGGCCTATGCCGAGGAGTTTGCTTGAACCTCTCAAGCCTTCAATGGAGTACACAGACTCTCTCTGACTCTCTCTCGCTCAGTCTCGCTCGATGCTACCTTCATGTCAGCTTGGAATCTAGTCTCTGTTCTCTACCTCTCTCTATGCTCTCCCTTTCTTTGCTGCTGTCAGTTTATGGCTTTAAAGCCAGTCTGTTCTTTTGACTGTTCGTTTCCACTTCCCGGCCTTCTGGTTTCCTTTCCTCTGTCTGTTCGAATTCCTCGGTTCTGTGTCATCATCACTAGGCAACGCCTCGCAGTGAGGTGGCCACCTATTTTCTAATGAAATGGGTGTCAGATTCCATAAATCATATTCGAATGGCCGTTAAATTTGTTTGCTTCAAGATTGCCCGCGAACACGAATCGTTTTCCAACTCATCATCCAAATCAAACTTCAAATCCCTTGTCATCTTGCTTTTTAACCTGTCAAATCCGGTCAGTCATTGAGACGTATCTCCACCATCGATCTCGGTCCCCTAGATCGTGCAATCATCTTTCATATCGAGCGAACAAGTTACCCATCCGATGCAGGCGGTTTTCTCTCTCATCCACCAGACGTGTGTCGCTCGATGTGTGGCATCGGGCGGGACTCAATCAAAACTGCTTACCACCTCGAAGCCTTCTGATATCCTGCCGATTTTGGGGAATCTCGTGCTATGGAACCGAAACAGTTACTTTTCTAAATTTTATAGCGGTTTCAGGTCTGGGTGCTTCGGGGCTTTCCTTCATTGAGGGGATGCCCTGCAATATGTGATTAGCATTTAGCACTAATCACGTATCAAAATCCACCTCTGTTTCTCGATTTAGCCTTTGGTTTTTGCCAGTTTTGGCCAGTTTTGTGCCATTGCACTTTACCATGGGCCAACGGTCTACACGCTTGACCGAGGGTCCTCGTTGCTCTACTTTGGCCACAGCTGTAATTGTTATGAGGATTACTTCTCATAGCTTCAATCTTTTCTAGGAATTGAATCTCTTAGCATAATTTGAAACAGTCATGAAAGCTTAGAGAGTTTCTAGGATCCAATTTGGATCAACATGTTATTATCATACAGGAGCAAGCCATATACATTTAAGGCAGATAGAAATCCTCCCTACTATTAATATGTCTCTATGTGTGTGTGTGCATTTTTTTGTGTGTGGATAATGTCAAGTTTGGCCAAGATCTTGTTCAAGCTTAGAATATATAACAAGGTTCATAGATGTATATGTGAATATGAATAAATATATATTTTGATATGTACATGTATATATTTGGATGAGCTCCATGTATACTCACATATTTTTTTCTGCTAGCCTTGGGTGAAGGCCAGTAATTTCATACTTATAATGCACAAGAGTTGGAAGTGCCTAAGCTTTCAGAGGAATGAAATTAAAGCCTTATCAAACTGTTTGATTAGGTGTCATGACCAATATCATATGAAGAGGATATGAGCTTTCTGTAACAATGTTAACTTATAAATAATTAAGGTTAAGTGTAACAAATGTGAGTTAGGGAAAAAAACACCTAGAGATAGACATAAGAAGTATTCTATTAAGAAATTAGACTATAAAATGATGGATTAGGCTTATGATCCACAAAAATGCAATGTAATGATTGTTTTTTTAAGTAAAAAAAATATCTATTTCGATTCATAATCATTTACTATACATTATGGTGTAAGTGGTATGGTTTATATATTATACTTTGTTATACTGATGTAAAACATGAATTTGGGGTATACTTAAAATTTAAGTTTATGTTGATAATGGTTATGGCAACATATGTTCCATATTTTCTTCACCAATGTATGTTTTCACCCTATATACAAATTTCCTGTAGAAAAATTCTAAAAACAATAAAATAAGCAATGATGAGAATATAAAACAAGTACACAAATATTTTCCCATGGATCCTAGAACCATGACTACTAGATTGATTTTTCATTATGTTCCTTTCAATGTTCCAATACATATATATACATTATAAAGCATTCATAAACCCCAATCCATTAACCCTAGATTAGAACATAAGCATAGTTCCCTTCACAAGATCTATAAAATACCATTGGTAGAAAACCATCATGCCCCAAACCATGTGCAAAACCCATGGAAAAAACCAAAGGTAGGGCTTTTCACCTAATATAGGGTCCAAAAAATATTTCCTGGGGCGCTATCCCGGGCCCCGTGTAGGGGGCTACCGCCCCGTTGAATGCTCGAAATTATTTACCTATAACATTATAAGGGAGACCACTTAGTCGGTAACTTAGAGAAAATTATTTTCCAATGAAGTAGTGGTTCTAATTGGCTAGATTACGTCCAATTACCTTGTCTCTATCTCTAATGGCTTATAGTATGACCTTCATCTACCAATAGAGAAGAGACATCAGATCGATTCTCCTTGTTGATCAGGAAAGAGAATGATCCTTAAGCTGACTTTGTGGCTTAGCCAAACCACTCTAAAGACTACCTCTTTGATGAGAGGACTTCTAAGATGTAGAAACTAAAATTAAAAAGAAAATTTTAACCTAAAACGCACTAATCCTAGTCCTATCTCGATTGAAAATAAGAGTAGTCTTTCTTGCAATCAAGAGAAAGCTAAAATGACAAGAAAATAAGCATGTTCGAATTGAAATGAGATAAAGGAAATAGACCAGGGAAATAGTTCACAAGATCTAATCCTTGTTAAAGAAGATATAAACAACTAAATGCCTAATAAATAATTACCTAACACTTAAATATAAATAACTCCGATTCCTAATAAATACATGCATAAGAAATGAAAGATTCATGCCAAAATACTAAAATAGTTCTAATAGAATGACATGTAGAAAAGCAGGACATCTATAAATTTACACTGTTAGATAGCTAGCTAGCCTAAGTAAATAAAAGTTTATTCTTATACAATTTCTAGTTTTCAAGATGCATTTATGATTAATCATGCAAGATAGCTTGATCAGATTAAAAATTAGGTAACAGATAACATTTAACAATACTGCTAAAGCCAACTAATCTACTTAGACACCAGAAATACATTTGAAAGTTGGATAATTTATTTACAATAACCAAAGCAAACAATAGTGTTATGAAACAAATTATAGAAATAAATCTTATTATTGATATCAATCAAGTTACATAAACCTCATAAGATTACAGTAGTGCAAATCCCCTGCTACTACTAAGATCGATTCCCTGTCTGCAAAGAAAGGCTTAGATCCACTACAATAGTGCACATGACCGTTGAACTCCCTCTCAACCAAGCTATAAGATCCTATATTATTCGACCTCTGTCCTGGATTCAAATCCTTTCGACTCAGCCCAAAGATAAGTATTAAAAACCAAAATAGGAAAATGCAATAGAATCACTTTATCTCTCAACATCATAGTTAATTAAAATACAATGAAACATAAATATTGTTTTGGTTGGGTTCCGGTTGAAAGTGGTATGGAAAAGTTAATAAAAAACCTCTCTTTTGCTTGCACAATGATAGGAATGATCTCACTTGTTTCATGCTTGTTTCGAACCGATAAGTGAAATTTCACGTGAGGTAATCATTTGACAAATAAATCAATGATATTTTTCCAATTAAGATATTATTTTGCCACTAGGACATATTTCATTAGAGATAAGATAATTGACCAGATCTATTTCATTATCAAAATTCATGAAATCTTATTCGCTATTCATCCGCTTCATCTCTCCACAAGTTTGCTTCTGGACACTTGGCAAACTATCTTTAAAGATCTATTATAAAATAGATCTTTTGCATCAGGCCTCATTGACTCTCTGTTGCAATAGAAAACATGGTAATACTTGTAACGTGTTATTTCTTATTAAATGGCGAAAAAATATATAATAATATGAAAAAAAAACTCTATTTACTCCAAAAATTATATAAATTAAGAAGATCTGTTTTTAATATGAAAACGTCCCATAGGAGGTGACAAGTGGCAAGGGGAGATGTACATTAGCAGATGGACATTGGGGATTTTGATGGCACACTCTTGGAATATTACGATATATGGAAAACATGATATGTAACAGATGCGATAATATATTAAATCATTGTGATAAATCCCATTAGATCTGAAACCCTATCTGAGGTCGGAAGATTAGGTTTTATCATAGATTTTAGATGTGTGCCCTTTCAAAAGTTATGAAATATAAGATTGGACCTGATGTTTCAATAAACTAATGCTAATAGTCATATCGGATCCAGAGGTAGTGAGATATATAAGAAAGAACGACATCAGAAATTTTGGAGGGAGCATTGTTGTGATATGACGTGGCTATCATAGATTTTCCCGATATCGTAGATTAGAGAATCGAAGGATACAATATATCAAATATATCAGAATGAAGATAGTATCATAAGTATCAAAGTGAAGATATTAGAATTTCTGATATGGAACGAGATCATCATATCAGAAAGTATGGTTATATCACATATTAGAAGATATGAAAATCGTAAGTTTCAATTGTGCACAATAATAAAACTCTGATATTGAAATATCTACAATATACAGGAGTGGAGTAGGATGTGGCATGTGGGACCAGTCTTGCACCATGTTATAATACTTTTGGCCACTTTACGATAATATTATAATATACCATATGCCATTTTATATGGATCATACTTGGGTATCAATTTTATTATTTGAAATACCTACTTTATAATATGGCTCAAACTTGGATATCGTGGATTTCAAAAGGATTCTCCTGATGTAAAAGTCCTGATACAATAAATATTTGATATATGATTTATTATATATGCCAAATTGTTTTGTGATTAAGGCTTAAATCCTATGCATGATTCCTGGTCTCGGTGGGTAGTTAATGAATTAAATATTATTTACAAATAAATATTTACTAGCATAGGTAAATATCTACAAAGAAATTATAACTTATAAAACAAAAGGTAAAGTAAATAAGATACATCTTATAAGGCCAAGGGAGTGAAAATTATCCAAAATTCAATTGGGCACCATTTGTAAACCAAATAACCAAATGAGATCAGACACATTTTGAGAGGAAGATAGGAACATATTGAACTCATTGAAGCAACCCAAATCCCAGAACATAGAAAATGAAATGACCAACATTAAATCAAAGGGTCCCCTTATGAAATTTAAGTGAAAATTTGGGGATGTTGGGATTTCCGTACAACACTGGCGACACACTGGCAAGAACTAGTTATCTCTTGTTAAAGATAATGAACTTTAACTTACCAAAAGGTTAACACTATTGGAGTGTTCGTCAAACAATAAAATATTTCCATGGGTACAACATAAATATATTAAGGAATATGATTTTGAAGAGCTAAGTAGTAAAAAGAAGATTGAGTAAAAATCATGAATCCAAAATTTGGAAAAATGTTATTTTAAAATTACCTCATATGACAAATAGAAGAAAGTACAGATAGGAGTTTTTTTATAGAGAATACATCCATTGTTATAAATGGCCTTTGACATCGCTTTGCTACCAATGAGCCTATATAGTACCTTGGCAAAGTTGTCTTTTATGCCATAAAAGTCTAGCCTCACTGCCAGCAAGTGCCCATAGCCCCGATGGATTTACATGTATTTCCCATGCTACCTCTTTTAATCACCCTTTCGATAAGCACATTTGAGCTTTTAGTTTATGATTTACTTGAGTGAAAGAGGTGGAATGGTAGTAGAGACTTATGTTAATAGATACAATACTTTTGTAATGTTGACTCAAAATTGTCTTCCCGCAACTATCAATCAGTTTCTTTTATAAAGTGGATGGGTGGGAGGGATCCATTGAGTTAAAATCAGTTCAGTTATTTCCTTGAAAAGGTAAACTCTATCACTTAGAAAGGTTGTGTGTTCCTCCACGAAAAATATTTAAAACCATAAGGTCTTATGTTTCCATACAAATATACCTTTAATGATAAATAAAATTCACTGAAATAGACAAAGTAAATATTTACCATGTATGCCAACCATTGTTGGGTGGGTAAAAGGCCTTCCACATGAATCATGGTGGAGTCACCAAAATAAAACCATAATAAATGACAAAAATAGAAAGAAATCTAGACTAAAATGAAAGAAGAAAAAAAATCCAATCATGTCAAAAATTAGGAAAGGAGAAGCTGAAAAAAAAACCTCAAATTAAATTAAAAAAAAAAAAAAACCAAGAATAATTACACAAAAGTCTCAACATAAGAGTAAAATAATATAAGAATGTGAACATTCATTCTATTTTGAGATATTTATAAATTTTATCTTGCAGAGTTATAAGAAATGAGCCTCTCAAAATGTAAAGGGTGAATAACATTGTTGAAAGATAATAGGGTAATGAGAAGCCTTTGTCTGCTACAAATTTTCTTATTCCAAAGAAAAATCCTACATAAAATTATTTTAACCATTTTCTAATAAAAGAAATGCTTTAATAAAATAGATTAAAGGTTATGAAACCACCCAGTTTAGCTGATTCGACGAGGATCATTATTTCTTCCCCCAAAAACGTCAAGTCTCGAAAATCAAGCCAATGAAGACTTGCAAAAAGAAACAAAATAGAAATAAGAAATAAACTATGAAGAAAATAATATCAAACAAGAGATGAAGATGAACTTATTAATACATATGTGGAAGAGTTTTGACTATAAGTTTACCTCGTGAATCTTCAAGTTCTCCCATCCATTTCTCAAATTTTTCATATGTTCAAAATCATTTACTTATTGAGTCAAAAATGTTAAGTAATGAACTTTCGAATTGCATCCACCTAAAATTTATGATCCTTTTTAGAAATACTTGGGAATCGAAATTTGCCAAGCCATAGAAATTCCTTGGAATTTCTACATATATGATCAATGTGATGAAGTTTTAGAAAAACAAGCCAATGAGGCTTTCACAAGTATGTATGATCTGATTTTATAAGAACTTTGATATGTTGCAAACCACTTTTCCAGAAAGTGAAAGGAAATGCCAAGAAAAACTCAGATTCTTTACTTGCTTATTAAAAATATGAAATAGTTAAATACATGCAAACATAAAAGGAATCTAATCTAAATTAATTTACTCTTATTGCTAATTGAATGGAAGGAAACATGACTTGGTATAGTCATACTTCCAATGTAACGATTCTCTTATTTTGTTTCGTGCATGTATGTATAAATAAAACATCAGTAACAAAAATAAAAATATAATTAGAATAAGATAACTAAATTTGAATGCAAAATGTACATTTACTACTAACATAGTTACAAAAAGCAGCTTATTTACAATTACCTTCCCTTGAAATGTCCCTTCCAGTTGAATTTCAATCGGATCATAGTGATCTTGATAGATTTCAATTAATGGTTGGGAGAGGTTCAAAAGAGGGGATAACATGCCAGATTGTGGAAATGAACTTTTAGATATAATGGCTTGCAAAAAAAATGTTAGTCTTATGTACATATGTTAAATTATTAATAACCTTTCATGTAAGAGAATTTCCCAAGTATCATTCAAATGAGTCAATGGAGTATGGATGAAATTTTGATAGATTCAACAAAAGATCCTTAATTGAATTAGATTTTTGGTCACATTGCGAAAATAGAATCTCTTATTGACACTTGTTTTGATAGAAATGGAACAAGTGATAAGAGATGAACATCAATTTAAATTGGAAGAGTAATAACTCTTAATGTTCATGATTATAATTTGAACCTTCATTTTCGCATTAAGGAAATGTATCAATTGATTTTTCAATACTAAACCACTCAATATTCCAACATAATATATATAAACACTGAAAAAAATAGGAAAAAAATGAAATTAATCAAAATAAGTGAAGGAACAAAAATAAAATAAAATCACTATTTGAATTAGTAATACAATTATTGTTAGAACATAATTGGGACTGACTTGAAGTAATTTCTGATTCACAGCAATTGGCCAGAATAATGGAATTAGAATGATTTCCAAAAGAAAGTGTTGGGACTATGAATATGAGTGAGAATTTGAGCATCATAAGAACTATAGATTGGGATGGGCTCTTGAATAACGAAATCATGAGTATTATTAATTGTTTGAAATTGAGAACTAGTTGCAAAACTTTTTGAGTTAGAGTGTTCTCGAATTTCACATTTGATTTGAATTTTATCATGACGATTCATTTGAGAAGAAGAAAAATCAAAATCATCAATGTCAGAGTAACTATCATAAATGACTTCACAACATTCTCTAGAATTCCCTTCAATATCATCTGATGTATCTAAACAAGAAGGAAAATGAACGACATCTTCATTAATGCCACAATATTGATCAATGAATGATTCTCTATCTTGATAAAAACTAATTGTGAATTTATTGATATCAACCTCTCTATTTTCTGAAATAGCATTAAAGTAAAAAGAGGATAAATTGTTGTCAACAAAAATATCATGATAGAGGTGAAAATGAGAATTAGAAGCAACAGAATTCAAAATATCTCTATTTGTGAATTCTTGTACATTTTATTCATTGCAAATTTTAGATTTATGATAATTTATTTGTCGACTTCTGCCTTCTTGAAGAATATTGTTTGATTTCCCTGAATTTTTCTTTTGATCAACATGATCAAATTAATAAATTTGTACAACATATTGCATATTCTTCGTAATTTCAATTTCTTCTTGTACTTGTTGAATTATAATATGATTTTCCGAATTTAATTCATAATGATTTTGATATTTCGTAGCAGATGGTCATTCAAGATGATTGTTGTTATATTCTCGTAGCTGATTATCAAATCCTTGCAAGCTTTGTGAGAATGGTTCATCAACATGATTATCATTAAAAATATAATAGGTGTGTACTAGATTTAGGAATTTATTATACATGGCTAAGGCCACTTCATCGTGGTCAATATGCACCTCTAAATAATTTTTTTTGATAATAATAGTAGAAGTTGAAAAATAATCATACAAGTTTCCAATTGTTACCTACATATTTGAATCATACAAGTTTGCAATTGTTACCTATATATTTGAAATGCGAGGAAGAGAAAAAATATATTCAAACCAAACTATCAATTGAATTTTTGAAGTTTTATCTTTAGCTTTGAATCTTAATAAAATTAATTGATAACTAACAGTAAAATATAAGAGAGATTGATTTTCAAATTTTCGTAAATCTTCAAATTCATCACATACCCATTCATAATCATAATGATCAAATTGATAAAGGAACATTGTCATAAATTGATCTCAACTGTGAACAGAGGGAACTAGAAGAGGTTAACACTAGTTTCTGGATTTTCATGAGAATCTAAGAGTAAAAATCCTGTATAACCTTCATCAATATCATGATACGTAGAATTTGAATTTTTTTGAATAAATTGTAAGGCATGATCAAATGCAGAAGTATTCCTCTTACCATTAGACTTTACCTTTGAAAAGTGTCTTACTATTTATGGTGGAGTATTATAAGGTGCACGTTCAGAGATACGACTCCAAATTGGAAGTTTGACAGGATGCATTTATGATTAAAATAAAACTTCAAGATAAAAAATTTCTGAAAGACAACAAGTCTTCAGGCCCTCCTTCTAGCATAAAAAATGTTGAAGGCTAGAATTTTTGTGCCTACAACATTATAAGGGGGACGAACCAATCGGGAACTTAGAGCAGTTCATTTTCTATTGAAGTAATAGCTCCAACTGGTTAGATTAGGTCCAGGTAATCTCGCTCTATATCTAATGGCTTTAAGTATGACCTTCATCTACCAATAGAGAAGAGACGTCACATAGATTCTCCTTATTTATTTGGAAACAAAATGATCATTAAGATGACTTTGTGGCTAAGCCAAACTACTCTAAAGACTACCTCTTTGATGACAGGACTTCTAATATGTAGAAACTAAAATTAAAATTACATATTTAACCTAAGATGCCTTTATCCTAGACCTATCTCGATTGAAAAAAACAATAGTCTTTCTCTCAATCAAGAGGAGGCTAAAAGGATGGGAAAAGAAGCATCTTGGAATTGAAATGAGATAAATGAAATAGACCAGGGAAATAGTTCATAAGATCTAATCCTTGTTAAAGTATATATAAAGAACTAAATTCCTTATAATAGTTACCAGACACTTAACTGTGGCAAAGACATGATTTCAGAGGCAAAGAGGTCAAAATTGTTGTAGGACGACCTTCCCATTGCCACAACTTATCTGGTGGCCACTTTCAGTTCCCTCACTCTGCTTCTTAATTCCTTGCCATCTTCTTCCACAATCAACATTTTCATGACTCTTTCCACATCATCATTGCTGACCAACCAATTATGTTCAACTCTTTGTGATGCCTCCAGCACAATATGGATCTCGTCCCCCACAAATTTAGAGTTGAAGTGCTACTCTACGAATAACAACCACGAAATCATGGAACACTTGTAGCGATCGTTTCCAGCATGATGTTTCATCCATAGTTGGAGACAAATCCAGTAGTAGCGGGATGTGCCAGAATGCTCAATTGTAGCGCCCATCCAACAACAATAAACCCTCGTTTCTTCTCCACCATATGACCATGGAAGTTGCTGGGGAGGAAATCCAGGGGCGACAAGAACACCTTCGATCTGGAGTAACACAATGTTCAGAGAACACATAGGAACTTCACAATGCTAGCCTCTAAACCCATGGCCAATTCCTTAGTCTAAGCATTCGAAATAGAATTCTCACTGCCAAAAGAAATGTAAAGCACAAATTGTCTGCCTTTGTCTCGATCCAATCCAAGAAATCGTTTGATTTCGTATTTCCAGTTTCGAGTGCGGAGGCGATTCTCTGGGTTTGTCTTGGAAAGCCTCGGGTGGAAGAAAAGGGCATATTGTTTGCACAGTACAGTTGAATCTTTGAAAATTCTCCGTGGAGGACCTATGGAAGTAGAGGGCCTATTTATTCAATGTTATCATTAATTTTATCACCAATTTTTATTCAACATCTATAAAAAATATATTTTAACAACAATAATGACTAAAAAGTTTACAAAGTTCGGCTTTATAGACCAGATAACCGTCCCTTTGGTTTTTAAGAAATGATTATTCATATTAATAATAATGTGATATAAAATAAAATTATATTTTAGTTAATTTTTAAAATTTTTATACTATGAAATGTATTATTAATTAATTGTGTTTAAGTTTTTTGTGGATTGATTTTTATTAATAGCTATATAATTATAAAAAATAAAGTACATCTAATTAAATATATTTTAGAAGACTTTATTATTTAAATTTAAAATTTGATTTAAAATATAACCATAATTTATTGAGGTTATTTGTATTTCTTTTAATAATATAAAAGTTACATATGTCAAAGAATCTTAACTTGAATTTAGGCTGAATGAGCAAACATTTTTTATTCTTATTACTCATATATATATATATATATATATGTTTAATTTATATATTACCTATTTTTATAATTAATAACCATAATAATATATTTAAAATAATACTATAATTTAAAATTACTTTATATATATGTGTGTGTTTGATATCTATATATATATATATATATATATATATATATATATATATATATATATAGCTAATAAAGTATCTCAAGGCTCGAAGGCGCTCTCATATTATTAGTATTCATTTTATCCTCCCAAAAGATGTTTTGGATTAATTTTTTTCAATTATATGATTATCAACCTTTAAATAAAAATCTCATTACCAAACGGCTTCTTGCATATCCAGTTAATCCTCGACATATATGAGAAACCCTTATTTACTAAGGTGGAAATAATACTATTATACCATGTAGAATGTTATGCATCAAGCCAATAGTGCTTTGAGATCCCACCTTAAGAAGGCATTTCTGCGGAAATTTTTGAAAAGGCATTCTTAAGAAAAAAAAAAGTCCCTAAATAAATCTGCTTCTCTGAATCATTATTTTGTTGTAGCAAACTTTATTGTCCAATTGAAACACAATACAATTTATCAAAATCTGTGATCAGAAAGTATGTCCACCTTGGAGCTACGTCAAGCTGCAGATACAATGCTTTAGATAAGGACAACAATCATGGAAATCCTTAATGCTTTAGACTAGGCCAACACTAAAGGAAATCAAAGGATTTTAAATTATTACAAAAGTATTTGAAATTTTAAATATTGGAAATTTTATAATATTTGAATTTAAAGAATCTATATAGAATTTCACATATGCATGCAATGGTTTGTGTAAATGTTAAAGTTAAAAACTTGATTATACAAGTTTACTTATTTGGTATATATATTATTATTATAATAAAAAAAAATTCCATGAACAATATATGTGAACATTCTAAGTATGAACTCCTAAGAAAAGTACAGCAATACTTAGTTTCCACAATAATAATAATAATAATCTATACGATTAACCACTTTTAATTTTATTATTAATTTTTAAATATTAAAAATTCTTGATACAATTTAATTACTTTAATAATAATAATAATAATAATAATAATTATTATTATTATTATTATTATTATTATTATTATTATAACTCATTTTTAATCATGTTATTAATTTTTTAAAACTTTATTAAGAAGATATAAAAACTGTTGCTAGTCTATTCCTTTTGCCTTTTACCTGCCCACGATGTCTTGCGTGTATAGATAATGTTGACCAACTCTGGGAAATGTTGCTAGAGTTTGTCTTAAATACAAAATGACGGATTATTTGTCTAACTCTTCTGGACACTGTTAAATAGTAAATCGCGGAATAAGCTGAACCGAGATTAGTGAATAAAAGTATGTCCAAGCTTAAATACCTTTCTTCACAATCGTATACATCCTCATTACCTCCACCGATTAAGATCATAAACGTCTCAATTACGATCCCGCAGTTTCTCTATGTGATAGCTTTATCATCTCATGCACTAAAGTCAATTCAACACTGGAGATGAACGGTCTCCCGGCATTCACACAGTTAAGACACAAAGATTGAACCATCGAAGGACGACGAGGTTTAAGCCTAAGTCCCGTGTGCTCTACGGACGAAGAATTCTTCAGGGTCAATAATACAATTACAATAGTGTCTGTTCTCTCCCGTGTGCTCTACGGATCAAGAATCTATCGTCAATATTACAATTAATTTGAATTCAATACATTACAACAATACAAACCCTAATTTTTCTTAAGAACCCGGTTGAGCGTCACCTCCGCCCTCTCCTTCGTATATTTATAGCCGATACCTTAATCAGAAAATTGCACGGTCTGTCTAAAAACCCGGGTTTGCCTTCGCTCCGTCCCCTCTCCCTCAAATATTTTCAGACGGTACCTCCATCTGAAAGTTGTATTGTATGTATGCTTGAAATATTCCATCTGCTAATACAACTCAGCAACAAATCACCTTTCCAAAAATTGATTAAGTATACAAGAGGCTTCCTTGATCAACGACGATGATGCCAATTCTCCTGAAAATGAAAGCTACCGTGTCTGCTCTTGCGGTTGCTGCTATCGCCCTACTCATGACTACGTTATTCTTTAGCGAAACCCCCGTACTTGTGGTTACTGCTTCTCCGGGCCCTCAACCTCACCAAAATGTTCCAACTCCGCCAGGACTTCGTTTAAGCGGCAATGTTCCTTCTTCCATTAAAACCGCGGCAACAGGGAGATGGAAATCACTTGGAGGTGATGGTCCTTCTCGACTTGATCGCAGCCCCGTACATGTGGTTGCTGCTCCTCAACCTAATCGCCATGTTCCAACTCCTTCACATGCATTTTATTTCCATTCATCTGTTCAGGAGTCGGCAGCAGGACAGCTTGCTACATGCACTCCATCACCGCAATGCAACGGCCATGTTCGAACTCCTGGATGTTGCAATCAGGAATCAAAGAAGGAGCGGCAAGTAGTCGTCAATCGCAAGGCAGGGTTAATGAGGTATTATTACACATCCATGAATACTGCAAAGTAACGCATCAGCAGATCATATCATCAACGATGTTGGAGGAAGCCGGTTTGATGATTCAAAAGCTGTTCAATCCATTAAGAAATTAGTTGCCGTTTGAGGCCCAACAACAAAATCTCTCTCAGCCACATACATGCGTAGGCGTTGCTCTAGGTTTTTGAACTAATAAGTCATAAGAAAAAACATGAATATAGATGTCCAAATAAGACATGGCTGGATAATTTTTGTTTACTATTACGATTTTTTCATGCAATCTATGTATCATTCAAAATATGGATATTTCTATTTTATGTTAGAATAATGTTTCAAAATGTTAATTTGATCATTAATATTTATTCAATATTATCATTAACTTTGTCATCAATTTTTATGTGACCAAAATGCCCATGGTCGACATGTTACATATGGGTGACCATATAAGACATGGAGATCACTATTGAAAGAGATATGGCCATATTTACCCTTACTTGGCTATTACTTTCCAAGATTCCTATGGTGTATAGTGGTTGACTATTGCTAACCAAGGTTGATTGTGGTTGACTAGGTTGACTAGGGTTAACTATGGTGAACATATGATTGAGTAAGGTTGATTAAGGTTGGTTGTTGTTGACTATGGATGACCATGTTTGATGATGGTTGATGATGGCTAAGAAGGTTAATGTGGTTTGACCATGGCTATAAAGGGTTCACGAGGATTGACAATAGATGATCATGGTAGGCCATTGGTAACAACAATTGACAATTATTAATGATGGTTAACAATGGTTAACCATTAATGATCACGTTAACCATGGTTGAAAATTGTTTAGATGTTTGACTATGGTTGGACTTCTTGTTCATTCTTAAACATGGCTACCTTATTCGAGAATGGATGTGCTTCCAAGAGCACGGTTGAAAATGGTTGAGTATAACTCACTATGTGTGAACATGGATGGCCATGGTTGACAATGTTTAACAATAGATGATTATGGTTGAATGCATTGATTTTTCTTGATCAAGTGGTTGACCATGGATGTCCATGGATTATCGTGGTGGCCATGTTGATTATGTTAATGATGGTTGATTGTAGTTTAGATGTTTCAATAATGGTCAAACATGGTTGACTAAGCTTGATCAGGTTGACTATGGTTCATTATGGTTGATCATGCTTTCTATGTTGGATATGTTGATTATGGTTGATTGTGTTGAATGTAATGACAATGAATGACTATATTAGCTATTTGATAATGTTGACTATGGTCAACCATGTCACAATGATTGCTTATGGTCAACCATGTTGCCATGGTTAGTCTTGGTTGAATGTTTGGTTAATCATGGAAGAACATGGTTTGACATATTTTTCCATGGTTGGCCATACTTTTCTATGATAGATTATGGCTATTCATATTGACAATGGTTAACAATGTTCAACCATAAAGACCTTGGTTCACAATGTTTGACCATTCTAACCATTCTTGACCTTGGTTGGTCGTCAAGAATGAGTAGAGCAAGGGGTTTTATTGGTAAAAGAATATACTAGACATAAAAGATTTTAGCAAAAAAAATTATGTCATGCAAGTTTAATAATGGCCCATTTATAGATTTACAATGAATCCATTTAAAGCTATTTATAGAGAATTTCAGCACAAGCGATAAGAACATATTAGATACTGAACCACCTACATCCATCCAAATGTTTAATCTACAATTATTAATAAACAATAGCTCAACAACCCTATTTATGTCCTCTTAGATGATGTATAACGTTGCTATGTGGTGTACTACTCAATGATTGTGCCCCCATGTTACATCTCATTATAGATTTTCATGTTTTAGTTTTTTCATAATTTGAGTCTTTTATTGACTATAGAATGATGGGAGGTTGCTAAATTCTCCAATATTTTTTTTTCCAAAAATCATTTGAAGACAATACTAGTAAATTGTATTTTAGGCTTACCGGCTTGAATAAAACATATATTTATTTCGTTCTTGAAATATTAATATAATACATTTTTCTTTATGAGGAAAAAATAAATCTTTTTAAATATCTATAATTATTAAATTGATGATTATTACTATGTTAATTAAGACGACTATTTTTAGTCTCAACCAAGATCAAATTTTATCTATTAAGATTAAGAAAAATATATTGAACTAAATAGTAATACCATTCATCTACCAAATATATATATTAAAATATAAGAAAGTAATTTTTGAAATATAGACCAATTGGTTTGTGTGAGTTTTAGTATCTAGTGGGTCTTAGATTAAAATTTCATGGATATATTTTGAGTATAGGGCAATTTTTACATACTATATGATCATTAGTAATTAGAAAATTTCATATTGAATGAATTCATCGACACAAAAATATGTTTTATGAATTAGGAGAAAATGTTTGAAATTTTAAATAATGAATATTATATCATGTTTTCATTTAGAGAGTTTGTACTGAATTTCAAACATATTTAGATTATATTAAGAAGCAAAAATGTAAATAGTTTACAACCATGAGTGCATTCTCTGCATTATGTGAGGAAACTATAGATAAGAACTAAAATACTCTGCCGCAATAAGGAAAAACCCAAGCCCGGAAGTCTTATATTCAAACTCAAATGTTAAAAGAGAATGAGAATAAGATGTATCATTTGAGTGATTTGCATTAATTGACCAATACTGTTGAGATTCCAAAAAACATCAACACGCCTTGACGCTCTGTGTCACATATTCGCTAGCTAAACCAAAATGAACACAGTTGTGAGATTTCCATTGAACCAGGCTGAATTGAGAGTACCAACCTAAGAATCATCATGAAACTATAGCACTAGATTTTGTCACATTAGAATTGCATGGTTGCCATGCTACAACCACGCTGAACCTAAGTGCTACCTTTGGCTTACACATTTCCAACATCCATTGGGAGCCCCTCCAAGTTGCAACAACCATAGAAACTTGCGTGAGGATGGGAGGGGGAATGGGTGTTATCCATTGGAGGGATGAGAGGGTGGGTGGGTATGGGAGGCGCCATGAGAGCACTAATGATATGTGGAGATGAGGAGCTAATAGGAGGGTAGTACAAGGGAGAGGGAGCAGATGAAGTGGGGGATGGTATGTTCGGTGGAAATTTCATTGGGGGTCTGTAGCCAAGCGTTTGAGTCAGGAGAAGGAATGGCTTTGGTGGGAAAAGAGATAATTTATGGAGCCACACACTTTCATCTTCACATGGGCTTTCTCCTTGAGATACTAGGTGAGGTGGTTCTGGAGAGCCTAGAGTGTCAAAGAACTTGTAGAAGTCTCTGCCTCCTCCAAGGAAAGAACCTCTCTCCTTACTAACATTTGGATGTTATAACCAAACATATGTAAAACAATGGCTTCATCAAAGGTTGTGAGGTGATGTCCATGACCTCTAACTCTGCAAGGATGTTGACTTCTTCCCCTCTCATGATTCATCAGACGATAGCAAGGTAGCATTTGCAGAGTCGGAGCCAGAGGAGACGGAGGAGTGCAGGAGAGAATGACCAAGGGAGAATGATGCTTGGAGAAGACAATTTCCATGGTCTTTATTGCCTTATTACATAAGTGAGCAAGCAGGGGAGTTTAATACAGGGACTCCAAGTGCGAGCGAGGTGAATTAAAAGTCATGAATACCACGTGGTTAAGGAGACGTGCTAGTTGGTGGTTGTTGATAGTGAGCCCGGGCAGTCGCGTTAGTTGTCTTGCAAGCACTAGGATCTAGGGAAACGATTTCTATAAATGTTAAAATAAAATGACAATGAATTTAATATATATATATATATATATATATATATATATATATATATATATATATATATATATATATATATATATATATATATATATATATATTAAAATTACTTAGTATAAATAATATAAGTTTTCTAGAAAAGTGTTTATATCCTTGGCTCTCATAAAAAAATTCTATTTGACCACTTACTCATATTATTATTACTAGCACAACCACATTAGTAAATGTAGTTCATATATCAGTATATCAAAGACACTAATAATTATTAAATGTGTAGTAAAGATTTAACCTAATATTAAACCTTAATATTAATTCAAAATAATTAAGAAACTGCAATCCCAATAATTCAATTAATGAACTTATTTATTTTTTACATCAAAATGACATATCATTTTTGTATAATAATAACTTAAAATTAACCACAAACCCGAATATATAATTATTAAAATTTTCTAGTATTTGAAGCAACAAACAATTGTAATATATGTCCACTTAGGTTCTCTCATTATCTAAATAGGTCCAGCTAAAGTAAATGACATTAAATATATCTAGCTGAACTAAATGATCAATAAACCTATTGTGAATAATAATTAAGGCAAATATAAGCAATGTCTATTTTTTATTTATTTATTGGGTTAAAGGTATATTTGTAGCTTTTAATTTCTTAAAATATATCTTTTATTGTATTAATAGATATAGTATTTTCAAAAATAAATATGTGTAATATAATTATTTACGAGATTACACCAATTAAAATTATAATTCTAACCAATTTCTACAAATTTTCCAAAATTAAATGGAAAATATATTAAAATTATATCAAAACTCAAAAGAATTACACTACGGCACGACCTAAATAATTCAAACAATTTTATTCAAATATGAAAGGAAAATTAATTATCTAGCGATCAAACATCGCTCGAACCAGACAAACGATTATATTTAAGTGAGGGAAATGTATTTATAGACAGACCATAAACCTCCGCTTAAAATAAATAATTGAGGATACAAAACCGAGTTGTACTAAGCAGGAGAAACCAATCACAGATATATAATAATGTAGTAGGAGAGAGGTTGATCGCATATTGTACATCCAAACTAGAAAACTGAAACGAATCGGAACGGGTCTTGACAGAAGGTAGAGTCTCCCACGCTCCATACATAAATTTATTCGTGTAATAAATATCAATGGATTGCTTAAGTTTAGATATGAGGTTGTAACTGTAATTGATGTTGTTGTTTGTAGGGAAACCCAAAAACAGGAAGTTCCCACAACTCTTTCGCGTTAGTATTTAGCTCAAGGTTAGAATGAAACGAATGGATCTTGCTGAAAGGGAAGGAAAGGAATGGATTTGGCCGATGGGGAATGAAACATATGGAGGGAGAGAGTGGAATGAAATAAATAGAAAGGATGGTGGAGAATTATATAATATTTTTTTGAATCTCATATTTATATGAGACACTTTTATTCAAACGGAAAGATAATTAGTAAATTTTGATATTTTCTATTGGTTGATTTATTAGTGGAAGAATATTCACACTAAAACTATTTATTTAATTAAAACTTAAAAAGCTCCAAAACCCAATTAAAAATTAGACTAATCCTATAAAGCAATGTTAAAAACATTTTAATTTAACTTTTCATTTATATTATTAATTGTTTTATCATAATAAATGCAACTATTATTATTAAAAAAATATAGAAACATTTACAATTTTTCCTTTCTATCTGGCTATAATGTTTCTTTCCAGATAGAATTAGTATTACTATTTGAATTAGTAATACAATTATTGTTAAAACATAATTGGGACTGACTTGAAGTAATTTCTGATTCACAACGATTGGCCGGAATAATGGAATTAGAATGATTTCCAAAAGAAAGTGTTGGGACTATGAATATGAGTGAGAATTTGAGCATCATAAAAACTATAGATTGGAATGGGCTCTTGAATAATGAAATCATGAGTATTATTAATTGTTTGAAATTGAGAACTAGTTGCAAAACTTTTTGAGTTAGAGTGTTCTTGAATTTCACATTTGATTTGAATTTTATCATGACGATTCATTTGAGAAGAGGAAAGATCAAAATCATCAATGTCAGAGTAACTATCATAAATGACTTCACAACATTCTCTAGAATTCCCTTCAATATCATCTGATGTATCTAAACAAGAAGGAAAATGAAGCACTTCTTCATTAATGCCACAATATTGATCAATGAATGATTCTCTATCTTGATAAAAACTAATTGTGAATTTATTGATATCAACCTCTCTATTTTCTAAAATAGCATTAAAGTAAAAAGGGGATAAATTGTTGTCAACAAAAATATCACGATAGAGGTGAAAATGAGAATTAGAAGCAACGGAATTCAAAATATCTCTATTTGTGAATTCTTGTACATTTTATTCATTGCAAATTTCAGATTTATGATAATTTATTTGTCGACTTCTGCCTTCTTGAAGAATATTGTTTGATTTCCCTGAATTTTTCTTTTGATCAACATGATCAAATTCATAAATTTGTACAATAGATTGCATATCCTTCGTAACTTCAATTTCTTCTTGTACTTGTTGATTTATAATATGATTTTCTGAATTTAATTCATAATGATTTTGATATTTCGTAGCAGATGGTCATTCAAGATGATTGTTGTTATATTCTCGCAGCTGATTATCAAATCCTTGCAAGATTTGTGAGAATGGTTCATCTACATGATTATCATTAAAAATATAATAGGTGTGTACTAGATTTAGGAATTTATCATACATGGCTAAGGCCACTTCATCGTGGTCAATATGCACCTCTAAATAATTTTTTTTGATAATAATACTAGAAGTTGAAAAAGAGTCATACAAGTTTGCAATTGTTACCTACATATTTGAAATGCGAGGAAGAGAAAAAATATATTCAAACCAAACTATCAATTCAATTTTTGAAGTTTTATCTTTAGCTTTGAATCTTAGTAAAATTAATTGGTATCTAACAGTAAAATATAAGAGAGATTGATTTTCAAATTTTCGTAAATCTTCAAATTCATCACATACCCATTCATAATCATAATGATCAAATTGATAAAGGAACATTGTCATAAATTGATCTCAACTGTGAACAGAGGGAACTAGAAGAGATTAACACTAGTTTCTGGATTTTCATGAGAATCTAAGAGTAAAAATCCTGCATAACCTTCATCAATATCATGATACGTAGAATTTGAATTTTTTTGAATAAATTGTAAGGCATGATCAAATGCAGAAGTATTCCTCTTACCATTAGACTTTACCTTTGAAAAGTGTCTTACTATTTATGGTGGAGTATTATAAGGTGCACGTTCAGAGATACAACTCCAAATTGGAAGTTTGACAGGATGCATTTATGTTACAATAAAACTTCAAGATAAAAAATTTATGAAATACAACAAGTCTTCAGGCCCTCCTTCTAGCATAAAAAATGTTGAAGGCTATAATTTTTGTGCCTACAACATTATAAGGGGGACAACCCAGTCGAGAACTTAGAGCAGCTCATTTTCTATTGAAGTAGTTGCTCCAACTGGTTAGATTAGGTCCAGGTAACCTCGCTCTATATCTACTGGCTTAAAGTATGACCTTCATCTACCAATAGAGAAGAGACGTCACATAGATTCTCCTTATTTATTTGGCAACAAAATGATCATTAAGATGACTTTGTGGCTAAGCCAAACTACTCTAAAGACTACCTCTTTGATGAGAGGACTTCTAATATGTAGAAACTAAAATTAAAATTACATATTTAACCTAAGATGCCTTTATCCTAGACCTATCTCGATTGAAAAAAACAATAGTCTTTCTCTCAATCAAGAGGAGGCTAAAAGGATGGGAAAAGAAGCATGTTGGAATTGAAATGAGATAAATGAAATAGACCAGGGAAATAGTTCATAAGATCTAATCCTTGTTAAAGTATATATAAAGAACTAAATTCCTTATAATAGTTACCAGACACTTAACTGTGGCAAAGACATGATTTCAGAGGCAAAGAGGTCAAAATTATTGTAGGACGACCCTCCCATTGCCACAACTTATCGGGTGGCCACTTTCAGTTCCCTCACTCTGCTTCTTAATTCCTTGCCATCTTCTTCCACAATCAACATTTTCATGACCCTTTCCACATCATCATTGGTGACCAACCAATTATGTTCAACTCTTTGTGGTGCCTCTAGCACAATATGGATCTCGTCCCCCACAAATTTAGAGTTGAAGTGCTACTCTACGAATAACAACCACGAAATCATGCAACACTTGTAGCGATCGTTTCCAGCATGATGTTTCATCCATAGTTGGAGAAAAATCCAGTAGTAGCGGGATGTGCCAGAATGCTCAATTGTAGCGCCCATCAAACAATAATAAACCCCTATTTCTTCTCGACCATATGACCATGGAAGTTGCTGGGGAGGAAATCCAGGGCCGACAAGAACACCTTCGATCTGGAGTAAGACAATGTTCAGAGAACACATAGGAACTTCACAATCCTAGCCTCTAAACCCATGGCCAAATCCTTAGTCTAAGCATTCGAAATAGAATTCTCACTGCCAAAAGAAATGTAAAGCACAAATTGTCTGTCTGTGTCTCGATCCAATCCAAGTAATTGTTTGATTTCGTGTTTCCAGTTTCGAGTGCGGAGGCGATTCTCTGGGTTTGTCTTGGAAAGCCTCGGGTGGAAGAAAAGGGCATATTGTTTGCATAGTACAGTTGAATCTCTGAAAATTGTCCGTGGAGGACCTATGGAAGTAGAGGGCCTATTTATTCAATGTTATCATTAATTTTATCACGAATTTTTATTCAGCATCTATAAAAAATATATTTTAACAACAATAATGACTAAAAAGTTTACAGAGTTCGGCTTTATAGACCAGATAACTGTCCCTTAGGTTTTTAAGAAATGATTATTCATATTAATAATAATGTGATATAAAATAAAGTTATATTTTAGTTAATTTTTAAAATTTTTATACTATGAAATGTATTATTAATTAATTGTGTTTAAGTTTTTTTTGGATTGATTTTTATTAATAGCTATATAATTATAAAAAATAAAGTACATTTAATTAAATATATTTTAGAAGACTTTATTATTTAAATTTAAAATTTGATTTAAAATATAACCATAATTTATTGAGGTTATTTGTATTTCTTTTAATAATATAAAAGTTACATATGTCAAAGAATCTTAACTTGAATTTAGGCTGAATGAGCAAACATTTTTCATTCTTATTACTTTTATATATATATATATATATATATATATATATATATATATATATATATATATATATATATATATATATATATATATATTTATATATTACCTATTTTTATAATTAATAACCATAATAATATATTTAAAATAATATTATAATTTAAAATTACTTTATATATGTGTGTGTGTTTGATATATATATATATATATATATATATATATATATATATATATATATATATATATATATATAGCTAATGATAATGTGAAATGTCTGATAATGTAAGTGTTTTGATGCCAATCATGATTTGGCACCTATATAAGTTGATTATTCATTTATTTTGAATAAATACATTACTTTAAATTTATTAATTTAAATCCATATACAATTCATGAGTATAAAATATAGAAATTACCTATTATTTAAAATAAAAAATAATTTAAAGTTAACCCCCACAATATTTCATTTATTTTAATAATTTTTTAAGCTAATAATAATACTATCAAATTTACATACAAATAGCACCACTGCATCCACGCATATAAACCACATTTAATAATGTGGTTGTGCTAGTTGACAACCAACATTTGTGGGGTGGAATAATTGAGCATGGTTTGTCATGGTTGAAAAGGGTTTTTGAGCTTGACGGGTTTGAAAATGGTTGACCAAGGTTGGTTGTGGTCAGTCTTTAATATAATATTATACAAATATTACATTGATCTAATAATTTAACATTAATTTTGTCTATTTATACATCGTTACATTAGTGTTACTTTAATATTGACCATGCTTGACAATTATCAACCATGGTTGACATTGGTTGATGTTACTTTGTTATTAATGTTAATTTTACATTAATGTTACAAAAATTGTTGCATTAATGGTTGAAGTGAGTCAACAGGGTGGACTATCATTGAAGAATGTCAACCATTGTTAACCTAGAGAGACCATGCTTTACCTCAATTGACCACGATTGATAATGATTACTAGGATTGACAAGGGATTAAGAGGAAAGATTATGGTTGACCTTCATTAACCATTGTTGATGATGGTCAGGGTTGGAATTTGATGGGAAAAATGCCTATCAAAAGGCCTTTTGACTGTAAAATACATTTAATAATTTTACATGGCTATTTCACATGATGTGTTTTGAAACTTCCAGAACATTTCTTTGACGATTTAATTGTTTTCAAAAACATCTTTATCCCTAGTCACCTATTTACCCATATTTTCCCACAGCTGTCCTCTGACACTCTAGCAGGGTCGAACTCTTTGATGTAATTAATGAGATCCACCAATTTACATTCAATTCCACCATTCAGCAGGGAGTCATCCACCAAGGTAAAGGAATTTCCCGGGCAGCTAAAATTGGTTGGAATCCAGGCTAAAAAAATTCAAAAAATCTTGTAGAGACAGTGTTTGAATCATGACTTTGATAGTGGAAATGGATTCAGCACCATCAAAAACATATAGGATACCTAAAATTTTGAAGTTTAACAACTATATCTTGGATTTACAAAATTCCTTGCTAGATTTAATCTAAATATGACCGGAATTTCCATAACTTTCAGAGCAACTCCTCCACCTAGTTAGACTACAACATTCAAAAATCAGTACCGATCGAAGTGAGTAACTATGTAGTGTTGTATCTAATGAATTAATTAGACATGCGAGTGATGCCATCATAGCATTTGAGATATTGGATTTCAAGAGTCTAACTATTCTTTAGGTTATTATATGTGCATTCATTACGAAATCTCAACTACTCAAACAATTATTGATTGGTCATTTAACTAAAAAGATTAACCAATAAAAATATTGAAATTTGGTAGCAATGAAAACTAAATCAAAACGAGCGAACTAAAAAAATCAAAACAAGGAAACTCGCAAAGATGGGTTGTGTTTAGGTTAAGAAGTTTTATAAAGGGTGACCTTTGGGTTGTGCTTAGGTTAGGAAATTTTATAAAGGGAGAGTTATAACTTTACATAATTTTTTGTGTTTTTTGGGCTATCAACATCTTGTGTATTTTTACTCTTGCTACTGTGTATTTTTAGTAGATTTTTGTGTTTTTTTGGGTGGAAATATTTTATGTATTTTTACTTTTGGTGATGTGTATTTTTATTATAAATTTTGCAAATTATTATCTATTTTTATTATTAAAAAAAAAAATTCATAAGTTACCTTTAATTATGGTGTTTATTCACCACATATTTACCAATTATTTCATTTTTTAATACCACAACGAAATCTATTTATTTATTTTGTTTTTTTCATTCTTCCTCCTAAATTATATTTTTAGCCATTAAAATTTTTAACATCTTTTTAATTGTGTTGAACTGAAGTATGATTTATTATAATATTATACTAAAGTGCCAACTATGAGGAGATGATTAACTTTGCCTAATTTATTATAATGTTGTGATTAAATCCCAATTGAGGTGATAAATTTCACTAGCCTTTGGTTTTTATTTTTATTTTAATTATTTAATTTAAAATATACTTAACATTTCATAAAAAATTTAGGAAAAAAATAAAAATAATTTTAGTTTTAATTAATATTCCTTTGCCAAGAAATTCTCAATTAAATTTAGTCTCAATTTGATATGAGTTGTAATTATGACTGAGAAAGAACTAAATGAAAGAAAGGAGTTGAAAGTGTTATTCAAATGTGACAGAAGGAAAAGGAGTGAAAAAGTGTTTGAGAAATAGAGTATAAAGTGTATATTATGGGATTTTATGAGATATAATTTGACATGAAAACTACGATGAAAAAAGAATTCCAACATCCCAAATATGTTAAAAATTTACGATGTAAATTGAGATAAATTTACATAAGTTACATTTTAGAGGAATATTATCAATATGTGCTCTAAAATGATGAAAAATTGACAAATAAAACAAAGAAAGACAGGGAGTTAGTTTAAAATGATGAGAAATTAGCACACAAAACGAAGAAAAGATGGGAGTTAGTTTGAGGATGAGACATTAGGAGTGGGGTAGAGGAAAACCTTATAATTTCACATGAAAATTATAATATGTGCACCATGAGATGACTGAAATTACATGAGGGTGACATGATAGCCATTCCTAAGGTAAACGGTAAGGATAATTTAAAATACGAGGAAGAGGATATAGTATTTATTGACTATAGATTTACTATTACATATGTGGGAAATAGGGACATAAATGATTAAAGAATCTATAAAATTGTAATGTAATTTAATCAGCTTTGCCTTGTATCAACTTTTTTGGGTGGAAGTTTAAAATGTGATTTAATCAATTTTTCCTTAGACCAACATTTTAGGGTTGATTTCATTGGACTAGTTTTTTCTACAAGTTAATGATGTATGAATCACTTGTAATCGTATATCTATGTTAATAGTTTCACTAGTTGCAATTTGGAAAGCGATATAATGGGATAGAACTTATTTTCAAAATGGTTGTGTAATAGGATAAAACTTTATTTTCAAAAGGCGTTGCTTTCTTTAGCTGGGTGGAGTCCTCATAGTAGCCCTCATGAGGGTTGGGATTCGACAACTTAGGTAAATAATGATACTTAATTGAGTCTAATTGGAATTAATAATAACAACTGTGTACAAATAGTAATTGAAGAAACATCACACAGCCATATCACACTAAAATAAAATACTCACACACATAAAATAAATACCAAACATATAGGAAACTGACATGGCAGAAAAGGAAGAGAACCTTCAACATTCCTCACATTCTCATTATTAAAATAATGTTTATGATACATATAAATACATGAGGAAATTGGTCTCAAGATAGTACGTCTATCTTGGACACTTAGGTTGAGCAAATATCTCAACCACACACTAATCTAGGAGCCTAATTAGTTGGAGAGAATCTCTCAACCAACTAAGCCTAAACTGACTCCTAACCATGAGGAACTAACTCAATCTAGAAAGGTAGGATTAAATAAAAATTTCTTGACTTTAATTAATTTAATTATTTGGACTTAGAATTGTTTTAAATGAGAGAATGAGGCTAACATTCACCCCCTCAATGATAAGTCCAAAACGAACAAGGAAGCATCTTCCAAGTTCTCAAGTTGATCCTCAAAAAACACTGCCTGAAGAACCACCAAAGAGGGATGCTCTAAAAAACTCAAATTTGAAGAGAACATGAATCAAATGAATGTCTGATTCATCTCAGAATGTTGCTTGACAACTCCATCACGTGCCAAGCCGAAAAAGGATCCAACTTTCGTTTGCTTGAAAACAACATTCGGTGTCCACTGACACAATTTAATGAATGCTCATTGGCGTATTTGTTGATGTTGATTGCCCACTGGCTGAAGATGTCGAAAAACAACTCAATGTTGCTTTTGCTGTGATGAAAGCTGCTCCCTACAATTTTTTTTGTTGATGCCCACTAGCTGATTTGAATATGCCCACTGGGTACTTCGCTGATGTTGTCGAGACTTTCAGTCTGACAACCACTGTCAATTTTATTGACATTGCCCCACCTTTATCAGCTGAAAGGAGAGACAATCATCTGCATTTGATATCTGAACTCCCCCCCTATAGGTGTAGGAGAGTTTCACTATTGTACTCCACCATTCAACGGCATGAGAGTACCATCATCATTTGACTGTTCTCTCCAATATGTGTGAGTGAATCTAATTGTAAAACTTGTACAATCTTCTGGCTGTGGATGACCATTCCCATGGATCAATCCATGAATAATCGATTTTTAATCTGGTAGGTTGGTCTTGTTTACATCATTTCTCTGATGAATGATTCTGTTTGCCACAATGGTGACAAGGATGGAGGTCAAAACACTGATCTTCCAGATGACCGGTTCTTTGACAACGAGAACATTTTGGTTTGTCTGCAACTTGAGTTTGCATGCATTTCTGTTTATCTGCACTTTCATATTGTGTGCATTGATGTCTGTGTGCAACTTGCAGAGAACTTGTTGAGGCGATGTGTTCAAGTAATCCATCATTGACAAACTGAATGGGATTTGAATAATCAGGGATATGTAAGTTTTCGTCATCTTCAACATATCCTAAGCCGCGTCGATTTCGATTACATTGAATTTCTTCCCATGTATTGATGATGCGTTTGGAAGAAAGTTGAACTGGGACAACTTCAACACTTGAAGCTGGTTGGATGTATGAGTTCGAATGATCAGCTGTATTTAGAAAAGACTTGGAAGCAACACGCTTCAATTGCAACTCAATTCCCTACAGTTGCGATTCTAGTTGAAGGAACTCAATCATTTCATGTGCATGTTGAAGATGCACTTGAATGTCAGCAAGAGTGGTTTTGTTGATGTTCACCATGTCGTCAACTGATGATAACATTAAATTGTGAAGAATTTGGGACAGTTGAATGTGTGTCGCAATGTCACCTTGCTTACTTCTAAGTCAGGCTCGCTTATCGTAGAAGTCATGCTTGAAAATTGCTCGCTTCAGTTGATCACTGAAATGACACGCTCGATTGTACTGGTTGTTGTTTGTTAATGCTTTTAAAAACTTGCTTGAACTACTGATTGACTACTGACACTTCGTGCTTTCTTCAATGTGCTCACTGAATGTTCTTATTTTTAAAAAAGTAAGGGCTTCAAACACTGCCGAAAATGCACCCAAATGATAAATGAGAAGTTCAATGTTCAAGTAACAATTGACTTGACTTAATGATGCACTTTAACAAATCAAATGAGGGTGTCGGTTACAACCGAAAGTGCACCCTTACAATTGAGTTAAAAAATATTTATCAGCAAGTGATACAAAAAGTGTTGATGATGTTGATTGTGATTTTACTTTGAAATGATTCAGTGTGTAGCATCCTTAACTTGATGGCGTGAATTAGCTATTGTGAAATTTTGTTGCAGAAGATTACTTTTATCAAGTCGATGATGTGACGCTTTGTGCTTATGAACTTAATTGATTATGGGATCTTTGATTTCAGGAGCTTGATCGATGACTTGTTTTGTTTTAACATAATAAAGAGAGTTTTTTACAAACTCGACTTCAAATCATGCAAGCACGCTCACGACACAGAGTGTACCTATGATCCCCTTATTCAATTTCGGGCAGATCTAGGACACAATAACCACAAAAATATATGTTTTTATTGACTATGAATTACATCAAGCTTCACCTTCACAACATCGTGAATGAAATTCTTCAAACAATGAGAATGCCAAGCTTACAAATGATTGAATAAACGTGTCTTCAAAAATTAAAGTACACTCTGCTAAAAACTTTCTTCAAAATACAACAATGAGCTTCCTTTTAAAAATCCTCACTTGTCACTCCAAATTTAAAAAATGTTGTACCTCTCCAAAATAAAAATTAACGCACCTGACGCACTAATCCTTTTTCTCCATTACATAAAGAATAATAAACACTCCTTATCTCTCAGAAATATTAAAATATGTCCTTATTACTCAAAAGATTGATGTCACTTTATAAAAAAATCACTTTATGATGTAACTTAAAAAGTGAATTAATGTTTATGATTTTAATTTATAAAAGTGAAATGAATTCAAAAATCAAAATTTTGTGCACACTCCCTTCTTGAAAAAAATAACACACACCTTGTTGGAGAGACTTTAGATTTGGTGGCCCCTTGGGAAAAGCCATTGGTCGAATTTATGGAGGAAAGAGGAAGAAATTTGAAGAGTGAGCTGGGCTGCGGTCTGGAAAAAGTAGATACACTAGAGCAGGTTCTGGTTTAGGGTTGATCGAATAGCCTCAGGGCAATTCCCAAGCACTTCTACGGGGGGATTGACCAAAAGCCCATTGGATTATGAGTCCAGAAAGAGGACTGAGTGACCTCAAGAGAGACTAAACTGATTTGAAAATTGACCAAGGTTTTGCGTATATCATGCCCTAATTCTGTTTCCGACCTGTCTCAAGAACACCTCCAACTCGATCCTAGGAGCACCGAAATTTCCATTTAGAATTGTTACAATTTTTGCCTCAGAACAAATCCACACTAAGTCAGAATGATCACTGTTGCCTTTCCTTGGGAAGTCCTGGCCTGTATTAGGATATTTGCCACCATTTTGCCCTAGAATGAATGCGCACAGCCTCAGAAGGATACCAATTCTATTTCCTTAGAAAGACTCGATCAGTCTCAAGAGATTGGTGATAATTTTGCCTCATATCTTCAACCAAAACTTTCCTACTTTGCTTCTCAATGAAAATCCTTGACAACGACCCTTCAGAAATGCTAGAAGAGATAGGCCGAAAATCTATCAACAACCTCTAATCAATAGTGAGTATCTAGATTCTTGAAGGCCTTTTCTTTTTGTGAACGAATCTGAGCGGATATGAGAGAACCGAATTTCTGCGACGGAGGAGGGAATGATGCATCCATATAAGAGTTCCATGAATACCTGATCCACCATGCTTCCTCTAAGCTTTGTTCAAAGATTTATCTATTGTCAGAAATGGATTCATTCGCTGAGCTCACTCAATACAGGTACACGCTCTTTGTTGAGCTTCTGGTGTTGTCATAGAGCCGACATCAAATGTCTTTATGCACTAGATGGTTCCAATACTCATCAACAAATAAAGACACCATGCTTCAACACAGTGACCACACTACGATCCATCAAGCCATCTCTCTTAAATGCATAGGTCTCAATGCTTCTTCTGCTGGCTAACTTCTCTACATAGGTTTCTAATATAATTTCATGCAGGAAACCCACTCATAAGGAAAATTCCTCCATATACAACTATCGGGCATGGACTTAGTGGTTATATCCACACATCTCTATCGGAAGTGTTATAGATGCAATTTTACATTAAAAACTCGGTTATACAATCTTTATCAAATATAATGGATTACACGGGAAAACCCACTTCGAACTCATAACCAGAACTCAAAATTCATAAACCCGCTTCTATAAATCTTTTGAGTCCGCCTCTTCCATTTGTCTTATCGCCTTTCCTCTAATCTTTGCTTTACACAGAAAGGCATAGAAAAACGTTCAAAAACTTAAAGGCCGAAATCTAAATTGAGTTAAATCCACTGTATAAACCCCATCGGGTCTGGATTGGAAATTAACCTTTGCGCATGCTTGCACCCGATATCCGTCTAATCGTCCATTCGATGGACGGTCCTGATCAGCCCGGATTTCAATTTAATTAAACCACAGTTCATTACCTCATCGGGTCTGGCTTCTGGAAACCACTTACGGCTTTTAAGGCCACCCGATAATCTGCTTACCACCTTTGAAAATCGGCCTTCGATATTTAACGTCTTTCCGAAGTGCGATCAGTGATTTGATACCCGTCGTTGATCAACTATGTGATCCAATGGTCCACATTATATCGCAATGTCGCAATCGGCGTTTGGCAAGTGTTTATGCCCTGTCCATTCACATAGACTTCCACTGATGCGATATATCAGTGTGATCACAATATCAACTCCTTAAGGCCTAAGTCCGTCCCGCTTATAACAATCTTTGTCGATGCGATAAAGTGCTCTACTTTCCCTGATTAGATCTGGTTTGTTGATCTTACAGACCCAACGGCCACGATATCTTCTCGCCTATATTCCTTCTTATTTGATTTCGCTTGTTTTTCAATGGACTTTGCATTAAAAATGATTCTCTGCCATACTCTATTTTCAATCATGATTTCTTATATAACTTCTCCTTGATATCTTTGGATAAATGACTGGTTATTAAAGCACTCAAACACTGCTATTAACACTAAGGATTCCCATTATGCTTTGAACACTGTTATTCACAACATCAGGCATAAAAACATAGAAGAATGCCTCAGTTAATCTACAACCAAACAATATAGAGACAAGCGAGGGAATTCAATAGAAATGGCCATTCTCACACACCCAAAATCATTTATTCAATATACCAAATTTATAGAGTTTCAGCCCTCTCGCTACATTACATCAATAAAAAGGCCATGTTTCAATCTTGAAATCCTCGATCTCTTTGCTCAGGTTTCTCTCAACCTCTAGCTAACCTATCTATCATCTCTAGCCTCTCCCTCGCTAACCTATCCAAACTCCGAATTATACAAAAAGATCACAATTTATACAAAATTGGATTCATGAACCAATTCTGGTTCAGAACTAGAAATCTCTCACTCTCTCCTAAAAGGTCTCTTCACTTCCACTCTTTTCTAAACAAACGCTAAATCAAGCTTTCAAATTCCTCATATTCTATTCAAACCAAATAAATCTAACTGTTTGGCCTGATCTCCACACAGGGAGGATCAATCAACCACTATGCCCTTTTCTCATATTTGACAATAAATAAACTCTCTCACACATTTAAATAAATAATATTAACTAGTCTCTTATCTTCCAACCCCTTGTTAGTCACAAGATGTGATCATGCTATCACATTGCTGACTAGGTCTAAATGCTTCTATATCAGACTCCCAAAGTTGAAAGATTTCATGACATCCTGGTCATCTGTTTCTTCTGCTATCTATCCAGTATCCCAAACTTTACTTTGTAACTGGTGATTACTTTCATCATGCTATTAATTCAATTGTTCTACCACTATCACTTCTGTTCTTCCAGATTTCCAAATCTTATTTTTTTGTTGTCCTCTTTCCTTTCTAATACAAATTCCTCTTGTTAAATTCTCTTCCTTGTTGTTCCTCTTCTCATCTGATTTCATCTTCCACAATTTCTCAACTTCCTCTTTACAATTTCTCTTTAACTAAACTCCACTAATATCTGCCTACCGTACATTTTTTTCCACCATTGAAATTATGAAATTTCTATCCAATTCTTCTTCACCTCTGCCAATTACAAACTGTTGTTTGTACTCTCCAGCTTCTCTATCACTATCATCAAAGATAATCCTTTCCTCTATGTAATCAGGTTCATCTAATAACTTCCTAGAAAAATACAAATTTCTTCATAGTCAATAAGCATGTCATTTGCATATGACTCCTCCTTCCTATATAAAACAAAATTTCCATCACAATTGTCAAGTCCAAAATAACTATGGCTTTCAATCTTCATAGGTAATTCTGCCATCAACTCTTTATACTGTCCTTCTCCATAAGTTATGAAATTGTCATCAATTTCCATTTCCATACTTTCCTCTCCATTATACAATGTTCCTTGTTCTAACACAAGATTATCATTCAACAATTCAATAGCTAGGATTTCTTGGAGCATATAATTATGAAGTATATTTTCATCCTCTATACTTATACTATTGCCACAAAATGATTTTAGTTCATATTCTCCTACATCAGAAACAAAATTTTGGTTTTCTAAAGCTTCTTCATGGTTTACAGATTCATAAAAATAATCCTCTTTAAAATCACAAAATTCCTGAAGTTATGTATCTGTTAACATCATCTTATATTCCTTCATATTATCCATAATACTTCCATTTTGATTCTATAGGTATTATACTACTAGTGTGGTATAATCCCTACTATTCTTGAGGGATAATATTGGTATTATTATATAGTCCCAATAGGGGATATCGTTATTCTAGGGGCATAAGATAAGAGATAGTGGCTCTATTCCCTAATCGCTATCCCTCCGCTAGGATATCCCCTATTCATATTGAGAGAATATTTGTCGTAATGTGACATTGAACCATGGTTGACCATGGATGACCATGGTTGTCTCAATGCGACGTTGGACCAAGAGACAAATTTTGTCACAATATGATCATAAACCCTATAATAAACATGGTTGGCCATGGTTGATTTTCATATTGAGACTGTTATATGGGATTTACTATTGCAGACAAAAATATCTCCCTTAGGTTTGGTGGCTAACATAGAACAATAGAGAGACGAGATACCCAATGCACTTCTTAAAGTAAATAGATGAAAAAATGAAACCTACATGGAATTTGTCATGGATTTTTCTCCTTCTTTATCTTCAATGCTTGAATTCCAACTCTGACTGCAAAAATTAGAACATGCATAGTCAGGTGACACAAGCCAAGAATCAACGAGATCTATGTAGTATCATCTAAATACTCTATTCAATAGATCAACATGGTATTGAAATATATAAAATAACAACATCACATATAGGAGAACAAAGAATTCTTTGCATTAGCGTAAATTGAAGGAGTTTACAACCATAAATATGTGTTGATTCTGTAGAAGAGCTCGTCCAGACTGACTTGTCATTTCCTTGTCACAATGTGCACCTCCAATCACCCTAAATGCATGAAATGTAAGTTCTTACAACCACAACATAAGGATTGAATCACTCTCCAAAATCCAACCTCTTGCATATGGAAGGTTGTAAATATATAGAGGAGTGGGGTAAGTTGGGAGTTCTTATCCAATTAACAATCTATAGTTTTGGATCCTCCTTTCATGGAAGGATGTGATTTAACGATAGCATATGGAAAATCTAAAGTAGGATAGGCTAGGACTCAAATGTTTGATATGAGGTAAATGGATGTAACAAATTATAGAAGCTTTTGGAAAAGGAGTCTTCCATAATTTCTCTCTTTTTCCTTAATTTCTAGAACCAACGTGGGTGAAAAGGGGATAAAACTATAGGTGATCAACATAGGCCACAGTGGAGAAACCTGTAGGTGAACATTGTCTAGTAAGTGGCCACGGTGCATTAATCCTAAATGTTCAAAATAACAACAAGAAATGTTAAAAATAGCATCAAGAAATTCTAATTTATTTTTTCCTTGAATTAAATTAGGAATTAAATTGTAATTCTATTCTCATAGCAACTTGTAACAGTTAACTAACTTAAGTTGACTTAGTTGGATAAGTAAATTTGATTTGGAAGTCTATCTAGAGTCATGTAGAGTGATTCCAAAATTTTAGGGGTCTAGGTTGTGTTCTTTTGAGTTGTAATAAATTAACTCAGTCTAATGGAGTTATAGTGAGTTCAACTGGCTCCATTAGTTGGAGGAACTAGTAGGAGGTCTGTAGTGGGGAAAACCTTCAGTGCAACTTCACTGCTCAACCAGTTAACTGAAGATTCACTCGTAAATAACTCATGTATGTCAGTTCAAAGGAATACCCATTTGAGATTAGAGTTCAGAGACAATGTACCATAAATTTTATTATTTCCTAAGTTGTAGAGATGGTGCATACAATTAGTAGATGGCATATGATGGATCGCACAGTTGTGGTGAGGGATTTTCCCAATTAAATATTGGCTAATTCTGTTAAGGATTGTGGAAGTAAGTAGGGCTTGGAAGGATATGAATTTGTCTAAGTATTGGGCAAACACAATCACTCAGGCAGAGGATAGAAAATACTTGTGCAGGTTGAGCTCCAGGTTGAGAAGAACATATTTTATTCATCAAAGGCTTTCTTGTGAAGCAGAGAGATAGCTTGTACTTGTTCAAGAATTGTTTTGGGTTGAAGACACATTTTATTTTATTCTAAGATCTTATGGTTAATGGAATATAGGTAGTCGGAGTTTTGAGCAGGTTACAACATTCTTCCCACTATCTCATGGATAAACGAGCATTATAATGGAAATAAGGGCCATTTTCAAACACTAGTTCTTTGTCTTGCAGGTTTGAGAAGATTACCGTAAAGAAGCATTTTGCTCTTAGCTTCAGCTCGATGTGACCTAGGGGTTGCCATTTTTGCTGGATCCATATGGTGAGGTATTTTTCGGACGGCCAGACTCCAATGAACATGCAGATCAGGGCATGATCTTTCATGTAGCTTCTGTACTGCTCTAGTTTGTTTGGCGGATTACAAACCATGGTTTCTCCTCTGCACAAGGCAGACATTTTCCCCTTCTGCTTGCCTGCCAGGTCGCCCCAAGAACAGGGCCTGCATTCTGCTTTCCTGCTACCAAATGACTGTTCTGTCTTTCGGCTGCCGCTGCATATCGGTAGGAGGGGATCTCTCCCCTCTTGACCTCATCCTTCATTACTGTTACTCTCAGTTCAGTGCCTGCCTTTTTTGTCTAGCTTGATTCTCCATTGTCCGTCTTGGTTTCTCCGCACTGTCTACCTCATGGTCGCCTAGCCATTGGGGTTTGTTGCAGAGCAAAAAAATCCAATTCGAGTGGGTAAAATGTTAAATACATATGTTTTTCCAAAATTTCACCATTTTTTATATTGATAAGAAAAGACATTTTCATTTATTATATTTAATAATATTTTTTAAGATTTAAAAATATCAAATAATATTATTATATAATAAAATTTATAAATATTATTTCATTAATTTTAAATTATATATTTATATATAATCAATTTACTTTAATAGTTTTCAAGTGTGATAAGGATTTATCTTGCATTTACATTTCTATATCGGCATCACAAGTGACTTTCATCATAGATTTATTTATCTTAGATGTTATTTTAACTAATCTCAAGAACTTAGATCAACTTCCACACCAATACCATTCACCTCTGTGTTAGATTTAACTATTCTGCGTTACACACATGTCATTTTGACAGAGAAAATTATAAAAGAAAAAAAAAAGAAAAATTATTAGTATTAATGTTATCCTCCCAAAAGATGTTTTGGATTAATTTTTTTCAATCTATATGATTATCAACATTTAAGCAAAAATCTCATTACCAAATGGCTTCTTGCATATCCAGTTAATCCTCGACATATATGAGAATCCCCTATTTACTAAGGTGGAAATAATACTATTATACAATGTAGAATGTTTAAAATCCCTTAGAATGTATGCATCCAGCCAACAATGCTTTGAGATCCCAACTTAAGAAGGCATTTGCGTGGAAATTTTTGAAAAGACATTCTCAAGAAAAAAAATCTCACAAGACATTCTTAAGAAAAAAAATCTCTAAATAAATCTGATTCTCTGAATCATTATTTGTTGTACCAAACTTTATTGGCTAATTGAAGCACAATACAATTTATCAAAATCTCTGATCAGAAAGTATGTCCACCTTGCAACGACATCAAGCTGCGGATACAATGCTTTAGACCGGGCCACAATAATGAAAATCCTTAATGCTTTACACTGGGCCAACAATAATGGAAATCAAAGGATTTTAAGTTATTACAAAAGTATTTGAAATTTTAAATATTGAAGATTTTATAATATTTGAATTTAAGGAATTTATATAGAATTTCACATATGTATGCAATGGTTTGTGTAAATGTTAAAGTTAAAATGATAATAAATCTAATATTTTAATAAAAAAACTTGATTATACAAGTTTACGGTATTTAATATTATTATTATAATAATAAAAAAAGTTCTTTTAACAATATATGTGAACATTCTAAATATAAAAAATATGAACTCCGAAGAAAAGTACCGCAATACTTAGTTTACACCATAGTAATAATAAAAATCTTAGTTTACACCATAGTAAAAATAAAAATCTATACGATTAACCACTTTTATTTTTATTATTAATTTTTAAATACTAAAAATTCTTTTATATAATTTAGTTATTTTATTTATAATAATAATAATTATTTTATTATTATATAATTCATTTTTACTTATATTATTAATTTTTTAAAACTTTATTAAGAAAATATAAAAACTGTTTGCTAGAGTCTATTCCTTTTGCCTTTTACCAGCCCACGATGTCTCGCGTGTATAGATAATGTTGACCAACTGTGGGAAATGTTGCTAGAGTTTGTCTTAAATACAAAATGACGGATTAAAGATAAACGAAAATGTTTGCCAACTCTTCTGGCCTCTGTTAAATAGTAAATCGCGTAATAAGATGAACCGAGATTAGTGAATAAAAGTATGTCATAAACGCCCACAATTACGAACCCGCAGTTTCTGTATGTGATAGCTTTATCATCTCATGAACTAAAGTCAATTCAACAATGGAGATGAACGGTCTCCCGGGATTCACACAGTTAAGACACAAAGATTGAACCATCGAAGGACGACGCGGTTTAAGCTTAAGTCCCGTGTGCTCTACGGACGAAGAATCCTTCAGGGTCAATAATACAATTACAATGGTGTCTGTTCTCTTCCGTGTGCTCGACGGACGAACAATCCATTGTCAATATTACAATTAATTTGAATTCAATACAATACAACAATACAAACCCTAATTTGTCTTAAGAACCCTCCGCCCCCTCTCCTTCGTATATTTATAGCCGATACCTTCATCAGAAAATTGCACGGTCTGTCTACAAGTAAAAACCCGGGTTTGCCTTCGCTCCGTCCCCTCTCCCTCGTATATTTACAGACGGTACTTCCATCTGAATGTTGTATTGTATGTATGCATGAAATATTCCATCTGCTAATACAACTCAGCAACAAATCACCTTTCCAAAAATTCCATTTATCCCAATACTTATCGCCTTTCCAAACATTGATTAAGTATACAAGAGGCTTCCTTGATCAACGACGATGATGCCAATGCTCATGAAAATGAAAGCTACCGTGTCTGCTCTTGCGGTTGCTGCTATCGCCCTACTCACGACTACGTTATTGTTTAACGAAATCCCCGTACTTGTGGTTACTGCTTCTCCGGCGCCTCAACCTCACCAAAATATTCCAACTCCTCCAGGACTTCGTTTAAGCAGCAATGTTCCTTCTTCCATTAAAACCACGGCAACAGGGAGATGGAAATCACTTGGAAGAGATGGTCCTTCTCGACTTGATCGCAGCCCCGTACATGTGGTTGCTGCTCCTCAACCTAATTGCCATGTTCCAACCCCTTCACATCCATTTTATTTCCATTCATCCGTTCAGAAGTCGGCAGCAGGACAGCTTGCTACATGCACTCCATCGCCGCAATGCAACGGCCATGTTCCAACTCCTGGATGTTGCAATCAAGAATCAAAAAAGGAGCAGCAAGTAGTCGTCAATCGCAAGGCAGGGTTAATGAGGGATTATTACACATCCATGAATACTGCAAAGTAACGCATCAGCAGATCATATCATCAAAGATGTTGGAGGAAGCCGGTTTGATGATTCAAAAGCTGTTCAATCCATTAAGAAATTAGTTGCCGTTTGAGGCCCACAATCAAAATCTCTCTCAGCCACATACATGCGTAGGCGTTGCTCTAGGTTTTTGAACTAATAAGTCAGAAGAGAAGACATGAATATAGATGTCCAAATAAGACATGGCTGGATAATTTTTGTTTACTATTAGGATTTTTTTCATGCAATCTATGTATCATTCAAAATCTCGATATTTCTATTTTATGTTAGAATAATGTTTCAAAATATTAATTTTATTATTAATATTTATTCAATATTATCATTAATTTTGTCATCAATTGTTATGTGACCAAAATGCCCATGGTTGACATGTTACATATGGGTGACCATGTAAGCCATGGAGATCACTATTGAAAGAGATATGGCCATATTTATTCTTATGTAAACTATTACTTTCCAAGATTCTATGGTGTATAGTGGTTGACTATTGCTAATCAAGGTTGATTGTGGTTGAGTATGGTTGACTATGGTGAACATATGATTGAGTAAGGTTGATTAAGGTTGGTTGTTGTTGACTATGGATGACCATGTTTGATGATGGTTGATGATGGCTAAGAAGGTTAATGCAGTTTGACCATGGCTATAAAGGGTTGATGAGGATTGACCATAGATGATCATGGTAGGCCATTGGTAACAACAATTGACAATTATTAATGATGGTTAACTATGGTTAACCATTAATGATCATGTTAACCATGGTTGAAAATTGTTTAGATGTTTGACTATGGTTGGATTTCTTGTTCATTCTTAAACATGGTTACCTTATTCGAGAATGGATGTGCTTCCAAGAGCATGGTTGAATCTGGTTGAGTATAACTCATTATGTGTGAACATGGAT